>CM047813.1:77613846-78213846 GCA_026214975.1 Gentiana macrophylla | reverse complement strand
TTCGTGATTTTCCGGCGATGTCGCGATTTTTTTTTTAAAATCATGAAAGATGATCGAAGCAAGAAGAAAAAGGAAGAAGACGATGATATATGAGTTTATGGACTGAATTGGTGGAAGAGGTGGTGTTAATGGAAGAAATCAGAGGTGCTTTATTGGAGGAATGAAGAAGGAAGAAGAAGATGGAAAAGAAGAAAGAATGATGAAGAAGAAGAAGAAGGAAGGAAAAGATGGAAGAGGTGGTGTTTGTGGGTTGAATCGGATTGAGAAGATGTCGTTAATGGATGAAATTGAAGGTGACATCAATGGCAGAAAAGCCCTTTCCGGCGAAAAGAATAAAGAAAGAAGGAAGAAAGAGATGGGGGCTAATTAGTTTCTTACACTCTTTTAAAAGAAGAAGCTTATATGTGCAAAAATTTGTTCTCGGTAGCTTATTTAACTCATTCCCCCAATTTGTTGTTGTTTAAATGAATCGACATCCGGACGTGTTTGATAATCCTTTCAGACAATCAATTAATTAATTAAGTGCATTTGAATTGTCTAAATAAATTTTAAGTGATAAAAGTATGACTTCTTAAAAAAAAAAATGTGACAACATTTTGATGTTTTTGTATCTATTAAATTTACTAAACCAATATCTTATATATGTTTTCTTCCCTTATGTTTTTCGGATCTGATCAACATAAACTCAATCAGGTCGGGTTGCATTACCATTATCATTTAAGTTATTGGCATGTTATCTACCTATCACGTACCAAAGGAAAGTTCATTGACAATATCGTGGTTAAATGAAATAAAAATAAGAAGGTTTTGTAAATGTACTGTGTGGTTATGCATACTTTTAAATTGTATATTAAAGTTAAATGACCCTGTCTAAAAACGGGCCTATATATGATCCCAAACGTCAGAGGGCCAGCCCCGCTTTTAACCACCGTTATATAAAATAACAATCACGGGAAAAGAAAATCACATACACAACGAAAGATATTAAACTTGTCACAAACGAAAGACATGTAATGAAAAGGGATAATATTAGACTAGAAATAGATATATAATAACATTGTAGCTTCTTTATTTTATAATATTTTAGATACTCTCACATATGGTTGATATTGGGTAGACATTCACGATACATTGATACTCCATATTAGGACATTTAGGAATGGGAGATTCTATTGCAGAATTTATTTATTTTTACGAAGGTCAAGATATAGCACATAAAAACTCTAGGCTTTTGTATGTATTTAAAGAAATACACGTAAAAACCCTAAATCTTTGTGTTAAAACAAGACGTTTGTAATAAATACTCCCTGCAACTAATTCCCAACAAGCGCGTGACATTAATACTTTGACATCTCGTAGCAGCCATATCCATCTTCATCACGATGACATTCACCACAACCAAAATCCTCACAATTGTACTGAGGTAAATTACAAGGAACAGTTGAGCAATCCGTTGGTTCTTCAGCCAATTTGCTAATTGGAATGCTCGCAACATTCTTCATTCCAACTGCCCAAAAAAAAAAAAACAGTTAGATGTTTGGAAGAATTTTTTTCATGGTATTTGGTGAGAAAAAACAGACTAATGTCGATCACTAGATATTCAAATTTGCTCTGGTGTCCCCCACTGAGAATTTTTTTCCCTGTCCGCCATTGCTGAGTTATGCCTCTGGGGTTTGATCATTTGGTTTGATCAAATGTGATATTTAATTGTAATGATTGACAAATAAATAATTTATAAATACACACACAAACATACATGTATATAGTGTAGTTGAATTAAATATGTGAAAAGAACTAAAAAGACAAGATAGAAAAAAGACTCACAAGAGTTGATGAGGCAAAAGATGATGATGTATGCAACCACTGCCATTTCTTTCTGCTTCAAAACTTTAATTACTTGGTACTTAATCTTATTGCCTTTGTGTTTGTTAATTTTTAGATCAATTTGGTGCTAATTTATAGGAATAATATTACTTTTTAGCCGGCATAAAAGGCAATGATCATTGTATTAAATATTCTTCATACATTTTCCATTTTTACTCTTGTAGTAGTTATGTTTGTAGTACCTTGTGTTATTCATGTCAATTTTTACATACGTGACAACTAAAAATCACACATTTATTCCAATGTTTCATGATTATATTGATCAAGGCTCATTATTTTCATTATTATTTAAGCCAGTCTGATCACAGGACAGGTCGGGACGACGTTTATCTAATCCTCCTATCTCCGATCATATTCTATCCTTGCAGTATCAAGGTCCTGGACTAAATCGATCAGTGTATTGTTCATTAGCTAATATTTTTGCTGAAATATTTTGGATCGCTTAGTCGTTGTCGAAAATCGATTCGCTTTGAGCAAAGGTCGACAAGATATTAGTGCTACTTCATTGGCTCAAAGTAATATTTATCATACTCGTACAAAGCATATATATTGAAGTGGATATATATACACTAGGTTTTGTAATCAAGTTCTTGTCAAACGGATGTTGGTAAACTACATCCCACCTTCATTGCGAATTGTTGATGCCTTCATTGCCAGGAACTCGGTTTGAAGATTTCAGGTCGTTAGGGAAACTTGGGCGATAAAACTGCTATCTAGGATGTTGATCTTTAGGTTCGACCTTAGTTAGAGAGTAGTTCTAACACCTTTCTTCTTTTGCAAGGATGGCACGTGATAGGAGAGTTACCCGTTCTACAACAAGCGGTTCTGATCAGGATCCTCCAGCATCATCAAAACCAGTCCCTTCGCCCCCACCGAGGACCCAGGGGCAGAAGCGTGGAAGAACTCAGGGCCGATCTCTGGGCCAGCCTCAAGGGCTTTCCTAAGGGCCTCAACATCATGCATCAGATGTCCCTTCCAGGACTACTTCGGAGAGGCTACCACCCTCCTCTCGTCAGGCTACCCCTCCTCCACTACAACATGACTCTTACACCCATCTCGCAGAAGGTTAGTCGCCAGGCTTCATGGGTCCGTCAAAGACAAGATCATCAACGTGTTCTTTTACAGGATTGTTTGGGACACAGCTCACTTTAGGATAGACAATCTTTCATACATGCTCGGGTGTAGGCAGTGGTTCTGGTATTCAGGGTGATTCTATGATGCACATGTTTATGGAGTACATGAGAAACCAAGATGACAAATGAGAGAGGATGTACAGGGAGATACGGGATGAGAGGCCAACAACACATGCTCCTAAGGCTGGTAGTTGGTATACTGACTTACAAAAGAATAGTGCTCCAGTGTTCAATGGTACATGTGGTTCTGAGAGAGCAGAATATTGGATTAAGGAAATGGAAAGGCTCCTAGATATTTTGGAAGTACCTGAGAATAAGTGGGCTAGCTTGGGTGAATCATTTCAGAAAGAGAGCAGAATATTGGATTAAGGAAATGGAAGGGCTCCTAGATATTTTGGAAGCCTCACTCCATTTCTATGCACCCTCAGTAGAAATGGAGTGAGGCGGTCGTAGCAACCTGGGGACCGTACCCAGATTGGAAAACATTTAAAGAGTTGTTTTATGGAAAGTATTTCCCCTCTTCAGCGCGTTCGCAAAAGGCTGCAGAGTTTTTTAGGTTAAAGTAAGACGATATGACGGTTCTTGAGTATTCACATGGGTTCGATGAGCTAAGTCAGTATGTGCCATGGATGTTGACTGATGTGAAAGTGTTGACAGATAAGTTTGAGGAAGGTTTGCACCATAAGATTCAAGACAGGCTATCAGGAATTCCTTCTCGGGATATGGCAGACTTGTTGGATCGTGCCACCAGGGTTGAGCGAATTTACAAATCCACCGTCGTGCGTGTTGGAGATAAGAGGTCTCATGATGAAATACATGAAAGTAAGGCTCCAGTTGCTTCTAAGGACCCGTTTCAGGCATCTCATCCTCACCCTTTGTGCCCTAAGTGTTCTAAACCCTATCCTGGAGAGTGTAGGGTAGGTAAGCCAGGGTGTTATCGGTGTGGACAGACATGACATATGTCTGTGAGAGTGCCCCAACCAATGTGTCAGACTAACCCTCATTCAGCGTCTCCTCAAGGCAAGACATGTGGACCTTCTAGAGTCTTTGCTTTGGATTCTTCGCCAGATACGTCAAGTTCGAGGGCGAAACTTCTTATAAGGAAGGGAGTATGTAAAACCCGGTAATTCTTATAAAGAATTTGGTCAGAGTACTTGCGGCTGCAACTTGTATTCCGTTCACATCGGCAATATACAGGTAAAGGGAAATCATTTGTTTTAAACTGTTTCGTTGATCCGTTTTGCAGATACAAACAGTCGAAACGATCACAACAAAGAGACGAATAATTTTATCCAAACAATCTGATATTTTCAGCGAGGTATTTTCCCTAATCTGCTGCTGTTCGGTTCATCCCTATACTTAAAATTAGGGTTCGTTATCGTAAAATCGTAGTTTTTGATATAAAATGTTAAATTTAAATGTTTTGTAATTGGTGTTCGTAGATTCAGTAAATTGCTAGGAGTACCTCATAATCTAAGGTAATGAGTTCTTTGTTAAGGGTGGTTTTATACGTTTTATAAGGATATATTTTGTAACAATTCTCTCCATATTCGTATTTTGTGATTAGGTTCCAATTAGGGTTTTGTTTAGTTTTCGTGTTTTGTTTGGACCTGTTTTCATGTTTAGCAGCGTTTATGTGCTTCAGTTTGAACGTAAACGGGCGTCCTGAGCTATTGGACGCCCGTCCGTCCAAATCTGATCGTCTCTGTTTGTGTTTTGCCCAGCGCATTTAGCGTCCAAAGAACTTGGACGCCCGTCCTGTTCTTTCTCCAGGCAGACGTCCGTCTAGTAACTTGGACGCCCGTCTGGCCTGTCTGTCACCAGTTTTTTCGCTAAAATATTTATTTTTGTTTTAGGTAGATATCTTGGTTTGTCTTTCTTTTGCTTATTAAATAAATGTACTAGGGTTTCTGTTTTTCGTAGGTAGGTTTCGTAGGTAGGGTTCTGAGGTTGAATCATCTGACTCCACGTTTTTCGCGGTCAAATTTTTGGATAAAAGGGATCGTTTTAGCACTTGTTAGTATTTTGGCCATAACTTTCGGCTCGAGTATCCGATTGGCGCGCAGGACCCCAATTCGGAAAGCTCTTTCCGACGCCGACGACGTGGTGAACGCCTACGGCCGTTCAGTGCCGTTTTGAGGTCAAAATCCACTGTTTTCCCTCCATTTTGGGCTCGTAAGATTTCAACACGCTTTTTTTTCTTTCTTTTAGTGTTTTCTGTTTTTCGCTTTTAAATTTTTCGTAGTTTAGTTTTAGGTTTCGCTTCCGTATCTTTTAGGTAGTTTTCAATAAAAGTAGCGTTAAATAAATTGAGAGTTTTTTTTTTTTTTTTTTTTTGCCGTGTTTCATGACCGTTGGGTTAAGAATGTGCAAATTTTTTTTTAACTCGATTTGTGAAACGTGAATTAGATGGCGAGTTCTTTTTTTAGGGAGTTTTTTTTACTAGGGTTTGTTCATTAGGGTTTATTAGGTTTCTTTTTCTTCTAGGGTTAGGTTTTCTTTTCCTAATAAAAACTAGGGTTTCTTAAAGCTTCTAGGTTTTATGATGTATGAAGTGTATCTAAGGTTTATGATATAGGTCGAGTTTCTGTTTGGTGCGCATTACTCTAGTGCCGGACGAGCGTCTACTTCTTCTGAACGCCCGTCCACTCAGGTGGCCTCCGGACGTCGCCGAGAGAAGTGAACGCCCGTCCATCCAACCCCACTTATTCTGGATATGCTTTTACAGAACCTGGACGTGCGACCGTCCAGTTCATAAATCTCAGACTAGACGCCCGTCCATACACATGAACGGCCGTCCAACCACCCAGTTTTTTTAAAATGTTAAGGGTTTGTGATGAATATAGTAATAAGAATTTGCATTCTTTCACCCCTGACTTGGATGCTTTACTTTAAGCCTCTGTGGCATTTTCCATCTATCATGGTCCATGTTAGAGTGACTGCTTGTGTTTCGACGTTATCATTGTGGCATGGCTTCTTTATCTTACACACCCATTTACCTCTGATTCTTGGGATGCACTTATAAGAGGGTGTCATGAAATTCATTCACACACACTTAGTTGTTTTATTAGTGGAGTGTTAGGTAAGTCGTGATTATGAGATGCTTAGTTCAAATTTTTCTTAACTTGATTTTTAATGCTTTATTTGACGTGGATACTTCCATATGAGCTTCTGTGGCTAGTTATTTTTACGTAGATGTTCTGAACTTGCATGTTTACATCTTTCCATCTACCGATCCATGTTAAATAATTGATTAACTTTTATATACATGATTCATCTATGCATGTTATAGTTAATGTCGGTTCTCGTATGCTATAATCGTTTTTATTGTTATTTAATAGTTAATGTCGGTTTCCGTATGCTACATATCGTTGTGATGAATCCTGTGAGCTTTGAGACTTATGTGTTTTCTTGTTATTTTTGTAACTCATATGGGTAGCTACTGTCGGTTTTCCGTTGCTACTATCTTTGGCTTACGAGTTATATCTGCTTTAGTATAGCTAATCGTTGGTTTTCCATAATGCTATCACCTTTGATGAGTCTTAAGCGCGCGTCACACATCGCATATAATGAATAGTACTTATCTGCTTATCGTAAACTATCATTATTTGGTAGACGTTTATGATATACATGTCGTGTTGCAAATGAGTGGGCTAGTTTTCTTTCTTTTATTTTTGCATATCATTTAGTTGCATGTCATCTAGTTGCATTGTTTTTCTATTTTTCTTGAGGGTAGTTACTGTCGGCTTGCCGTACGCTACCACTTTTATTTTATGTCCTTCATTTTCTGATTCTGCACGGGCCGTAGTCACTGTAGAGTTGCCCTCCCAACTTGCTCACTTTGAGCTCAAAGATTTTTTTATATATAATTGCATATCATGTAGATTGCATTGTAATATATTTTCGTATAGTGCACCTATAGCCCTGCTATTTCGTAATGTTCCATGTATATGTTCCATCTTTACATGAGCTTAATCTGAAAAAGTCTCTCTGACTTCTTTTCCATGTGTTTTACACGTACAATCCTGCTATTTTGTAGTGTCCTTAATCTCTATCCTTATTTGTATTGTAAAGCTTCTGTGGCTTTATATTTGACGCTTAGGTGTCCTGTACTTTCCCTGTGTGGTGATTTTTCAATCTGAGCCATTATATCATGTGCTTATTTCTTGTCTATAATTATTTTTGCCATGTTATATTCCCCCGTGTTCCCCGAGATACTGCCATATTTCTTTGAGTGGTGCAGGCATATTTTTAGTTGTTCTTGTTAAGCTGGCCTTGGAAGTGAATCTGGAGAGGAATACCTATGACATCTCGTGCCTCGGAACCGCGGATCGATTATCTATCCTTCTTCAGCCTATCTTCATCTCATTACCAAATCAGCTAAGTTCTTTTATCTTTTCTTTAATTCTGCACAACATGAGGACATGTTGTAGTTTAAGTGTGGGGGAGGGGAATGATTTGATATGTATCTATACATTTGCTTAATTCGTTATGTTTCTATGCAATGTTTCTATGCAAAATGAGCTAAAAAGTGAGCTAGAATTTTCGAAATTTTTCGACATTTTTGTTTTTGTTTTGTCCCGAGTAGGCAATTCGATTCTTTGTTCGTTATTTTTATAGTCATACATGCTATATATCATATGTTTGATAAGTTAGTTGTTTCACCGGAGATCTATTTTTCACGAGCCATTGTGAACGAGGAGCTAATTTATAAAGTTACACCCCTTTTGACGAGTGATTTCTGGTTATCTTATAAGTCATGTGCTTAGTGCTACGTATATATCGTGAGACTTATGATAGTTTGTATTTAGATCCGAAGTATGATATACTGTGAATATCTAAGGTTTGAATGTGATAAGTAACACGTAACTTATTGTCAAATGAAAAAGTTGGAAAATATGAAGAAGTATTGGGTGTGTCGGAAGCTAGTCGATGATTTGAGTGCGATAGGGTATACCACGTATGTCCTATACCACTATGATGACCAAAAGCTCACGACAGTCAGAAGAAGCTGCCTTATGATTGGAGTAAGGTAGGGTATATCTCGAATATCCTATTCTGCTATGACAGGGCAACAGCTCATTCTGATGTGTGTTTAAAGTGAAGTGATTAAATCAACTTATATAAAGAAGTGGTATGAATTAGAGATAAGACTAAGTTATCGTCTATCTTATCCCCAGTAGAAACTGATAGATATGCTGTATGGATTATCCTCTGAGTATTTCAGAAAGGCCCTAGATATATTCGATCATCCTTTTCGGGATATGTCACGTTTGTAGGGTACAACTTATGAGTGTCATTTATTGCTAGTCTACGAGGGGGTATTAGCTAGTTTTGCTTTGAGTTTCTCAAGTTTGGATTTAGTGGAAGTTTTCTATGGCTTTGCACACACACAGTGGTGAACCTCTGATTTATTGGATCTATGCTATATTGTCTGAGATGTCTATCTTTTTCGGAGCCTTGGTTTTCGTTTTGTTTTGCTCGGGACGAGCAAAAGATAAGTGTGGAGGAGTTGTTAAGGGTGGTTTTATACGTTTTATAAGGATATATTTTGTAACAATTCTCTCCATATTCGTATGTTTTTCATAGAAATCGAGCTTTATATTGAAATATTGAGCAAGTGATGTTTTAATGGGTTAGTTGTAAAATTGTATGGTTTATGTGTAAAATTGATGGTTTTATATTGATTTGGAAGATACTACATTTTGCAATGTGTTTGATGTATTGTAGATACACAATTTCGACCAAAAAGAGGATTAAAAGATGATCAAGTCGGATTTAATTGATGAGAAAGAGATAAGGATGGAATTGGCTAGAAGAAAAGAGATAAAGTTGAAGATTTCGATTTGGATCACATTGGACGAAGCCCAAGTCCCTGTCCCGTCAGAGTGGATCAAGGCCCATCAAAGCAGATCAAGGCGTCCAGAGAAGAAATCAGAATAGAGAGTTTGGACGTTGTATGGACGAGCGTCTGCCCTAGCGTCCAAAGCAGCTGAACTAGCGTCCAGAAGGTATGGACGGGCGTCCGTCCGCCGACTTAGCCCTGGCCGACTTAAACATCTATAAATAGCAGCGCGGATTCCAACCCTAATCACACATTATTGAGACCTATTGATACACAACCATTAGGAGAAAACCCTAGGCGGCCCCAGCCCCCTTTGGGGAGGCTGGGGTTGCGATTTTTTCTTGTTTTTTCGTCACTTCCTATTTCGTTTCTGTTTTTGCTGGATGATTGAAGGCTAAACAATTTGTCAAGTTCTTTAAATCCGTTTCAGCAGGTTCTTTCTTTTCAATCTTGAGTTTGTTTTGTGATTTTTAATTCAAGTTGTATTTTTCCTATGCTTATGTGCTATGCAATCAAAATCGAAAGATGAATTGTTATTGATGTTTACCGTATGACGAGAGTCGGTGTAAACCTTAGATCACCATAGGAAAGATGGGATTTTTAACCTTGACATAACGAGAGTTGAGAGGTTAGATTTCTAGGTTGCTAGATTGAGAGATCTTACACCTTGGTTTGAGAGCGTCAATCTTATATATCGAGAGATGAGAGATTGATAGGCGAATTATCTACGAGAGTAGAAATTCATACCTTTGATAAGTGAACCACATCTTTAATTAGATCATCACAAGACAACTTTAGAGAGGAAATTAAGGGTTGCGGGATCGGTGGATAATTACTTGTTCAATTGTTTAATCACCATGATCATCGCTTTTATTGCTTTTCCTCGTTTATAGTTTTATTTATTTATTATCGCTTTTATCCTTCCTGGCTTTGAACCGACAATCCTCATCCAGCTTTATCTTTTCGCTTTTATTATATTAGGTTTAATAATAATGGTAACAACCTTAGGAAAATTAATGAACTAGATACCCCGATTCCATGTGATCGACTCCGTATTAATAATCGCTATACTACGATCCCTACACTTGGGAATACCGGATTTATAAATTTTATTACTTGTTTGTTTTGTTAGATAAAATCCGTGACATTCTTCTATCAAAAAGTTCTGCTTTTAGTTTTGAAGGTTGCGCTTTTAGTTTAAAGATTATGCTTATAAGTTGTTTTAATATTGTTTATGTTAAGTTCCACGAAACCGAGCATGATTATGTGTTGTCGGGTATCTGCCAAACAATGTTTTAAGAAAGTTATTCTACTTTGTGGTCTCAACATGGGTATTATTCAAAGTCCCGTGTTGAGAGTATCGTGCAGTCGTAACATGGGTATTATTCAAATGTAACATCATCTCGTATCTTAATTTAGTTGTAACATCATCTCGGTAATTAGAGAATAGTAACAAGTTATATGTTATGATATTTAGTTATGTTTCCTTGTGTAACGTTTTTTTCACTCACTTAAATGTAATTTTAGATCGTTTCCTTAATAGTTATTCTCAGATAATTATTATTTTAAACAACAACAACAAAAAAGTTGACTTATTACTATTACTAATGGTATAATAATATGATATTTTAATTTAACTCATTATATGTTATTCAATCAAAAAATGTTAGTACTTAGATACATACCCTAGTGGTTACCCACTAGGATCTAACTAGGGATTTCAACGGGGAGACCCGGGTTCGAGCCCCGCTTGGGGCATAGTTTAGTTAAGATGAGTGTGTGTGGTTCGAGTCCCGCTTGAGATATAGTTTAGTTAAGATTGGTGAGTGTGTATTTCGTTTCGGAAAAAAAAATCAAAAAATATTAACATAAGTTAATTGCTTCTCAACTGGCACGACAATGATTGCAGAATCAAATTTATAGTAAGTTACCCCTCAAAAAAATTTATAGCAAGTTAAAATATTTATTAAAGTTGAAACATTCGCCTAGGACATGTTCTCGTTTCCACAAATGTTTATATTACAAAAATAAATTGCATATTTCCCAAAATATAAATCAGTTTAGCTTTTTAAATTTGTCATATAATATAAATCCATTTAGAATACTCCATGTCATATAATATAAATCAATTTAGAATACAAATAGAGTATTTATTACATTTTTCTTTCTTTTACTCTTCATTTATTATATATTCACATACTTTACAACTTACATTAATGATAATCAAAGGGTATTCTAGACTTTTACCATTAAAATTAATGTCACATAACCAATTTTTTAATCTGTGTGAAAATGTCTAAATGGATTTATATTTTGAGACAAATGTAGTACTAGATTAATGTTTGTAAGAACAATTACCAGTTATATCAGATCTTTAATGAAACCATTGAAACATAAATCTAAAAGTAATTAACCAAAAATATTAGAATTTAAATATGGCCTTCTTATATGTTTAAACTTTAAAGTGGATTTATCGTATAGAGTAATGTTAGTTTCACGACAATATTACACAACAAAGTTACATTAACATGTTTTTTTATACACAATTTAGTGATACATTTGCTTCATATTCATATGTGCTACCTCCGTCCTAAAATGTAAATCCATTTAGGACTTTTTATACATATTAAGAAAGTTGTTAAATGTCATTAATTATAATAATAAAAGTCTAAAATACTCTTTGAGTCTCATTAATGTAATACTTGTAAAGTAGGTGGGTGTATAATAAATTAGGGGTAAAACGAAAAAAATATAATAAATGCTACATTGGTATTCTTAATAGATTTATATTATAGGACAAATTCAAAAATTTTAACGGATTTATATTTTGGGACGGAAGTAGTACACCTTATTGTCACTTTACACTCTTATCACCATCGATCATGGTGGATATATAACAATCAATAAATCATACACTTCCTCTAAAAAAATCATACACTTTAATCAATAGTGATAAACATTTGGAGTGGTAGATGGAGCAAATATTGTTGAATCGTGTGCATGATGTATACTTGCTATATATCTGTACGTATAATGTATTTATATATGTTTGATTAATTCAAAAAAAGTGTCAATCTGTGGGTGAACGAGGGAGAAGGACAGAAATATTCCATCAATTGAGTAGAAGGACAGTCTTTTGAAAATTTTGAATAAATGACAAAACTACTTATTCACTGTCGAAATTCACTGTTTAAATTCACAGCCGAAATTCACTGTCGAAATCCACTAATTTTCAAAATTCATTGTCGAAATTCACTGATTTTCGGGATTCACTGATTTCGGGATTTACTGGGAAGATTCACTGATTTTCAGGATTCACTGTTTGTCCTTCTCGCTATAAAAATTATGCAGTTGTCCTTCTCCCTATAAAAAATATGTAACTGTCTTGTTACTTAAAAATATTCCAGATTGTGTCCTTACATCAAGATGGATTAGTCACATATCACGATCAATTATGTAAAAACGTGTTGCATTACTCTTTGTGACACAGCTGTTATGGTAATAACATTTCTTTTTTTGTCCGAAATGTAGAAAGATTTCATGTAATCATCTACTATTATACATCCGTCCCATAAATAAGTTCATTTAGCTTTTTAGTTTTGCCTCATAATGTAAGTCCATTTAGAAAACCAATTAGCATTTATTACAATTTTCTCCTTTCACCCATCGTTTATTATATACTCATCCACTTTCCACTACTTTTTACATTAATAACAGTCAAATGTCATTTAGACTATGTGATCAAAATTAATGACACACAACCAATTTAACCAACATTCTTAAACTGTGTGAAAAAATCCAGATTGACTTTCATTTTGAGACAGATGTAGTATTTATTAACTGATGTCGTTGTCAAAACACTTTTATTTTTCCTCTGTACTCCCTCCATTTTTTTATCTGTCGCAGAGAGAACATTCACACAGAGTAAGAAAGTAATTAGTATGCCTAAAATATAGTATTGAAAATGTAATTTTTTATTGGAAATGTAAATACTTTGTTGGTAAAAAAGTTTTTAGTATTGAAAATTAATTTTTTATTGGGCATGTAAATAATTATTGGTAAATGAGGAAAGTAATAAATCATGTATTGAAAAAATTAAAATAACAGATAAATAAAAATAGAATAAATTCTAAAATGTGACAGATAAAGAAAAAAAAAAAATGAAGTAATTAGTATCATTCTAAAACAATGGTTTTGATAGAGACTTGTTCTCTTTTGAAAAGGAAAGACTTATTCTTAAACACCTATTCCACTTTAGTTTTTTATTTGTTTTATTTTATATTATTTTGTCGCACATTTATTATTTACTTTTATGTAAGTTTATTTGCCAATATAGCTCAGAAAACAGCAATAACAATAATGTATAGTTGCCAAATGTATTCCTATAGATGAAATATAAGCAATGCATTTTGATTCTTCAACATCTTAGATTTGGATTACATTTGTAACTTTTGCGGAGAAATTTTTTCTAATTTAAATGTTGAATAAATTATATAGATATGTACCTGACGATATAGGGTTTCACCCCTCCACGTGTCGTCTATCGGTTGGTCCTTACATTATGGATAAATGCCAAGGTACTCACGTCGATGCCCAGACTCGATGCTACGACGATCGATAATCGAGCAGTGTAGGACAATGAGTCCCAGAGTCGAGTACCGCAGGTCGGCAACATCGACATGGAGGACAGAGTCCGCACCAGCTGTCAAGGCCCATTAACAGTGTGATAACTTGGGCAAGGGTCAAGGCCCATCAAGGGTAAATATGACAATAACTCAAACCGACCTAGTATTAGGGTTAGGGCATGTGTTGCCATTATAAATACCACAATCCAGGAACTATGTAAGGCTTGATTCCTGGAACATAACAGGATACGTAGGCAATCTAAGATAAATTCTTAGACTCAGCCGCAAATCACAACACACACACATTCTTATTCTTTAGGCATTAGGATTTTGGGTGTTCATCATAGATCCAATCAAGTCCCGGATTATTTAGGTGACTAAATCGGTCATCGTCATTGGCGCTAGAAGGATGGCCCTTCTACTATTGAATACACCAAGATCACGATGCCTCCCAAGGAAAAGAACACCAGGAAAACCGCATCCAAAGCCACAGATCAACAGAGCTCACAGATTAACGAGCAGATAGATCTAGATGCACAGGGAGCAAAAGATCCAGTCTTGGACCCCGTCCATGAAAATCCCCAAAGAGAAAAGCAGGGTCTTGCTCCAGAACACCAAGCTATCGTGAATCAGTTGACAGGGGCGGATCGCGAATTAATGTCCAGGATTATAACAGAGGCGTTTATGGTGCAAAGAAGAAGCGCATTTGGCCGCCCGAAAGATGCAAAGAAGCAGACGGCGCGTCCGAAGACGCCAGCTGCGAGAAAAAGCCTAAGCGGACTCTCGGAGATGAAGTCAGTGCATCCTCCAGCTCTGTAGAGAGAAAGAGATGCGAGATCCAGCAGAAGCATCAGAAGATGGATGAGGAGAGCGTTAGGGAGGAGCTGGATGTTATTCTGGGGAAAACTCAGGTCTCGCTATGGTTGGAGTCCCCTTTCACGAAGGAGATCGAGAGTTTCCCTAAACCTAAGGGGTTTAAGATACCAAAGATAGAGCCTTACGATGGTACTACCGATCCGGAAGACAATCTACATAGGTATTTGTCTCAGATGAGGTTGGACGGCACACCTGATGCGATGCGATGTCGGGCATTTGAGACACTGCTCGTAGGTCGAGCCAGGGAATGGTTTACCAAGCTACGACCCGGGTCGATCTCCAGTTTTGCCATGCTAGCCCATAAGTTTCGGGATGCGTTCATCGTCAACAAAAAGTTTCACTTAAGCACCACGCACCTCATGAACATGAGGCAGTAAAAGGATGAAACAGTACTGGATTATCTAAAGAGATTTAATCTCGAGGCCATGCAGGTAAGGATGCGGATGATCGACTTCTGATCACATCGTTTGTGGGGACTGCTGATGACGGTCAATTTACACCATTATCTATTTATTACCCCCGATTCTAGCTTAAATGGGTTTTAAGTGGTTAGTAATTAGTCGTCTCATGCATAAATTACACCCGAACCGAGTTACGACTCATTATTATGTAATTAGCCATTTTATTATATTATTTGATATTAGAAGCCTTGTTTTATTGTTTATTTATAGTGGGCTTATTTCGGAAGCGATTTAGCTGGACTTCGGAGGAGAAAAATGCACAGAAACGGACCAGGAACGGACCAAGCAAAGTAGAAAAAGGCCCGACACATATCTTTCAGCTCATTGGCGGCAAAAGCCTGCTCTGGCTGCCAGCGAGTTGACTGTTTTGCCCCTGCTTCTCCAGACGTATTTTAGATTTCCTTAGGGTTTAGGAAACGTGATTTAGGTCGGTTGACGGCTACTCTAAGTCAGTTTACAGCCTATATAAACTCCCTCTTATTAATCAAATTTTACACATCGACTCATAACATAATTTGTAAGTTTTTCAGAGCAGTTTTAGTACAGATTTCCAGCAGTAATGTGAGTTATTTGTATTCACTTGTTCTTTCTTCTATGTTGTAATTAATTCCCCCCAATTATTGTTTATCGTTTGAGGTTGTTCGTTCTTCACCAAGCGATGTAGATCTAAGGATACGATATGAGGCAGTGGGGATTCCTTGTCTATAAGGATCCACACGCCCAGATCTGTTATCCGGTGACCTATAGATGACTTTGGTATGATCGAAAATCGTGTTTTTAGTAGATCTATATAATTGCTTTATGAATCTCTATTTTATCCGTTACGTATGTAGAAATGCTAAGATTTAGGTTTTCGCCGCGTCAATCTAGCCACGTCTTTATGGTGTGATTGTCCACCTAGAATTTCTTATCTTAGTAGGTATGGCTACGGCTATGTAGCTCGTCTGTTTTAATTAGCGTATTATTAGGAAATACGAATATAGTACTCCTAGGTCGGCTCATGAATTGATCTTCCGGGACTTTCAGTGAGATCTAGATATATGTTATATTTGGGAATTGCTAGCACCTAGTTATACGTACATCATATTAACATGATACCTAAAAAGTTAGTGTTAATGGGACGAAGACTGATGCGATCGCCTAGGAAGTATGCCTAACCACATAAATGTTGCCTAAGTATACGGTTAATATCGGCATCCCTAGTTTTGTAAGCGTGCGAGTTATATGAGATGGAGGCCTATGAAGCGAAGTCACGTAATGTAGCACAGTGATCTAGATGGCCTACCCGGAGCTAGATCTAGTTTAGGGGATGACTCTCGTAGCCAATATAAGAGAAATACGAATCGGGTTAATAGTTGTGAAGTATTGTTTAATTATATAGTTCATTAATTCCAAACGATAACTTAATAATTGGGGAGGTTAATTACTTGTATGTCTATGTGTCGAGTCGTGTCCTTTATCTTTTCTTGTCATTTTTTGGTCATAGACCGTTTCTGTATTCTTGGCATGATTAATTAGTTGTTTACATATAAAATGATTCACAATTGGTTCCCTGTGGGATCGACCTTGATTCGCTATAGCTATACTACGATGGACCTAGTCCTCTTGCTAGTTATGGTGATCGAGTATTTTATTATCACTTGACTGATCACGTCAATCAAATGCGTAATACGAAGTTATACATGAAGTTGAGCAGAGACGTCCCTCACACCATGGACGGGTGTGTTAACATGGTGCACAGATTCTGTTAGGGGGAAGAGGCAGTGCGTAGGCACACCCAATCCAACTGGATGGATTCAAAGAAAGACAATCGAGGTCCGAACAAGAATCAATCCAGGAGACAGGATGTCGAGAGTAAACCCTCAGTCTGGGACCGTATAGAGGCGCCCGTCTCAGACCGATTGGGAAAGAAAGGAGCCAAACGCGACAAGGATTTCATCCCACTTAATCGGTCTCGAATAGAAGTGCTATCCATCATGCTCTCAAAAAACATAGCGAAAATACCACCACCATTGAAGAAACCTCGAGAAAGGAGGAATTCAAGCAAATATTGCAAATTTCATGAGGACATAGGCCATTCCACAGAGGATTGTAACGACCTGAAAAGAGACATCAACATCTGCATTCAGGAAGGAAAGCTAGATGAAGTAGTCGATAGATCTCGATGTGATGAGCCCAAAGGGCATAGAGAGTACAAAAGGAAGAACCCCGATCATGACAGGTGTCGAGGGCGAGATGCTCAAAGACGGAGAGATCGATCACCTCAACGGAATCGATCTCCGGATCGTGATAGAAATAACAGAGATAGCTATGGTCGAGACAAGTACGATGATAATCGACCGAACAGTTATGTTAATACGATCTTCGGGCCAGGGGAGAATGATAAAGACCGAGCCAGTCGAGAACCAGCTGACAGCTCGAGAGAACGTAAGCAAATGAGGTTTACGACAAAAGTCGGGTATGGACCCCAAGATGATATCCCCAAGTCTCGGAGTCATAGTGAAGGGTTTGTTATCGAAGCGGTGATTAGTCGAGACCGTGTGTCAAGGGTCTGCATCGACAATGGCAGCGCAGTAAACATCATGTATTACTCGGATTTTCAGGCAATGAAGCTAAAAGAGAAGGACCTAGCTCCTATAGCGACTCTTTTTTTTAGGTTCACAGGGCTAGCGGTTCATCCTATGGGATTGATAAAGTTACTCACAACGGTCGGGGATGGCAAGAAAGGAAGGACCCTTGAGTTAAACTATGTGGTAGTCAAAGCTCCCTCGGCCTATAATGTTATTTTAGGACGGCCTGTGCTCTTCGACCTGCGCGCTATCATCTCCACATTCCACAACAGCATGAAGTTTCCTACCAGGAACGGTTCCCATAAGGTAAAAGGAGATGTTGAGGCGGCGCGGAGTTGTAACTCCATTGTCATGAACGGGAAAATGGCAGTACAACAAGTTCTGGTCGAGGAACTAATTCCGGAGGAAGAAGAGGAGAAGAGCTGGGTCTTCAGTGATGCAGTCAAGAATGTTCGTCTCTGGGAAGGAGAAGATGATCAGTGTGTACAGGTCGGGATTTGGATCCCGGCCAAAGAAAAACAGTCGTTAATCGAGTTGTTGATCGAGTTCAGAGATGTCTTTGCCTGGAAGGCTAACGACATGCCGGGGTTACCAACAGACATCGCGGTCTATAAGCTCGAGATAGATCAAGCTAAGAAGCCAGTTAGGCAAAAGAAGAGAAACTTCGCACCAGATCGACTAGAAGCCATAGAATTGGAGGTCGGTAAGCTACTGTCGGCCCAGATAGTAAGAGAAGTATTCTACCCAGAGTGGCTGGCCAACCTAGTGTTGGTCAAGAAGCCCGATGGCAGTTGGCGTATGTCCGTGGACTGTTCGTTAAAAACGTGTTTTAAATTTATATTATCGGAACACCCCAAGTATAAGGTACGTAGTAAAGGATGTTGCCGAGTCGTCCTAAGGGAATCGTAAAGTTATCAGATTAAGATATAACTCCTAAGTTGGTTATGTCACGAACTATTACCTAAAACTAAGGTTAATCTAACTATAAACCGAACCTAAGAAATAAACTAAAAATCTAAGGAAAAGAAAATAAAACAAAGAACTAAAACAAACAAAGAAACAAGAGATATTCAAGAGTGGACGAAGCGTCCTCTAAGACAGACGGCCGCCCGGATACGATTTAACCGAAATATGCGAAAACGAACAGCAAAAATTGAGGTTGCAATGAACTAAACTTAAGACTAGCGTTGAAATAAACGATTTTGTTTTCGATTTATAAAAGAAACATGAGAACACCTAGAATCTATCACTCAACGATCGACAACCAGCTTTATGATTCGAATACAGTTTTATTGGTATGATCAATCACGAAACCGACTAAATTCCTTTAGATCAATTTCTAAGGTTTGTTTACTTTTCCAAGAAAAAACAAATAACATTCATCACAAGATCAACAATTCGTTCCCAAATTGCAATACCCAACTAACGATATATGATTCCTCAAAACGTCATCAATTGTATCGATTGAAATAGAAAACTATTGCTGAATTATATTTCCATAAAAATTCAAACAACATAGAGTTCCATTGACATTCCTATCTAATAAAACTCGCAACGATTAAATCAGGATTCAAACGATAAATAAAACAGCGTATTCAAAATCATAACTAAAGATAAACTAACAAATCATGGTTGTGATGACGTTGATGTGATATCCTCCGGTTGTTCCACTGCTATGCGTTTAGCCAACAATCATGTTGGTAGACATAATCATTGGGATGGAAGGATTCATCTTTGACTCTCCTCCTTGAATGATGCGGCTGCTAGGGTTTGTTATGAGGGAATAATGTGTATGAGATGTCCCCTAGGGTTTAATACACGCTGCTATTTATAGGAATAAGAGGCGGTTTGCTGAAAGTCGGCGGCGGACGCCCGTCTTCTTTGGTGGACGCTCGTTCATTTCTTTGGACGGAGATTCAGACGCTCGTTCAGCTTGCGTCTGGAGACTCTGTATGTAAAATATGACTCTGGACGCTTCATGGACGCCAGTTCACTCCTGGACGCTCGTCCAATATGCTGAGGATCGGATTTCTTCATAGTTATCCATTCTTCTTCAAGCCAATTCCATTTTTATCTCTTATAATTCGAATTGAGCCTCATTTATCCTCTTTATGCACTCGAAATTAAGCATCTACATAATAGATAAAACATGGAAAACATGTAGTCATCCCCAAATAATAATAATTCAATAAATTTAACACATAAAAGCGCCCAAATTACACTTTTGACACTTCTAAACCCATTATTCAAATTCACGCCTTAAACATATAATTTTCTCTAAAAATTACTGAAATACGAAAGATATTGTTCTCTAATAATGCGATAAAAACCATAAATTTCACCGAGAACAACTCCCCCACACTTGAACTTTTGTTCGTCCCGGACAAAACAATCAAAACTATAGCTCAACTCTCATGCACTCCACATAGATCTCTAACTCACGTAACAAAAGATACAACAACTATAGCCAACAATACCATCACAGAGATAGATTCAGTGTATGTGTGACAAGCCCTTCTCAAATTTAACAAGCCTTTCAAAGGAATATCCTCTCAAAAATTTCAATGACTATCCTAGGTACAGACAGTAATAGCTTCACACTAAGCCTTCCCACGCACTCAGTAGGATAATCCCTACAGCATATCATGCGGTTCTACTGGGTACAAGATCCATGATAACAAAGACTTCACTTTATTTGTATTCATCATTTTCAAAATTCTCAAATTAACGCAAATCAGAATAAGCTTTTACCCATCATAGTAGAGTAGGACATTTCGTGATAATCCCCTGCCTACTCAAATCATCAGGTAGCTATAAACTGACTATCGTGAGCTTTTGGTCATCATAGTGGAATAGGACATACGTGGTATACCCTACCTCACTCAAATCATTAACCAGCTTTCGACAAACGTATTTATTGATAATTCGTTACTTATTCATTCACTTTTTCTTTAAAAGACATAAGTTACATCTCACTTATCACATTCAAACTCTATGATATTCACAGTACACGGTCTAACTAAGGTGTTACCATACTGACCTTCTTAAGATACTCATCAAAATAATGAAAGGATATAGTTCAAAAATCTTGCTCCAATATCAAAGGCTTTCGTGAGTGAAAAATGAACACTATCTCCATAAAAGTAAAGACATGCTATAATTATCTCACTAAGTCACATACTATCATCGTTAGAAAACTACAACTAGCAAGCATTTAGTTTCAATCACATGCTCGAGATTTACAAAAAAATTTAAATTTGCTCGAAATTAACTCATATTACCAGATATAGCATGAAAACATACCCATGTTACCCCCCCACACTTAAATCACATTATGTCCTCAGAATGTGCAAATAAAAGAAAAAAAAAAAACTTAGCTGGTTTCAACAGTGGTTGTCAGATGAAAGTTGGCAGAGGTCAGGCCGGAGCATGAATATACCGCGACAACTCGAATAGACAACACTGGACATAAAAGCTTGTGAACCTGCTCAAAAGTATCTGCAGCACTCGACATACATATAATCTCGGGGTACAAGGGGGTATGAAGAGCGAGACAAGACATTCAAAGAAGACGTAAACGGAATAAACATCTCACTCAAACAACCAAGGTACTACTTCTATAAATATCTAACCTAAAAGGAAATAAAACAAAACTAGGTTGCCTCCAGGAGCGCTCTTTTAATGTCATTAGCTTGACACAATCCTCAAAGTCAACCCGGTCGGGCCACTTTGGTTTAAACGCCGCGCCACCTCATCATCGAGAATCGGTGGTAAGGACCGAGGTTTGACCACAACCTCCACAAGTGAAATGCCCTACCAAGTTTTTAACTTGGTTCTCCAGACAAAGACGACTTTCGTCTTTGTCTCAACTTCTTCTACATGTGGCACCAAATAAGCAATGATAGGTGCGAGAATCGTGGTAGAAGCTTCTTTAAGGTAAGAATGTCATCGATCGAAGCAAATAAATTAGCTGGAATCTCATCACAAATCAAAGACATCGCACGCGTCAACCAACTTTTGAAAGTATATGACCTCGGTACTTTGTAAGGTTGGCCAAAATACTTTTTCAATCTATGACCGTTCACTTTAAAAGGTTGACCGCTGTACCTTTCAAGGAAATCGCTCCCCGGATGAACTTCGACAATTTCAAAGGGTCCGGACCATCTCGGACTTAAGCTTGCCAAACAAACGGATGTAATCTGGTGTTGTAAAGTAAAGCCATCTCTCCTACCTTGAAATCTCTCGCCTTTATTTTAGCATCATGGAGCGCTTTCGTTCTTTTCTTGCTCGACTTGGCATTCTCGTAGGCCCCGAGTCCGAATTCATCGAGCTCATGCGATTCGCGGTAATCTTTTTCTCGCCACAGAGTCGCTATCGAAGTTCAAGTATTTAATAGCCCAATGAAGCTCGTGCTCCACTCGACCGGTAGATGGCATGCCTTGCCGTAAACCATTTGAAAGGGCGACGTACCCATAGGGTCTTGAACGCAGCGATCGATAAGCCCAGAGTGCGTCGTCCAACTTCGGACTCGAGCTGGATCTATTCGAATTCACCGCTTTTCTCAAAATCCGCTTTAGACTTCGCTGCTTACTTCGACTTGGCCACTGGTTTGGGGTGGTATGGTGTACCAATCTTATGCTTGACACCATATCTTTCAAGAATTTTATCTAATGGTGCATTACAAAAATGCGATCCTTCATCACTGATAAGGGCTCTAGGACAGCCAAATCTAGTAAAGATATTCTTTTGCAAGAATTTCTTTACAACTTTGTGATCATTGGTTTGGGTGGCTATAGCCTCTACCCATTTGGAAACATAATCAACGCAGACTAGGATATATTTATTACAGCACGATGATGGGAAAGGTCCCATGAAATCGATGCCCCACACGTCGAAGACTTCACATTCCAAAATAGGCCTCAAAGGCATCTCCATCCTATTACTGAGCCTCCCTACTCTTTGACATCTGTCACAGCCTTTGCAAAAGGCTTCAGCGTCTTTGAACAGAGTGGGCCAGTAAAATCCAGCTTGAAGGATTTTCGCAACAGTCTTTGGTGCTCCGTAGTGTCCACCAGCAGGACCACTATGACATTGCTCTAAGATATCCAATTGCTCATGTTCTGGAACACACCTTCTAAGCAACCCGTCTTTGCAGACTTTAAACAAATATGGATCCTCCCATACGAGATACTTCAAGTCACTGAAAAACTTCTTCTTTTCCTGATACGTCATCTCTTCTAGATGTCCAGTCGCTAAGTAATTGACGTAATCAGCATACCACGGCCTCACATTCTCTAGTCTCATTAATTGCTCAGTCGGAAAGTCAATGCCTATTTCCTTCGGATTTTCGTCACCCTCGTTCACTAGGCGAGATAAGTGATCAGCTACAACATTTTCGCTACCCTTCTTATCCTTAATTTCAAGGTCAAATTCTGTAGAATCGTAATCCATCTCAATAACCTTGGTTTAGCATCTGCTTTTTCCATAAGGTAGTGTAACGTCACTGCGTGATCTGTCCAAACCACAACTCGAGACCGAGAAGGTAACTTCAAACTTATCCATAGCAAAACGCATCGCTAGAATTCTTTCTCTGTAGTAGTGTAGTTACACTGAGCTGGGTTCAAAGTTCGGCTCGCATAGTAGATTGGTCTGAACTTTTTGTCAATTCTTTGCCCTAGAACTGCGCCTATAGCGTAGTTAGAGGCATCACACATGAGTTCGAAAGGTTTAGTCCAATGGGCGCGATCAAAATGGGGGCACTGTTAACTTATCCTTTAAGCATTTGAAAGCTTCCTTACACGCATCATCAAACACGAACTCTACTTCCTCTTTCAAAGAGTTGGATAACGGCTTTGCTATAGTCGAAAAATCTTTAATAAAACGCCGATAGAAGCCTACATGTCCCAGAATCCTCGTACCTCCTTAATCTGTCTTTGGATATGACATTTTCTCAATGGCCTCTACTTTAGCCTTATCCACTGTATACCTTCGCTGACAACTTGTGTCCCAAAACAATCCTTCACAACTAGAAAATGGCATTTCTCCCGATTAAGCACCAAATTTTTCTCAACACATCATTTGGAGTACCATATCTAGATTCCTTAAGATCTCATCAAAGCTGTCGCCATAGACTGAGAAGTCATCCATAAAGACCTCCATGCATTGCTCTACAAGTCCGTCAAAAATGGCTAACATGCACCGTTGAAAAGTCGCGGGTGCATTGCATAGGCCGAATGGCATTCTGCGAAAAGCAAAAGTACCAGATGGACACGTAAACGTGGTCTTTTCCTGGTCATTAGGATCGATGGCTATCTGGAAGTACCCAGAATATCCATCGAGAAAACAATAATATTTGTGACCACTCGCCTTTCAATTAGTGGTCAATGAAGGGTAAGGGGAAATGATCTTTTGCAGTGACTTCGTTCAATCTGCGATAATCAATGCAGACCCTATAACCAGTCACAAGGCGTAAAGCAATTTCCTCCCCTTTTTCATTTTTTTCTACGGTAATACCCCCCTTCTTTGGCACAACTTGAGTAGGGCTAACCCACTCACTGTCGGCGATGGCATAAATAATCCCCATATCAAGCCATTTGATGATCTCCTTTTTAACAACCTCTTGCATGTGCGGGTTTAGCCTCCTTTGAGGTTGTCTAACCTTTTTCGCTCCTTTCTCCGTTCGGATCTTATGCATGCACACGTCTGGACTGATTCCTCTGATATCGCCCACTTGCCATCCGAACGCGAGGATATGCTTTTCAAGCACTCTGATTAATTCCGCCTCCTGCTCAGGCTCGAGTTTAGATGAGATGATTAGAGGCAACTTATCGCCGTCTTTAAGAAAGATGTATTTTAGATGTTTGCGAAGTGGCTTCAACTCTAAGTCGGCAGTGGTTGGTCGATACTTGATTTTAACGGACCACCTCTTTCTTTTGAGTGAGGACCGGTTGGTCAAGAACACTTCATCTTCCTGGGTGTTATCCCGAAGGTATTGAATAACGCCATCAAAAGGGATCTCCCTGTCAGCTTCCGTTTTTTCTTTGCTATGTTCAATCATCTTCTTAAGCTCTTCTTCTTCAAGTTCATCTGCAAGTTGCTCCCAATCATCCAACTCCCAATGGGTAGTTTCTCTCCAGAACTCAATTTCATCCCAACTTCCCATTAAAATTTCCTCTTCTGCAAGGTTAAAGTCTGCCTGATTGAGCTCCTTCAGATCACTACTGCTCATCCCTGGAATGTTCCAGATTTTCTGTTCACTCGTAGGCCTAGTGTGCGCAAGTTGTTGAGACAACTCTGCAGTGACTACGGTCCGTGAACAGTTATTTTCTTCTTCGTGATTTGTGGCATCCAGGGTTACTGCCTCTATGAGCTCTTTATCAGGGTCAGATTCATCCCCATAGATTGCTTCAATGAATGAGATCTCCTGATTTGAGGACTCTGCAGTACTTTTTCCTTGCTCAAAGGTAATGGACGTGTTTTCAACTCTCAGAGTGATTTGGCCAGTGTGGAAGTCAATGGTGGCGGCAGAGGTGTCTAAGAAAGGCCGGCCTAGGATTAGGGGCATTTCCTTGTCGGATTGGTAATCCAATATGACCCAGTCGGTTGGAAACACTAATTGTTTAACATGGATAAGGACATTGTTAACACAACCGGCTGCCAAACGGCTGGATTTGTCCACCAACTGAAGAGAGATGGGGCGCTCCCTTAGCCTTTTGTCTAACCCGAGACTCTTACAGATGTTTAATGGCATCACATTGACAGAGGCCCCTGAGTCGCATAAGACATTGTGGAATGTGCGGCCTTCAATCCTGCAAAAGATTGAGGGTCGTCCGGGGTCACCTCGTTTTCTTGCGATGCTCTGAGAAATTGTCGAGCATTCTTCATTTAGCACCTCATCTGCCATTCCCTTTAGCTTCTTCTTGCTTCCACAGGCGTCCTTAAGAAACTTGGAGCATTTGGGCATCTCAGTTAACACTTCAGCAAGAGGCATAGTCACCATGGTTTCTCTAAGCAGCTTCCTCACTCCATCGTAAATTTTATCAGAGTTCAAGGTATTTTCATTTTTCTTTGCTGGATAAGGAAGGGTTTTCGGATGATTGATTGGAATTTGATTTTTAATGGCTTCATCCTCCTTATCCTTCCATCTGACAAACTTTTCAGCTTTCTTTTTAGTCGTGGGTTCGGCCATCCGACTACTCTTTCAACATCCTCATCACTTTCCCCGAGGAATCATTATCATTCACTCTCGCTCACCGTCGCTTTCTTCGGTATTTGTCTGCCGCTTATCCCCTCCGAACTCATGGCGTCAAGAGGGCTACTCGCTTCCGGCGCCTTCTCGGGTCCAACTCTCTTCCGCTTCTAAGTGTAATCGCATTCAACTCCTCCTCTTGTCCATAATTCCACCGCGGTGTGATGGCATTACAGGTAACCGACTTCGCCTTAGGATTTTTATCTCAGATAACTAGGCGGTCTTCCTTGGGGCTCGCTTGCTTGTTGATCACCCATCCGCCAATCTGCCTCTCTATCGCCTTTTGACCGGTGGCTAGTGCTTGCACCATATCTACTAGCTCATCGAATTTCTTTTGAGAGATAGAGGTGGGCTGTGGATTTTGTGTTTGAGCCCAATTGCCTTGGGGCCTTTGATTGTTGGAGTTGAAGGACCGGTTGAATTGGATGCGCCAGTGGCGATATAATAAGCTTTTTGCGATTTTCCGAAAAGTTACGGTTTGGAGTATAGCTTGATTGACCAGAATTTTGATTGAAATTACGAAAAGTTTGTTTCTGGTTGTCCATTACATTTACTTCGTCTCCGTTCTCATTGCTCGCCTGCGTTCCCAGAAGACTCATATCCGCTGATCCCTTCGGTTGCTGCATTTGTAAATTAGCCATCTGCTGGTTTATCATTTCCACTTGAGCAACCAACATCTGTGTCACAGGATCGCTTGCAACAGATTTCCTCTTATCTTCCTCAACATGGGTCTTCCTAGAGGTTG
Source organism: Gentiana macrophylla (assembly GCA_026214975.1). Taxonomy (NCBI): domain Eukaryota; kingdom Viridiplantae; phylum Streptophyta; class Magnoliopsida; order Gentianales; family Gentianaceae; genus Gentiana; species Gentiana macrophylla. The sequence continues at coordinate 78,187,459 of CM047813.1, read as the reverse complement.
ACCACATGTTGTTCTTGGCAATTGTTTCAGCTACCCTATAGGCAGCATCATCTCCTCCGCCCAGAAAAGATCCATGAGCTGTGGAATCTAGATAATCTCTATTGGGTTGAGTAACACCCTGATAGAATAATTCTAGGAGCTCATGTCGAGTGTATCCATGGTTAGGGCATTTCCTCATTAACAAATTCAACCTTTCCCGGGCCTTTCCCAGGCCTTTCCTACGCTTTCTCCTTCTAATTGCTCAAAATTAGCTATATCACGTTTAAGGCCCATTATCGTTCCAGGTGAAACGAATTTCAGAGTGAAGGCTCTTTTAACATCGGCCCAGGTATGGAGAGAGTGATGGGGTAAGGATTTGAACCATCTGTTTGCTTCACCTTTTAAAGCAAACGGGAAAAGTTTCAGCTTAACAATCTCAGAATCAACACCCGGATAATGGCCTGCTTCGCAAATTTGAACAAAAGTGGACAAGAAGTCATGAGGATCTTCTTGAGTAGTGCCATGAAAAGAGCTATTTTGGACCGTTCCAACCACTCCATTCTTCAGATCGAAATGTACTTGCCCCATATCTGGAGGTCGAATAGGTCTATGCCCCTCCAGGAAGTCTTGGTTAAGATAAGGGGCATAGGGGTCTTGATTTAGCTGGGCTTGCTGGGCTTGATGGAGTTGTTGCAATTGGTTTTGTAGCCCAGCTTGCTGATTCTGTTGTTGTTGTAACAACTGTATTTGTTGAAGGAGCCGATTCATTGAGCTTGAGGGTCTGGATTTTGATTTGGGAGGGCTGGATTAGGAGGAACTAGATTCGGATTTTGAACTTGGTCAGCCATGATGTCTAGATCGGGAAAAAGCCTTCTTCTTAGGATGGACCGTTCCGGTTCTGGATCAAAGAGGAGAGGTCCCTTCTTGCTTCTGGTTTGCATAAACCAGGAGGACAACCAGAGAGGTCAACACTGACTAAAAGTCAGGTTGACAGAAGAGTTAACCTTGGAATACAAGCTAAGAGAAGAAAGGAGAAGAACAAGAAAGATAGACGGACGGGCGTTCAGAATCGTGAACGAGCGTTTGTCTAGGGAAGTTCCCGGACGGGCGTCTGGTTCAATAGACGCTCGTCTGGTGTACTAAAAGCAGTTCAGAGGCGTATTTACTAAACAAACGGGCGTTTGGAGAGGCCAGACGCTCGTTCGATCAGTTAAACAGATAAAAAGGGAATTTTCCTCAGAATGAACGGGCGTCTGTATGATTGGACGTTCGTTCAAAAGCTGAAAAACGAGGGTCAGAGCAGAAAAACAACAGGAAACAGAAGATAAACAAACTGAGACTAAGGAAAACAAAACTAATTTAAAATCTAAGAAAGTTACTAACTAGAGAAACTATACCTACAAAGAATCTGACAACCGTTACCGATTCCCCGGCAACGGCGCCAAAAACTTGTTCGTTAAAAACGTGTTTTAAATTTATATTATCGGAACACCCCAAGTATAAGGTACGTAGTAAAGGATGTTGCCGAGTCATCCTAAGGGAATCGTAAAGTTATCAGATTAAGATATAACTCCTAAGTTGGTTATGTCACGAACTATTACCTAAAACTAAGGTTAATCTAACTATAAACTGAACCTAAGAAATAAACTAAAAATCTAAGGAAAAGAAAATAAAACAGCAACTAAAACAAACAGCAAACAAGAGATATTCAAGAGTGGACGAGCGTCCTCTAAGATGAGACGGGGCCCAGAGATACGATTTAACTCGGAAATATGCACGAAAAAGCGAACAGCAAAAATTGAGGTTGCAATGAACTAAACTTAAGACTAGCGTTGAAATAAACGATTTTGTTTTCGATTTATAAAAGGGAAACAGTAGAACACCTAGAATCTATCACTCAACGATCAGACAACCAGTTTATGATTCGAATACAGTTTTATTGGTATGATCAATCACGAAACCGACTAAATTCCTTTAGATCAATTTCTAAGGTTTGTTTACTTTTCCAAGAAAAAACAAATAACATTCATCACAAGATCAACAATTCGTTCCCAAATTGCAATACCCAACTAACGATATATGATTCCTCAAAACGTCATCAATTGTATCGATTGAAATAGAAAACTATTGCTGAATTATATTTCCATAAAAATTCAAACAACATAGAGTTCCATTGACATTCCTATCTAATAAAACTCGCAACGATTAAATCAGGATTCAAACGATAAATAAAACTACGTATTCAAAATCATAACTAAAGATAAACTAACAAATCATGGTTGTGATGACGTTGATGTGATATCCTCCGGTTGTTCCACTGCTATGCGTTTAGCCAACAATCATGTTGGTAGACATAATCATTGGGATGGAAGGATTCATCTTTGACTCTCCTCCTTGAATGATCATGCGGCCGCTAGGGTTTGTTATGAGGAATAATGTGTATGAGATGTCCCTAGGGTTTAATACACGCTGCTATTTATAGGAATAAGAGGCGGTTTCTTTGAAAGTCGGTGGCGGACGCCCGTCTTCTTTGGTGGGCGCTCGTTCATTTCTTTGGGACGGAGATTCGAGACGCTGCTCGTTCGACTTGCGTCTGGAGACTCAGTATGTAAATATGACTCTGGGCGCTTCATGGACGCTTGATTCACTCTGGGCCGCCGTCCAATATCTTGAGGATCGGATTTCTTCATAGTTATCCATTCTTCTTCAAGCCAATTCCATATTTATCTCTTATAATTCGAATTGAGCCTCATTTATCCTCTTTATGCACTCGAAATTAAGCATCTACATAATAGATAAAACATGGAAAACATGTAGTCATCCCCAAATAATAATAATTCAATAAATTTAACACATAAAAGCGCCCAAATTACACTTTTGACACTTCTAAACCCATTATTCAAATTCACGCCTTAAACATATAATTTTCTCTAAAAATTACTGAAATACGAAAGATATTGTTCTCTAATAATGCGATAAAAACCATAAATTTCACCGAGAACATGGACTTCACCAACCTGAACAAAGCATGTCCAAAGGACTCGTATCCATTGCCAAAAATCGACAGGTTAGTGGACTCCACCATCGATTTCGAAGTGTTTGGTTTCTTGGACGCATACAAGGGATTTCATCAGATTTGAATGGATCCCCGAGACGTTGAAAAGACAGCTTTTATCACGGAATTTGGCACTTTCTGCTATGTAACCATGCCGTTCGGATTAAAAAATGCTGGGGCTACATACCAGAGAGCAGTCAACAATATCTTCGCCAAACAGATCGGTAGATGCATGGAAGTGTACGTAGACGACTTGCTCATCAAGAGTCGGTATATGAAGCAATATTTGGTAGACGCTCGAGAGGTATTGAAGTGTTGAGGGATACGCAGATGAGGTTAAATCCAAATAAGTGCACCTTTGGGGTCAGGTCAGGTAAATTTTTGGGATATATGATCTCGAAGGACGGGATTCGAGCAAACCCGGACAAAATCGACACTTTGAAAAATATTCCTGCACATCGAACTACAAAGGAAGTACAAAGACTTACTGGTCGAATGGCCACCCTCAACAGGTTCCTGTCGAGATCCGTGCAGCGCGCACTACCATTTTTCAAGATCCTCCGCAAGGCCAGTCCTTTCCATTAGGATGAAGAATGCCAGACTACCTTCGAGGATTTGAAAGCTTACCTATCAGAGTTACCCACCCTCACTTCACCTCGAGAAGGAGAGAAATTGTTAGTCTATTTGGCAGTATGCGAGGAAGCAGTGAGTGCGGTTCTAGTTCGGGTAGGGTACATGGCCAGGTGTCTATCTATTTTGTCAGTAAAGCGTTACATGGTCCCGAGATCCGGTACTCACCAGCAGAAAAGCTAGCATTATGTCTGGTACATGCGTCAAGAAAGCTAAGGCCCTATTTCCAGGCCCATCCTATTATGGTAGTCACTGACCAACCATTGAAGCAGATCTTAGCGAAGCCCGACACTTCGGGCCGACTAGCGAAATAGGTGGTAGAGATGGCGCAATATGATATCGAGTTCGTTCCTCGAACTGCGATAAAAGCTCAGGCCTTGGAAGACTTCTTGGCTAAAGGGATTTCTATTCAACTCGACCAAGAGAAGCAAAGTTTGGAGGAACGGTGAACCCTCCAAGTAAATGGAGCGTCAAGTAAGGAGGGGGCAGGAGCAGGTCTTCTTCTAGTCAGTCCGAAAGGCGAGGAATTCCCTTACTCCCTTCGATTTGATTTCAAAGCAACGAACAAGAAGGCTGAATATGAAGCTATGATCACAGATCTGAAACTTGCCATGGAGCTGGTGTCGAGAATTTACTGGTTTACAGTGACTCACAGTTGGTGGTAAATCACGTCAAAGGGGAGTATGAAGCTAAAGAAGAAACCATGAGAAACTATCTAACAGTGGTGCAAGGCCTCATACCTAAGTTCAAGACAGTGCAGATCGAGCAGGTCCCCCGAAGTCAGAATAAGAGGGCCGATGCACTCTCTAAGCTCGCATCGAATTTCGTCTCGAATAAGAAAGTTTTAGTCGAACTATTGAAAGACAGGAGTTACAAAGAATCGGAGGCCCAGCCGATCACTCAGCAGTTCACGTGGATGGACTCGATCGCCCTCTACCTTAAGGACGGAATTCCCCCATCTAATAAGGTGCAATCAAGGAAGGTCCGACTCCAGTCAGTACGGTATGCATTCTTCGACGATGTCCTTTATCGAAAATCTTTTGTGATCCCATGGTTGAGGTGTGTATCCGAGGTAGAAGGTGAGTATCTCTTGGAAGAAATCCATAGAGGAGCTTGTGGAAATCATTGTGGGGCCAGGATGTTGGCTCGGAAGTGTAAGCTAGCTGGATACTTTTGGCCGTCGATGCAACGAGATGCGAATAACCTTGTTCAGAGATGTAAACCTTGTCAAATCCATGACAACATCTCCCATCAAAAAGCCCAAGAAATGAATGTCATCTCGTCAGCCTGGCCTTTTGATCAGTGGGGAGTCGACATAGTTGGACCCCTACCCCGAGCCCCGGGGAATAATCGATTCATGGCCGTTGCTGTGGATTACTTCACCAAATGGGTCGAAGCCAAAGCTTTACCCGACATCAGAGCTGCAACCATCAAAAAATTCTTGTGGGTCGATATTTTATGCAGGTACGGCATCCCAAAGGCTCTGATCACAGATAATTGCACGCAGTTCGAGGACCGAAGAGTTAGAGAATGGTGCAATGAGTATCATATCAGCCAGCACTTCACCTCGGTAGCTCACCCACAAGCAAACAGTCAAGTCGAGCAGACAAATCGACAGATCAAGCTAGGGTTGAAAAAGAGACTAGAGGCAGAAGGTCGAGATTGGGCAGTACAACTCCCGAGCATCCTGTGGTCATACATGACAGCTCCTAATTCCTCAACAGGAGAAACACCTTTCTCTTTAGTGTATGGATGTGAAGCGGTTATACCCGCGGAGATCGGTGTTCCTTCTCCTCGAGTTCTAGCCTATAATGTTGAAACAAATGCTCCCGACCTTCGACATGAAAAAGACAACGCTGAGGAGCGAAGAGAGATCGCTTCAGCCAGAATGGCAAGGTATAAACAGAAGATTTCGCAGTATTATAACTCGAGGGTTCAGCACAGATACTTCAAAGTTGGGGATCTGGTTCTTAGAAAGAACGAAGCAAGTCGACAATAAGCAATTGGAAAATTGACCCCAAATTGGGAAGGCCCGTACCAGATTCTGAAGGTTCACCCCAAAGGGTCCTATCAACTCGGGCGAGCAGATGGAACCACGGTTCCTCGACAGTGGCTCGCCAACAACTTGAGGAAGTACTATGTTTAAGTTAAGCCTTATTTCGATCAATTTATGTGTTTCGTTTTAAAAATCTTGTAATAAGTCCATGTGACAATTTCATAAGTATTCCGATAAACATGTCTTTTCTCGAGATGTTATTATGTTTGTTAGGATTTATGGCCATAACATTACAAGTCCAATGTGATACAAATGTTAGTCAGTACAGTCGACAAAGAGTAGAGAAATCCGCAAGTCGGACATCTCAGTGCAGCCAAGAGAAAAATAAGCCTCATAGGAGAAAAATGCAAAGGCAAAAAGACGGTTCGCATGGTCGGGCCAAATGTCCCAGCCAAAAGCCAAACGAGCCCAAGAGGCGAAAAGGCTGAGGCAAAGGACGGTTTGCATAGTCGGGCCAAACGTCCCAGTCAAGAGCCAAACGAGCCCGAAGGGCGAAAAAGGCCAAAGCCAAGGGACAGTTCACACAGTCGGACTAAAACGCTCAACCTGAGGCCAAATAAGCCTATGAGGCAAAAAGGCCAAGGCAAACGGGTCGATCTCAGCTAAACTCACAAGTGCAATAGGAACCAGAGGTTAATAATACACTTGCGGGGGCAACACGACATCAATAAAGCAATCAGCGAACAGAGCCAAAGGCTCGATGGGCGAAGAGCTAAAAAACATCGAGAAGACAATAACAAGAAAGGAAATAAAAATTGAATCAAATTCAAAGCAAAGTTAATACAATCGCTTCCATAAGCCTTCTATAAGGCAGGCTACGGTGTGTTCCATGGGTTTCCATTTGATGAAGGTGTTCCATGTAGGTAGCCAATGATAACGCTTTACCATTTGGATAGAAAAGGACCCCCCTCCTGCAAACACAGGGGATTATGTAGCACTAAGACTAGCTGGTTGGATTACCCTAAGAAAGGCTATCCCGCAAAAAGAACCTAACAAGGCTGGCTCGGCGGATCTGTAGGCAGGAATACGGGATATTCGCATTAGCAGAAGGAGGATTTAACGCTCGTCACATTATCCTGAATCTTGAATTGGGGCTAATCCCTCTGTGTTGGTCAATAAGAAATTCCCTTTACTGGAACATATTAAGTAAACAAATCCCCCTTTCCCTTTACTGGAACATATTAAGAACAAGGCCAGGTCGAAAAGACCAGCCATAGAACGGCAATGTATGTTGTTACAGAATTTCAAGCTCAAATGTAAATTCAACAAAAGAAAATTTTGAAAAACAACAATCAGGGGTCGGCTCAGAGATGGCGGAGGTAGGCTCAGTAGTAGGGGCGGAAGTTGAAGGACCATACTTAGTAGCAAGAGATTCTCCCTGTTGGAATTCCTCACTATAGCGGTCGTACAACTTCTCCGCCTCGGGATTGTAGAACATTGGCGTCTCGAGCGTCGATACATCGAATCCCGGATCGACAGCCTTCGCCTGGGTCACCGCTATAGTAAAGCCACCCATCATTGCCGAGCGTATAAGCACATCCAGATCTGCGTCCAGGTCGGTCGACTTTGGATACTCAAGGATCACAGCTGTCTTGGCCGTATCGACCTGCGCACGGACCTGATCCAATTCGGCTCTCAGGGCATCCCTCTCTTTCTCCAGGTTGGTTCTCAGGGTATCCCTCTCTTGTCGAGCCATTGCCACGTCAGCCAGCGAAGCCTTGTGTGATTGCTGCACCTTCGCAAAGTCTGCCGCCAGTTCAGCCAGCCTCTGATCCTGGGCCTACCGCTCGAGCTGGGTCTTCGTCAAATCGTTAGCAGTAGCCGTCAGCACATCCTATAGCTTTTTAACCTCGACATTCACCTCGCGCTTCAGCGTCTCAAATTGAGACTCTATACCGGCAATGGCTGCACCTTTTGCAATGTTGTCCTCTAGCAGTTTGCAGATTTCCCTCCGCAGATCCTCTTCTGTATCGACCGGCTTAATCAGTCGTCGGGCAGCCTCTCTGCTAAGAAGGTTACTCTGTAGAAAGAAGAAAAGATGTGTCAAATAATAAAGTAAAGACAAGGCATATGCCTCGAGATAAATCAACGCTTAAAGGAAAGGAAGACAATCGACTTACGAGGCGGGCCGACTTCCGAAGCGCGTGGGATAGAGCCTTGTCCTCTAAGGTCGTGCAATTATCGGCAACCCAGTTCACATCGACTTCTGGATCGGAAGAAGCTTCAGCAACTCTGGCCCTCTTTGCCTGCCTTTGTTGCTCCTTCACCAGCTCAGGAACGGTTGGCCTTTTCTTGGATGGCGCTACACGCTCCTCGACGTTTTCACCGATGGTTGGTTGGGTGATTGAGCTGGCACCGTCGACTCAACGGCAGCAGGAGTAGTCTCAGATCGAGCAGCAGTAGAAGACGCCCTGGTCTCAACAACTTGCACGGTAGGGGCAGCCCGATCTCCGAGAGGCGGAACAGCTCTGCTCACTGACGGTGGAAGGTGTGTAGGATCGCTGATCGAGGAGAATTTCCCCACTACAAGACAAAGAGAACAAGTTAGTTTGAGCAATAAAGGGCAAGTTATCAATCTCGACAAAATAATAAATACATAAGCAAAATAAAGAAACATCCTACGGTTCTCTTGATCTTGGGCATGAAGATTCGCATAGGGGATCGGTCCAGCCTCCTTCAGATAGGCTAGTTTGTACAGAAGACTCAAGTCTCGAGTGCACACCTCGAAGCTAAAGCCATCTAATCGGAGGGCCTCTCGAGGGGTGGGAGCACTCCTAAGTTTGTCCTTCTTCACGCCCCTCGACCTCCATTGTCCTATGTAAGGGTTCTCCAAGCCATGACGAAGGAAGAAGAATCGGGGTTTCCACTCCCAGTGTGAAGAAGGCCCCCTAGTTACATATTCGTGCCGGTTTGGCCTCCTTTGGAAGGTATACCATAGTTTGTCGGGCGTAGCGGCGATCTGGTAATAATATCGAAAAAAGGGAATCGAGAAGCAGACTCCAGCAACTCGACAGGCAATGACGAACCCTATTAGAATCCTGACAGTGTTCGGGGCTAACTGGGAAACGCTTATCTCATAATGATCCAGGATCGCGAGGACGGCCGGACACAGTGGAAACCTTAATCCACTCAAGAGTTGGGCCTCATAGACAGTGCAGAACCCTTCTGGGGGCTCATCGGCAAACTGATGAAGGCCGGAGGGGAGTTGAGCTCAAGTGGGGGGTTGGTGATATTGGATTTCTTACAGATTTTGGTTATATCCCCTAGGGAAAGGGAACTGAGGAAACCTTTAGGACCTTTACCGTCCATTCTGGTGACCAACTTTTTGGGTTGGTTAGGGACAGAAGGGGAAGAGGCTATAGGTTTGTCGGAGACTGGTTTGAGAAGATGATCGGAATGGACAGACACCGGAGTTTGGCTATGGGAAGGTGTTTCACTACCCCTATCAGACTCAGTAGCACTACTTGACATGGATAAGTGCAAAGAAAAAGATGAAGAACACAAATGAGTGCTTACTTGATATTTGGAGTTTATGCTAATGAAGTGACGAAATGGCTCAGCTCCAACTTCTCTCTCTCTCCTTTTATGCTTGCCAAGATTTCCAAATGATTTGAAAAGACGTGAATGATGAGGAGTTATAACCCTCTATAAATCACAAAAATCAAGGCAGAGGCGTTATGACTGACGGAATACGAAGCGTTATTGCGCCATGACGTCATGCCATGTAGCTACAAGCAGTTAGGGTTGCAAGTGGCGGGCTTTTTCCTGCCCAAATGATAACCCAACTCGGAGATGATTCAAATGGCAGACTCAACCTCGGACATCGGGAGTCACCTCTCTCAAGTCTGGAGGGCTTATGACGATACAGGGTTTCACCCCTCCACGTGTCATCTATCGGTTGTTCCTTACATTATGGATAAATGCCAAGGTACTAACGTCGATGCACAGACTCGATGCTATGACGATCGACAATCGAGCAGTGTAGGACAATGAGTCCCAGAGTTGAGTACCGCAGGTCGGCAACATCGACATGGAGGACAGAGTCCGCACCAGCTGTCAAGGCCCATTAACAGTGTGATAACTTGGGCAAGGGTCAAGGCCATCAAGGGTAAATATGACAATAACTCAAACCAACCTAGTATTAGGGTTAGGGCATGTGTTGTCATTATAAATACCACAATCCAGGAACTACGTAAGGCATGATTCCTGGAACATAATAGGATACGTAGGCAATCTAAGATAAATTCTTAGACTCAGCCGCAAATCACAACACACACACACATTCTTATTCTTTAGGCATTAGGGTTTTGGGTGTTCATAACTAGATCCAATCAAGGCCCGGATTATCTAGGTGACTAAATCGGTCATCGTTAGTACCGTGTCTAGTGATAATGCTGAGATTATCACGGTGGTCTAGCGGTTGTTTATTTGGTGGATATCTAGCTTATATTATACGTTTGAATGGTGAAAAGCCGGTGGTGCACGGCGGTGATACAACGGTGGGAATGAAAGTTTGAGAGTTGTGACTTTGAAAGAGTTTTTGTCTTCTTTATTATTTTGTCCCTCTTATTTATGTTACAAGAAGCCTCCTTTTATAGCGAGGAGGAAATTTTAGGGCTTAAGCAAAGACAAGTGGGCTACATATCTTAAAGACAAGTAGACTAAATATCTTGCCGGCGCGGCTATGTGGTTGTCTCGATCACTATCTACTAGGTCGTCAGCTCCTTGTCTTGTCAGCTCTCTGCTTCTCCCACCAAAGGCTTATACGGTCTCTTATGGACCTCTCTTGGGATTTCCAATCGGTCCCCTGAGCCTCTAGTGACCTTTTAGGTTTGAATGCTCTTGGTGGGGACGCTGACTTTGGCAACCTCAGTTGATTGCCGCCGCAGATGTTATGGCCGCGGATCTTTCCTTATCCATTCTGGTGGCTAGATGGGCTTTATCCGGTGGCTCATTGGTGGTTGCGCTATTTAGACATATCAATGGCCCTCTACTCCATGTTTCAGTATTTTCATAAAAATGCCAAGCATGGAGTAAAGCGTGCTCATGGATTAGAAGGGGGACAAAATAATTCATGCTCATGGATTAGGTTTTGACCTTTGAAGGCTGTCTTTTGTCCGACTCATTCTTGCATCTTTTATGACGTCAAGCGCCTCACCGTGGGTCCGCGCTATGAAGCGGACGTCCCAGATGTCGTTTAATGTGACATATGTTCCTTAGACTCGCGCTATAAAGCGGACGGCCTTGTCGTTTTGTCCGACTCGTTCTTGCAGCTTTTATGACGTCAAGCACCTCGCCGCGGGGCCGCGCTATGAAGAGGACGTCCCAAATGTCGTTTAGTGCGACATGTTCCTTAGACTCGCGCTATAAAGCGGACGGCCTTGTCATTTTGTCCGACTCATTCTTGCAGCGTTTATGACGTCAAGCGCCTCGGCGCGGGGCCGCGCTATGAAGCGGACGTCCCATATGTCGTTTAGTGCGACATGTTCCTTAGACTCGTGCTATAAAGCGGACGGCCTTTTGTGGCATGAAGCCTTTTTGCGGCTTTAAGCCTATTTGTGCCGCGCTATGAAGCGGACGGCCTTTTCTGGCTTGAATCCTTTTTGTGATCACGGTGTTATTGGCGAGCCCAATTGAGGGGGACGCTGTGGCGGCGACCGTTGAAGGGGTGGAGTGAGATGTCATACGTGGGTAGTGGGGCAATTGAAGGGTTAGGTCGTGGCCTATCGTCAGCCTCCTTGGTAACCACCTACGTACTTACGTGGGCATTGATAGTTGTCAATCAATGATGACGGTTTTCCGAATTTTGAAATTCAAAAAGGCCGCCCGAATCTGGATCGTAGGATGGGTTGAATCTTGGCCGCACGATCAGTTTTCCCCTTGCCTATATAAAGCTCCATCCCTCAACTCCTCCAACACTTTTCGCATATCATATTTCCTTAGCTTTCCCTCTCTCTAATTCTTGTGTGTTTTCTGTGAGAGTGAGAGTTTCTCGGTGAAGGTTTGAGGATTCGGTTAGCTGGCTTGAGGATTTCGGTGAAGACTTTGAGGATTGCGGTGAAGATTTGAAGACTCCGGTTGCAAATTCAAGGTTTCCGGCCTACTTTCCCAGTTTCCGACTCGACTTTTTTAACTCTAAAACATGTAAATCGCCCTTCCTAAAACCCTTGTTTCCTCATTTTTCTTCTAGTATTCCTATTCCTTTTTCGAGGTTGTTTTGTTTTTTAGCAGTGAGGGGTCGATTAAGTGTGTTTATGGGGCTAAAGTTTGGTTTTTTTTTTTGAAGTGGTGCTCTTGTTTTGTTTTGCTTTTCTTCAAAAGAGGATGAAATAAAATGTTTTTTTGATACTAAAGATAGGTTTTTTGGATAGATTTACCTGGGCATTTAGCTTTAAGACCTTTTGCATTCATTTCTCTTTTTTCCATTGTGTTTTCATTTCTCTATAAGAACGGAGAGGAAGGTGTCGAGATGGGTGCGATCACCCCTCTGGTTTAATCCTCATTATCCCAGGTGACTAAAAGCTCCGCATTTCCCTCTTGTTTTTTAGGATGTCTGACGATGAGTACACTTCAGGGGGCAATTCGGATGAGGACCAAGAGATATATGACTACGCACAGGATGAAGCGGAGGATGACCCTTCTTGCCCTGACGCCGCTGAGGATGACTTGCTCGACGAGTTGGCCGAGAGGGAGGCCGCTCTTCAGCTCCAAGATGAGCCTTTCGGCTTAAGCAGTATTATTCCAGATCCGGCATCGCAGCGTAAGAAAAGTCGCAAAGAAGCCGTTCGGAGTCAGGGCGAAGGAGCCAGCGCAAGCGCCGCTGAGGGCGATGAGGATACTTTTGCTAAAGATGAGGCCGCTGAAGTTAGTACCAGTGACGCCGCTGTCAGCAATGAGGATATAACCTTGGCTGAGGACGCCATTTTCCATGAACTGATGGGGTCAAGTGAAAATGAAAATCTGCCTTTACCTCGCAAGCTTGCTTGGGTAGTCCCCAAGAAACCTAAGAAGAAAAGGGACCCAAAGCCCTCAACTACTTGCGAAATGACTAAATCAAAGACTCCTAAGCCCAACAACCCCGAGGCACTGAGGGAGTTTGCTCTTTTGACCGAGTATGAAAAATCTCTTGAAGACGAGTGGGAGCAGCTTCGAAGCAGTCATGACCTCGCTAAGCTTCTTAGATGTGGATACAAAATCGACACAAACATCTACCGATTCTCTTTGTTCGATTATTCAAAGGATGAAGATAAGCTCAAACCTGGTGATCGTGAGTACTATATCGGCTCTCGTCGCCCAGGAGACTCTTTAGTCCTTTATTTTGACCACTTTTATGTGGGATTTAGACCTCCTTTCGACCTATTTTTGGTGTAGATATTTCAAAGTATGGAAGCGTTGCCGAGTGACTTCGCGGTGGGATCCGTGATCAAACTAATGTCCTTCATCATGCTATGTCGGCCGATGAAGAGGGAGCCCACTATCTCTCTCTTTAATCAATTTCATCTTTTTTGTGGGACCTTCATTCCGGGGCGGATATCTTTGTGGACCAAGACTCCTCCCTTATTCTTCCAGATGCCTAACAAAATTCACCATTGGGGAGACCGCGTGCTTAAAGTTGAGTCAAAGGTTGGCTGGCCATTTCCTAACGCCGTTCCTCGCAAAGGGAAGGCTTATACTCTTTTGTTTGAGGAACTTCTCGTTTCTGAGCTTCGATTTGTTAAAGGTCTTATGGCCCTTATAAACTCCAATGGGATTGAGCCTTCTACGAGGAACGTGTCCTGGGTTGACCTTATTGATGTGGGGGAGTGACACACGAGTAGAGCGGGGATTGTTGGTCCGTGAAAATCACAACCTTTAGTCGCCATAGATCCCGAGAAGAATGATATGGATTAGGTAGGAGATAGCCATCTGGGCAAATGTTTCCCCTATGAGTTTACCGTATGCCTTGGCGATCCCAATAGAAGACCTCACCATAACTTTCTTTCGTTGTTCTTCATTTCTTTATTTTTCATACTTTATTGATTTGCTTTGTTTTGATACTCTTTTTTGTAGTTACCATGGTTGACGCCAACGAACGTCGGGCTCAGAAGAAGAAGCTTGCTGAAGATGCCACCAAGCTAGGCAAGAGTTGTTGAAACAGGCTCCAGGGAGGGTGCCACGTACTGTGGATGCCTCCGTTATTAATGAAACCTACGATCCCAACCTGCAAAATCAGCCAGCGGCCAACATAAGCGCGGGCTCAAGTCAGGCTGGCAGGGCTCAGAAGAGATCCCACGCTGATGTACCCACCAAAGAGTCTCAAGCTTCCAAGCGGTCCAGAGCCTCTAAGAAATCCAAAACTTCTGGTGGAACTGATAAGAACTCACAATTCTAAGGGTACGAGATAATTAATTTGGCATTTGTTCAAATTTTTTTTATTTTCCACCGTTTCGTTCAATTATAACACATCATAGCTAAGTCTCCTACCCCCCACTTAAACTTGGCATTGTCCCCAATGACAAAGAAAAAGGAGGATTTAAGGAAAAGACTTAGCTCTGGAAACGGCTCTCTAGTAGATGCAGAATATCGGTGTAATCCAAGCACGTCGTGGAGAAGCAAACGAAAACCTGTTTAAGCAAACCAAACAGAAACTCCACGAAACCGTTAATAACATGTCAATGGAAGTTATAAAATAATGTGGCAGTAATTAGATATAGAATATCCAAAAACAGTTTAAGCCACTTTATTTCATACAACCAACGACACGGAAAACCAAAGAGTTAAAACTATAAAACTCACATGGCGGCTATCAAGGAAAAAACCTCGTTTATTCCGAACTTAGAATCGGAACATGGCGAGATGAAAAAAACCTTAACAGTCTCATGCTACTTTATTCAAACAAAACAAAAACAAAAGATAGGTGTTAAGAAATAGTTCTGAGTTTATAGTCGTCAGCTCGACTTAACTCAACGAAGGTTTACGTATAGGTGGGATCTTCAAGAGTGAAGACTTCCTCCTCCTTGCCTTGACCAAGACCAACGTAATGTTTAACACGGTGTCCATTAACCACAAAAGTTGATTGGTCTTTAAGGTTCAATAATTCGACAGCTCCAGAAGGGAAAACCTTACTCACTCGATAAGGGCCATACCATCGTGATTTTAACTTGCCAGGGAAGAGTCTCAAGTGCGAATTGTAAAGAAGAACCAGATCACCTTCCTTAAAAGTGTGGTCCAAAATTTTCTTATCATGAAATTTCTTCGTGCACTCTTTGAATATTTTTGCATTCTCATAAGCTTCCAGACGAAACTCCTCTAGGCGAGTCAATTCCAACAATCTTCTTTCTCCAGCTAAACTCTCATCGAAATTCAACATACGCATAGCCCACATGGCACGGTGTTCAAGTTCAACTGGTAGATGACATGCTTTTCCAAAAACAATCTTATAAGGTGACATACCAATAGTCGTCTTATAAGCAGTCCTATAAGCCCATAAAGCATCATCTAAACGCAACGACCAATCCTTTCTAGTCGTATTCACAGTTTTCTCCAAAATGCGCTTTATTTTCCGATTTGTAACCTCAACCTGTCCACTTGTTTGAGGGTGATAAGCAGTAGCTAACTTGTGTCTAACCCCGTATTTAATCATCAACTTTTCAAACGGCCTATTACAAAAATGGCTTCCATTATCACTAATAATGGCACGAGGGGTTCCAAACCG
This sequence comes from Gentiana macrophylla, assembly GCA_026214975.1. NCBI lineage: Eukaryota > Viridiplantae > Streptophyta > Magnoliopsida > Gentianales > Gentianaceae > Gentiana > Gentiana macrophylla. Next base: position 78,172,045 of record CM047813.1, on the reverse strand, counting down.
CGTAAAAATATTCTTCTTTAGGAACTTCAATACAACTTTCGCATCGTTAGTAGGCGAAGCAATGGCCTCAACCCATTTGGACACGTGGTCGACTGCCACTAAAATATAGCGGTTGGACAAAGAAGAAGTAAAGGGCCCCACAAAGTCAATGCCCCAAACATCAAAGAGTTCCACCTCTAGGATATTCTTCAGTGGAATTTCATTTCTTCTTGAGATATTTCCCGTCATTTGGCAAGAATGACAAGATTTAGCATATTGATGCGCATCTTTGAACAGAGTGGGCCAGTAAAAACCACATTGGAGAACTTTTGCAGCCGTCTTGTCTCCTCCATAATGTCCTCCGGCCTCATAAGCGTGGCAATGTCTAAGGATATCATACATCTCCTCTTTCGGCACACATCTCCTAAAGACATTGTCGGATCCTAGCTTAAACAGATAGGGCTCTTCCCAATAATAGTGCCTAAGATCCTTAAAGAATTTCTTTCTTTCTTGGGGGTTGAGATTTGGTGGTAAGTATTTCGCGGATAGATAATTCACAAAGTCTTTAAACCATGGTTGTTTCTTCTTCTTCACAACCTCAACACGCGAAGATACTGCAGCGCAATCATCCTTTCCATGTATAGCCGTGATGGAGAATAACTGTTCATCAGGAAATGTTTCTCCAATCTCAGTCATTGGCTCATTATCCTCTATTTGTAAACCGGAAAGATGATCCGCAACCAGATTCTCAGATCCATTCTTATCATGGATTTCTACATCAAACTCTTCCAATAGTAGAATCCATCTCAATAACCTTGGCTTGGAATCTTGTTTGGCCAAAAGATACTTCAAAGCTGCATGGTCCGTCCAAACAGTGACTTTATATCCTACTAAATAAGATCTAAACTTGTCAAAAGCAAAGATAACAGCCAGAAGCTCTTTCTCAGTAGTTGCATAATTCCTTTGAGCAGTATTTAAAGTTCGACTAGCATAGTAGATGGGCCTAAAGATCTTGTCTTTTCTTTGTCCTTAGGCAGCACCTACAGCAGTATCGCTTGCATCGCACATCAAATCAAAAGGTAGATTCCAATCAGGCGCAATATGAATGGGTGCTGTAATAAGAATGCTCTTTAACTCATTGAAAGCTTTCATGCACTCATTAGTAAACACAAATGGCACATCCTTGGCCAATAACTCAATAAGAGGTCTAGAGATTAAGGAAAAGTCCTTCACAAACCGACGATAGAATCCCGCGTGGCCAAGAAAACCTCACGAGTTTCGAGCATTTGATCAATGAAAGGAAGAGGGAAGTGATCCTTACGAGTTGCATCATTCAACTTCCAAAAGTCAATGCACACTCTATGACCAGTAATAAGTCTAACAGGAATCAACTCGTTTAACTCGTTGGCTTGCACCGTCAAACCCCCCTTCTTTGGAACTACGTGGATTGGGCTAACCCATTCACTGTCAGAGATAGGAAAGATGACTCACATTTCTAACATCTTAATAACCTCATCCCTAACCACGTCCTTTAATTGTGGAGTCAACCTTCTTTGGGGTTGTGCAACCGCTTTCTTTGCAGGATCAACAGAGATTTTATGCATGCAGACACTAGGGTTAATGCCTTTAATGTCAGCTATTGTCCATCCAAATGCTCCGCGATACTCTCTCAACACTCTCCTCAGCTTTTCTTCTTGTATTTCACTCAATGCAGAAGAAATAATAAGTGGCAAGGTCTCATCTTGAAGGAATACATACTTCAAATGTGCAGGCAGAGGCTTCAACGTCATATTGGTAGGTGGTTCTTCTAACGAGGTCTTTAGCTTTTGTCCGGTTAGCTTAAGTTCAAAGAACTTATGCCATGTCGGTCTATGGTAGAATTTCTCAACCTCAGTAGACTTGATCTCCTCGACATGTCCAGGGGTTCCTCTACTACATCTAGGCCATATCACTTTTTCTTCCTCGCTACGCTCATACGGCACTTCATCCTCTAACTCTAGAGTAGCCTCAAGGAAATCCTTAATATCTTCATATTGTTGGAAGTCATTGACCAGCTTGTCAACAGAATCCAACATGAAACATGCATCCTCTTCATCATCAGGTGTAGCTTGTCAACAGAATCCAACATGAAACATGCATCCTCTTCATCATCAGGTGTCTTCATAGTGTCAAGCACGTTGAATGCTATTTCATCTTCATTAACTCTTAACACTAACTCTCCTTTGTAAACATCGATAAGCGTCCTACTAGTGGCCATAAAAGGTCTTCCTAAGATTAGGGGAACTTCGTAGTTAGCTTCCATATCTAGCACAACAAAGTCGACAGGAAACACAAACTTCTCAACTCTTACTAGCACATCCTCAACCACTCCACAAGGTTCCTTAACCGAACGATCAGCTAATTGTAAATTAATTGAAGTCTTTTTAAGGTCTTTCATACCTAGCTTTTGGAAAATGGATAGAGGCACCAAATTTACGCTCGCTCCTAGATCACACAAGGCCTTGTTCAAACACATGTTACCTATTGTGCAGGGAATGAGAAAACTTCCTGGATCCTTACACTTAGCGGGTAACTTATATTGAAGAATGGCTGAGCACTCCTCATTTAGGCAGATGGTCTCTAAATCTAGGATTTTCCTCTTAGTAGAGACAGCCTTTTTTAAGAACTTGGTGTACTCAGGCATCTCAACAAGTGCTTCAACTAAAGGTATATTTATGTGTAACTTTCTAAAGATATCTATGAACTTCTTATACCTTTTGTCATCAACCTTAAGCTTAGATTTGTGTGGAGGGTAAGGTAAGGTTGAAGGATCGACATCAGTGAAAATAGGATACTTATTATTGTAAAGCTCAACTCTAGGGCCAGCAGGTTCCTTTGGAGTTACTTCTTTCCCACTTCTAGTCATGATCGCATTCAAGTCCTTAGGGTTTTTATCAGTGTTGCTCGGCAATCCTCCAAGAGGTCTAGTTGAGGCTTGCTCAGCTAACTGTCCTATTTGGTGAGTGAGATTTTGGACTATTGCTTCTTGATTGGTCACCTTAGCATCGTTCTTCTGAAAATATTGGGTAAAGTTAGTGGGTAACTCAGCCATCGATTTTGAAAGTTGTCCCATATTGTCATGTAACGACATAACTCAATTTTTCTATCGCAGCTTCCCAACCAAAAGTTTTAGTTTGCTTGGGTACATAAGTAGTAGGCAGTTTAGGCCTATCTCCTCCATTAGGGTCACTATATCAGAATCCAGGATGGTTATGATTAGGCTTATATCCTCCCTATTGATTTTCTTGTCTCCCAATATAGTTGGCTTCTTCAGTACCAGCATTCTCATTTTGATGAATTACTTCAATTCCAGTCCCATTCTCTACTCTTGCCATCCTCTCTTGCATTCCATCCACCTTATTGTTGATAACGGACAGTTGTTCTAAGATTTTGGTATATGCACTATCCTCAAATATATCAGCGGCCATTTTCACAGTAGCTATGTCATTGCCTCCCCATTGACTATTCATCGCTATTTTCTCCATCTTTCCTTGTGCCTCCTCAGGAGATAAAATGACAAACGCTCCATTGCTAGAGGCGTCTACTCTAATTTTCTCAGTCTCTCTCAATCCATGGTAAAAAGTTTGCATTAAAGCCAAAGAGAGATATCATGATGAGGACACTTTCTCATAGCTTCCTTAAAACGCTTTCAAGCTTGATCAAAACTCTCCCCAGGTTGTTGCTTAAATCCTAAGATATCCTGGCGTAACTTAAAGGTTTTTCCTAAAGGAAAATACTTATTCATGAATTTTTGCAACAATTGTTCCCAAGTAGTGATAGATCCAGCCTCTAGAGAGAGAAGCCATTGCTTAGCTTTATCTTTCAAAGTGAAAGGTAAAAGTTTAAGATGAATGTTACCCTCCGGGATTAATTCTGGCTTCACAGTGCTAACGATTTCCAAGAAATTTTTCACGTGAACACCAGGATCCTCATTTTGGATTCCATGAAAAGTGGAATAGTTGGTCACCATTTGAATTACATTAGGCCTAGGGTGATAGACTTCCGCAGGTCTTGCGGTGCTACGATAGCGGGAATGAATTGCTCAATAGTAGGTGTTGCATAACTCTGTAAAGTACTTGAGCTAGGGCTTGGTTTCCATTATTAGCATTATTAACATTATTGGCATTATTAGCATTATTAATAACTTGTTAAGGATAAAGTACCTGGTTTGGATTGTTCAGAACGCCTTCCATTTCTGCCTCAGTTTCAGAATGCTCAGAATGATCGGTTGTATGTCCTTCCAATTCGTGTTCGCTTTCCTCAGGATTTGGATCCTCTTCTCCTTGCTTAGCCAGTTCTCGAGCTAACTTCCTATTTTGCCTTGCAAATTTCTCTATTTCAGGATTATATGGCTCAAGCGGTTCCTTCGATTTCCGAGTAGCGTACTATAAAATAACAAAAAACAATAAAACAATTAAAAACTTAAAAGGCTAGGCCTTTAACTAAATAATAAAAACGAAAATAAAACAGACTCTAAAAATTGCGAAAAATACGAAAACACAACGCAGAAACAATGTAAAACGAAACAAAATGTAAATCGACTGTAAAATCCGCTTGCTCTGGCGAATTCAGTAATGGGCCGAGCGAGTTCACCAAATTCTGGGGGACTGCCCCGATTCGTTTTATGACACTTATAGGTTAACTTTATGCTACGAAAAATTAACTAAACAGACACTATTCACAATATTTACGAATTTACTTTTAATAAAATAAGCTATACTTGATTAATGACACGAGTCCCCGGCAACGGCGCCAAAAACTTGATGTCGGGTCAAGTAATAAAAATACTCGATACCTAAATAACACACTAGCAAGAGAACTAGGTTCAATCGTAGTATAGTTAGATAGAGTCGAGGTCGATCCCACAAAGACTCGGCTTAAACGAAATACGACTTATTAAACTAAAAGTAAATTAAAGGCAGTCTACGACCAACAAATAACGTAGAATTAAAATCGACACAATAGAAACACAAAACCAACAAAAGACATAACGACACTAAGACACTTATTTTTATAGGTTTTATAAATGATTAACAAACGGTATTGATAACGCTAGTAGTAATTACTCCCCCATGCTATGTAGATTGACGACGTGACAAAATAAGACATTGAAGATTAATTATTCTGACTACGGGAGTCATCCCCTAAAATAGATCTAGCTCCGGGTAGGCCATCTAGATCATCGTGTTTCCATTACGTGACTTCACATTTTTAGTCTCCATCTCATATGACTTCTGACACAATTACGAAACTAGGGATGCCGGTATAAACCGTAACCTCATCTAAGCAACATTCCTATGGTTAAGCGTACTTCTTAGACACCGATTCAATCTCATTCCTAAGTAACAATCACTTTTTGGGTCTCATGTAAAATTACGATGACAAATAATTAAGTTGATCAGGTTTAATTACTCATTTAAATTACAAAGCAGAGAACCTGACGTAGTCGAAGCCGTTCACAGATAAATCAAGAACATCACAGATCTTGCTACCAGTGAGACATAGGCTCGTTGCCAGCAAGCTCAGATCTGAATCAGATTTGCTCATGAAACGTCTTTTACATCTTAGATCTACATAAACATGGGTTCGTAAATTAACTACATCACGAAATCAATACAAGAAATGACTACTCCATCACGAAATAAATTAGATCTACGAATAAAGATTGCATAATATAGTAGACATTACCCTCGAAGACGAGCGTGATTCCCACTCTTCAATACGATCTCTAACCGGTGATTCTAACGACTCCGTAATGAAAAGAACATAAAATAAAAAAGCAACGAACTATATTGATAAAAGTATTGGAATATTGTATTTCTAGAGTGTCTAGAGTGTGTTGAAATAAAATTCGTACAGCTCTATTTATAGGGGTTCAAGCTGATTTAAAGATATATTTCAAAATATCAAAACAACTAGAGATAACTCCCGACGAAGAAGGACTCGCCCCCAGCGAATCTGGGGCTCGCTGCCAGCGAGTCCTCAGTCTTCGGATTGGATCGCTGACTTTTGTCATGCCTTACTCCTCTTTTCGTGCTTATCCAATCTTTATTCTTCAATGCAATCCGATTCTGCTTTAATTCTTTTGAGATTTACTTCGATTTATCTTGTAATTTAATTTGTCCATTTGCAATTATCCTCTAAAAATTATCTCAATCATAAAATAGATATTTATCCCAAAGTAAATCATATTTAAATAATAAAAACGGATAAATACCAAATTATATCTTATAAATCACATAACATTAAATAATAAATATAAACATGTGATTTAATATAAAATATATATTATAAATCTCGATTTAAGGCCAATGTTGATGACTTTTATTGGTATAATTTGACCGTCATCACACCTCCACTCCGCCGTGTGTAGGTTTTCTAGATGATTTCCACGTCGGAAAGACCAAAAGCTTGCTTTATTTGGTGGATATCTAGCTTATATTATATGTTTGAATGGTGAAAGGCCGGTGGTGCACGGCGGTGATACAACGGTGTGAATGAAAGCTTGAGAGTTGTGATTTTGACAGAGTTTTAGTCTTCTTTATTATTTTGTCATCCTTATTTATGTTACATGAAGCCTCCTTTTATAGGTAGGAGGGAAGATTAGGGCTTAAGCAAAGACAAGTGGGCTAAATATCTTAAAGACAATTAGACTAAATTTCTTGGCGGAGCGGCTATGTGGTCGCTCGATCGCTATCTACCAGGTCACCTGCTCCTTGTCTTGTCAACTCTCTACTTCTCCCTCCAAAGGCTTATGCGGTCTCTTATAGACCTCTCTTGGGATTGCCGATCGGCCCCCTGAGCCTCTAGTGACCTTATAGGTTTGAATAATCTTGGCGGGGACGCTGACTTTGGCGACCTCAGTTGATTGCCGCGGATCCTTTCTTATCCATTCTGGTGGCTAGATAGGCTTTATCCGGTGGCTCATTGGTGGCGGCGCTATTTAGACATATCATCTAGGTGACAGGAACGTACCAGACGTATCTAAAATGTTGAATAAAATCCAAAGCACGGAACAATTATTCTATGAGAAAAGTTATGGTGGGGGAGTGATTTTAAAGTGATACCAATTGGAGGGTTGTGATTAATTCATGTCACACCTACACACATCTACTATGTGTGTGAGAATTAATCAAACCCCTCCACATGGTATCACTCTATAATCACTCACCCACCTATTTTATGTATATTTCGCACTATTTAAATTTTTTATACAATAATATCTACTAATTGACCTTCTAATTTATTTTTATTTTTTGAAAAACCAACGAATTTTGTTAATCAATGAAGTCCACTAAAACAACAGTAATTACAATATTCGGGGGTTGTGCTCCAGCTCAATGACACCTAATGAGTCAACTCCTAGTCGAGCCAACAAATGTACATTACCAGTACGTTTAACGAAAGAAAATCGAATTGAAGAAAAAAACGGTCACCTCCATAGCACAGTCCTGCAACAAGCTACCAAAAGAAGATAAATCGTCCTCCTAATAGGTTAATCGCTGAACAAAAATAAAGTTGTCGCTCTCCACCAGCAAAGTAGATAACCCAATTCTTCGGCCCTCCACCAAAGCCATAAGGATTGCTCTCAGCTCCAGCATCATGATCTCAATGCCTGGGTCGATGAGAAAGGAATAGGCCACAAAAATGGATCCCTGATGGTCCCGAAATATAAGGCCTATCCATGACGCATGTGGCATATCACATGCATCAACATTACTCTTAATCATTCCATCAGGTGGCATTGCCCAGTGGTCCCTCAGATCCTGTTGTTGGACTCCATTAAGCATCTGAGTTGCCTGTTTGAAATCCCTTGCTGCACTTAGTGCTGAAGAACAAACACGAGATACATACACCATCTGATTACAGTAGATCGCATTACATCACGCCTTCCAAATATGCCACATCACCCACTCAACCTCTGCCCATACTTCTATCGACAACTTGTCTAGTAGAAACATAAAGTAAACTGATTGAGCTAAAATTCACCCTCCAAAAAAACAATTTGTAAAGACTCGAAACCATGGGTAAACTAACTCTCTAACCGTAAATGTGCCGGGTCGATTGCTAGAATAGCTACAGGAGTACGAGGTCGAACCCGAGGGAAAAGTGTTTGTGAGTACCAAAGCGAACGTGTTACTTAGTCTAGGTGAGCAATCTTTCTAAAGTGTTTGTATACTACAACGACACTAAAGTGGTTCTCACTAACAAATCTAAAGATAAAAAGAAAGAAAGAAGATTAAAATACTAGGTTCTAAATATAGATTAAGGGACATAGCCGAACCATGATCAAATAGCTAGTTTCAACCCCAAGGATAGACAAAACCGGGAGTGTGAATTAAACAAACGAACTCACACATTCAATTTCACGGGTGCATGCATCTAATTCCGATGCTAAGGTCTGAACAACTCTCTCCTAACACCTTATGCCATGTTAACTACCCTTCCCTTAAGAAGATTCACTAACAAGACATGTTATGCACTAGGGCCACTTAAACGTTAAAACAAGTAACCTCACTTTGGGCTCGGGCTTAACAACTAAGCCGAGTCTACGCCGTGATCTCAGAACCCCGTTTCCCACATCTCTCTATCTGAACAACTCTTTAGAGTGATGTGTGTGATTTTGACCTAGGTGATCAATCTAGTCCAAATCTGTTATAACAAGTTCTAAGACATGAAACATGCAAGATACAACAATAAAAAGCACTACCCACTCCCAATTTCATCACCCAAATGGTGATTTCACCAAATTTCACATGATTCGATTATGAAAAGGGATTAGCTACTCATTATACTAGTTAAAACATGGAAGAAACAGTAAATTAAAGACATAACAAGTGAAAGAAAGAAGAAATATACCATTAATTTGCAGAAATTTGAGTTTAAGATCCAAAAGTACAAAATAGAGAATTAATTAAAAGATGGTCTCTTAGTGTTTGAAGTAGAAATCTGAGCTAAGAAATGGAAAGATTAAGCTAAGATAGTGTTGATTTAAGCTAAAGGAGTGTATTCTAAGCTATTACAAAATTCGAGCTAAGAAATGGGTAAGGTTTTTGCTAAGAGAATGGTTGTTCCAAGAAATAGTCAAAAGGGGGCATTTATAGGTGGGGGAAAATCTGCAAAAATCTGGCCTCAAACGCACGTTTGGGAGGCTGAATCTGGCGTTTCACATCTTCAAACGCGCGTTTTGCATAGCTGAAACGCGTGTTTCGCTTCATTTTTGGGCAGGCTCTTAGCTGATCTTCATCTGGAACGCGCGTTTAGGAGGTTCAAACGCGCGTTTGAACTTGGAACGCGCGTTTAGGGCAGTTTCAAACACGCGTTTGGAGAGGTTGAACTCTGATCAGAAATTAGATCTGAATCGGTTCTGATACTAGGAACACTGCTCCGATACCAATTGTTGGTCCCAGAGAAGGGTGAAACTATAGTCAGAGGGGGGGGGGTGATTGACTATAGTGGATGTTTAGGGTGATTTTCTATGATTTATATCGTTTTATTTCGTAACAATTTTCCTCTATACTCTGATGTTTTGCATAGAAAGTGAACGTTTATTTGATTTATTAAGCAAGTGATGTTTGGAATGGTTTAATCGCAAAGTTGGTTGAATTATGAGGTTTTATTGTTGATTTTCTATCCATTTGAATGATTTTACACTTTGCAATGTTCTTGATATCTTGTAGATACACGAATTTGGCTTAAAAGAGGTTTAAAAGATGTTCAAGTGAGGATTTACATGGAAGAAAAAGGATAAAGATGAAGTCGGATAAAGATAGAGATGAAAACCGGATTTGAAGTAAGTTTAACGAGCGCCTCAAGCTCCGCCCGTATGGATGGGCGTTTGAGGAATCGAACGGGCGCCCAGAAGAAATAGTGGATTCAGAGTATTGAGATTTTTGCTGAACGAGCGTCCAAATTTACATAGGACGGGCGTCTGACATGACTCAGCCCGACTCGAAGATTTTATGCAGAATGGACGGGCGTTCTGAAGGATGCAGGTTCTTAGATCTAAACGAGTTAGATCTATGCGCAGCAGATGGATCACGACTTATACATCACAATACATAATTAAAGGACTTAAACTTCTACAAGGGGGTTAAGATCATGTTACCAATAGTAGGAAGAGAAGCCAAGATCTTCCGATGTGTTCTCCAAACGGCGGTTGGTGGACACCCTTCTTGATACACGAACCTCCTTGATATGCAACACCAAGAAAAACTTGTAGTTTTTCTTCTTCTAAAACCCTAGACAAGAAAAACAATTTTTCTCTTATTTTTGGTGGTATATGCGAAATTTGCCTTGTCCATTACCCTTGGAATAACTCTCCTTTTATAGGAGAGTAAATCCTTGGTCTCCAAGTTTTAATTAATTAAATAAATAATTAATTAAACAAAATAAAAAGATATTTTCCTTAATGAATAATTGTGACATGTATTGACCAATAGGAAACCAAATAACATGTCATACAACCAATCAAATAACAAGAATATCTTTTATTTTCCATAACACAAGAAAATTAATTCTTGTGCTAATTAAGACCATAATGGCGCCACCCCTCCGTTTGGTTTCGGACTGACTGGATCCATTTGGATCCAAGAAAGAGAAAGAATTATAAAATATAGTGAAGTAATGATGCTAAAGTTGAAAAGTTGTATTGAAATTTGTGTAGTTAAAGTAATGATTGTTGATTTGAAATATTATATTGAAAAAGTAATGGTTAAATAGTGTAATGAGTGTATAAAGTGATGGATTAATATTATTTTATTTGTTGATGTTGATTGATTGATGAAAGAATTTGTAATAAAATAATAGAATTAATAAAATAATAATAAATAAGTTAGTGGGGTGAATAAAATATTGGTTTGAGATCCAAATGGATCAACCTAGTCCCAAACCAAACAAGTATGGTTTAAAAGCCCACACAAAATGTCTTTTATGTGTATTATATTATTTAGCCCAACTAAATAATATTCATGCATATCAATTAATTAGCCCAAAATGCAATTAATTATCAATGAGGCCCAAATAACAAGATTATTAGTCCGAATTACGTAAGCCACATCGGGACCATGGACCTATAACCGTGAGCTCCAATAATTAATTATTCATCGAATGTAATAAGTACATTAATTATTAATTCCGGATTATGCCACCATAAACCCGAAATCGAACTCTACCGATTATAGATGTATACTTATATTCAACCCATAGAGTGAATAAGCGCCCATTGATATAATCACTACATACGGATTAACCCTCCATAGATCGCCCATTCTCGAGTGGGAAGTCTCCGTGAACCCGACTCTGAATATCTTATCCTTATTTACCATTAACCCCTCGATGATCAATTAGTTCACATATCCGACTAGTGATCAATTAGTCTAATATGAACTCCCGGATAGATCACTTTCTTAGGGTTAACAAATAAGGGACTGTCTCTCTACTTTCCGCAGAAGGAATGGATTCCATGTCTCAGAAAAATCGTAACTACTCACTCATCCGGAGATAGTGCCAATGAGAAGTGGCTTGGAACACATATTTAAGTGAACCGTAATTAACACATCAAACACTACCCCGGGACAAGCAAAGACCATGTGATCACCTCAGATTAAGGTTGATCCATATATGATAATCTAATGATTTAATAAGATTCCTCGATTACGGAATTATATCGAGAAATTCAGATTAAATCGGTCCAAATTCTATATGAATGCCATCATATATAAATGCCCCACGTAGTACCCTCTCTACCGATAGTCCGATAAGACTATCACACCCCAAGGTGTTCTCAAGCATTATTGGTGTTTTAATCAAGAGACCCTAAACTCGATTAAGTTCACCACGGACTAACAGCTTTAAGCATATCTCCACTAACTCAATCCTCACGCAATCCATACACCGAAAGTTAAGTGGTTACATACATATATACTTAGGATTTGCAAAGAAGTTGTATTACTTTACAAGCACAAAGCAAGTAATAAGATGAGATAAAATCTTTCATCCATTGTTAAAAATAATTACACAAATTGTCTTTCGGGCACTACACCTAACACGTTCAAGACTCTGGACGAGCGTCCATACGCCGACCTAGCAGAAACCGACTTAAAACTCTATAAATAGGCGCGTTTTTCCAGACATAGAGAGAACCTAATTACTCTAGGCGGCCACAAGAACCCTAAGGGGCGTCTTCTTTGTGGTTTGCACCTTTCTTAGATAGTTTTTATGCTTTTTAATTCTTAGATAAATTCCTTCAAATTTATGTACTTCATAGAAGCTATTTCGATTATTCAAGCGATGCTTAGAGGCTAAAAGCTTTTGGAACAAGCGTTGTGAAGCCGTTCTATCAACACTTTGATTTCACCTTTGGATTATCTTGTGAGTTTTTATTAAAAGTTGCATCTTTATTATGTTTTACTTGTTTTTATGCAATTTGAATCGAGATATCTTTGCATGTTTGATGTTTAATGTTGATGAGATCGTGATTAAACCCTAGATCACCGTAGTAAAGATTAGGTCTTTAATCTAATTAACGAGAGTTGTTAGGTTGAATTTCTAGATTAGAAATTGAGAAATTTCACACCTTGGATATACAAGCGTTAATCTTTAGGATCGAAAGATAAAATATTGATAGACGAACTTTTCTAAGAGATTAGGAGCTCATACCTTTGTTTGGTGAATCACAACTTTTATTAAAAATCACTAGATAATCTAGAGGAGGAATTGAATGTTATAGAATTGGTGGATCAATTGCTTGTTCGTTCGTTAAATTATTGATTAAAATCACTTGAACTTGAATTGCTTAGCTAAGTTAGAACTTTTTACTGCATGTTTAGGTTTTACAATAGATTATTTTAGATAATTTGGTTCGTAATCACGTTTCCTGGCTTTAGATTTCTAATCTTCTGTCCAGTTTACTTTTGTTATTTTCGTTTTTAGTTAGTTACGTGTTAATCGTTTTTATTTTCTTATAATTTTAGTAATAGTTGTTGTGACATCTTTAGGTTAGTTAGATAAAAACTAGGTAAACAACCTCGATTCCCTGTGGACTCGACTCCGGTATTAACCTCTATACTACGATCCCTGCACTTGGGGTAAACCGGATTTATTTTTATTACTTGTTTATTTTTCATTAGATAAAATCCGAGACAGTGGAGTTTCAAAAACTTTTCTTATGTTTAAAAGCTTTTGGGCAGCGGATAAGTCCCTTCTTACTATGTTGTTTCCAAATCAGTTTAGACAATCACATATATAAGTTACGCTTTAAGCAATTTAAATGAATGCTATAAAGTAAATTGCAGAAAGTAAATTGACACAAGGCTTATAGTGGTTCAGGGTGGTGTAATCCCTTAATCCACTCTTCTCCTGTGATGATTGGAGGAATTCACTATTGTTTTCACGAATACAATAGTATGATTGTCCTTGGCTTCCCAAGCTTCACAATCTACAAGACTATCACTCCTTGACTGCAAAAGCTTCAGTGATTCAGTCTATTTCACTGCTCCTTGAGATCAAAATCCTTCAGCAGCTATCACAAACACAACTCCTTCTCAGATTGCTTCTAATTCAGTTGCTTCAGTTTGATGTGAATGAGATTCACAAACTTGCTTGATCAATCTCAGTGCTAGATATAAAGTTGTAGTTCTGATGTCTGAGTTGATCTCTAGATAAGTCCTTGTTAGTTCAAGGAAGGCTTTGTAAATTTGACAGAGTTTTTGCTTGATTTTTCTTTTTCAGATTTTTTTTGTTTGTCTGTCAATGCCTTCTATTTATAGCCTTGAATAACTTTGATTTTGAAATTCCGTCCGTTGGCTATGTTAATGAGGGAATAATCCTAGATTTTATTCTTGATTCCCCCTTAATTGAATTCTCCTTGATTTCAGTGATCGGATTCTTTCCTTCAAATGTATAGTAGAAAATCCATCCTTGATTGATCCTCTATTGATTGTGCATTTAATGCATGATCTTCTGAATCTTCAACGTACATTAAATCTGATCTGGTAAGTGTTACTTCGCCGTTTTCTGAATGGTCGAGTGATCCATTTGACTTAGCCGTTTTGGATCTTCCTTCACCGCTTGCCTTTACTCACCTGTAAGTCGCTTTACTCACCGATTCACCGTTCCTTCTTTGCTTCAGATTAAGGAGAATCATTGTACTTCACTGATCCTTGATTGGGGTGAGATTAGTGTACACCATATTTGAATATTAAGTTTCATCACATGAAACATAACTTAGACTTATCCAAGGTCATCACAAACTTCCTTGGTTATAAGTCAGACTGTTGGAAATAAAATTTATATTTTGATGATAATTCATCTTATTTATTATAATGTTATCTTAACCCCATTGATGAAGTGCTGAAGCCAGCTGTTATAGTGGAAAGCTAAAAGATGTCTAGAACTGAATGTATAAGTTTTATTAGAGTCTGATTTTTGTATAAGTTACATCGCATAAGCAATCGTAATTAATAGTGTGTCGAAAAACTAAAATCGGGAATCAATTAGAAAACTGGAAATCATCAAGACAAACAAACTGACTCGGAATACACCTACTGAAGAAGGTAAGTTTCCTGAGAGTTACAAACTCGGTTGGCTTATCTAGAAGATGGAAGAACTGAGGGACACAGACTCGCTTATTGAAGAATGAAGAACCGAGGCTCAAACTCGCTTATGAAGATTAAAAGTCGAGATCAGAAGTTGGACTTCGTGCAAGATTGTGGTGACTCGAATCGACTTTATGGATCTTGTATGAAGACCTAAGAATCATAAGGACAATGAATTCTTAGATGATAAATGTATCATGGTGTACTCGATTAAGTCAATTATAATCAGATAAAAATTGGAGTACTGATTTATGAAGAAGAATAAAATCTCGCTTATCGCTCCAAGTCGGTTAGAAACCGATGATGAAAAATTGACAAGGAAACTCGCTTTATAAGTCAGCCATCCAACAAACTGAAAGTACAATCGAACGTTGTAAAGAAAGAAATTTCATTGGATGAGTCACTGACACAGCAGGAACGGTCAGAAAATATAACCGTTGCTAGATATACAATTCAAATCAAAGTCAGATGAATGTTGGACTTCACACTATAAATAGAAGACTTTGCACAAACAAAAGAGGAGGATACATATACAAGAATTAACAAGCAATTTGTGCACTCTATTTGAATTGTTATCATCTCTGAACTACAACAAGATCATATCTAGTATTTCTTCAAGTGTTCAAAATTACAAAGAATTTATCAAGGATTCAACACTTTGAAGAACCACAAACAAGAATCAATTTATTGATTCTCAGCCCAACTTTGATTCTATTTCAAAGGTTTAGACTATGAAGCAAACAAGGAAGGTTTTGTCAAGGACAAGCAGACAAGCAATGGGTAGACTGTGTTTGTGGTGGTAGTGGTGAAGAGGCAATCCTACCTCTAAGGACCAAAGTGGTTCAAGCATTGAGAGCAAAGAATTCTACCTGCTCTACAATTGTTTAGATAGTGAAGCTGTGGATTAGCCAAGGACTATTGTTTAGGACTTTTGTAATAGCTTCACCTCAAGAAGTTCTAGTGGAATTTTCCTCCGCACTACAGGGGAAGAGAGGACGACAGATTACACCACCTGAACCTCTATAACATCCGCCTCATTTACTTTACGCATTTACTTATTTATTTAGTATTTACTTACAAAGATTGTGATACTTGATTGTTATACATCTCACAAATACAAACCGATATTCACTGTAATTCGCCACAACACTCGCCATAATGTAACGACAAGATCGATATAAAGGCTAAAATCATATCCGCCGCCGCTTGACTCGGCCACTTAAGTCGCTTGATTTAATCTCACTAGTCACCAACTCCACACAAGTTTTATCTCAGACTTATTCTGCTTTAAATTCAGCTTTTGGTGACAAGTTTATTCACCCCCTCTCTAAACTTGTGTCACCTTTCCAAGGACCAACAATTGGTATCGGAGAAGTGTTTCTTTAACCGTATATCATTTGCTCGTTATCCTCTAGTTGTTCTTATTTGAAAGCTAAATTTTAAATTAGTCTACAATACCACTCACTCACAATGGATAACAATCAATATGCAAGACAAATGCTTATGTGCAACATGGATGATTTGACGAATACAAACATCGTATGCAGTGCATTCCTAGCAAATACTCATGATGAAATGATGGATGTACTCACCGATGGACTCAATCCAGATCACCTACATGCAAACCGAAGGTGATGAGACAAGTTCGAGTTCCAAAACCCAAATCTGAATGGACTAGTGATGATCGCAAGCGAAACAATCTCAACAATGTTGCCATGGACTTTATCCTCGTAACCCTTGACAAAGAACATGTACTTGAAGGTGAAAGAATGCACAACTACCAAAGAAATGTGGGACAAACTTCAGTTAGTTTGTGAAGGAACAGACTCAATCAAGGAAAATAAAATTTCCGTTGCAAAGCAAAAGTTTGAGAATTTCAAGATGAAATCTGGAGAAACCATTGATCAAATGGAGACAAGATTCAAGTGCCATTATGGATGAACTAGATCTACTCAAAATTGAATACTCAAAGAAAGTCATCAACACCGAATATTGAAGGCATTGCCAATGTGCCGGAAAATGAAGGTCATCACTATGGAAGAATCCAGAGACTTGATGTAGAAGATTCATTCAAGATCTTTTTCGATCCGAAGCTTATGAATTCAAAGTGAAGATTTCACAACCACAAATGCAATAATCAAAGCTCTGGAAGAACCAAAGACCACAAAGACTTGCAAAGAAAGATCAAATGAGATTCAAGAAAGCTCATCTAACAATATTCGTGAATTGGATGAAATGGAAGAACAAATGGCTCTAATGATGAACAGACCAAGAATGAAGAGTGGACATCCAAATACTCAAAAGTTCATCAAAAGGACTCTGAGAAAAGAAAAGATGATGAATACCTCTGCTTCAACCGCAAGAAACCAGACACTATAAAGTCAATGTCTAGAATCGATCAAGAAGACACCACCAAGGAGAGTTGGTAGAAGAGCACTTCTTGCTTTGGAGATGAATCGATTATGAAGCCGGTAATCGAAAGATTATCAGATGATACAACTTTAATGGCACACATGGAAGATCCAAATGAGGTATGTGAATCAAACTCTAAATATTCCTCACCGATTTCCATGATGAATGCATGTTCTTCGATCACGACTCCAATCCAAAAATCTAAATTAGAAGAAACTCTTGATGAATTGATGAATCAGCTAGTAACCATACAAGCTGGTTATGAATCAATCAAAGCTGAAAAAGAAAATATAATTCTTGAAGTTGAAAGATTGAAGTCTGAACTAAAAATGTTGAAACTGACTAAAACTGATAAAGGAAAGATTCAAAGATCGCCATCAGACGCGAAAAAGAATCGAATCGCTTGCTCAATCAAGTTCACCATCGATTCAAATCAGGAAAACCATATGGAGACAAAACTGGGTTAGGATTTGATACACAACAATCTTCAAAGAATGGAACTAGCAAAGCCGCCGGGCTGAGTACCAAAACTGGTATTAAGTTTGTAGTTGAGCAAGTTCCACAAACTGAGAAAATTGCTGAACCAGTAAAGCCAGTATCACACAGGATAAATCAGTTTTCTAAGAAGACAACTGTGTCTACCTACAAAACTAAATCAAATGGTAGATCACCAGATTCAATAGAAACAGACACGGCAAATCAACCGCCGATCCACAAAACTAATGAAGTCGTGAACCGTAAAAATTACAATCAAAACAAATCCAAGAATGTCAATCATTCAAAGATTCACGATTCGTGGGAAAGGAAGGTTGTATCCTCGGATGATGATTGAATTTTACCGAATTTGTTATTAAAACTAATAATGACAATCATTCCGCATCGAGAACTTATCACAAGTTTCACCCAAAACTCAAAGAGAGACTAATATCGCTTCAAAGATAAGTCACAAAGACAAAGGTCAATATAGACCTCAAGATGTATGAATGATGGTTACCAATCCAAATTTTAATAACAAAAATCAACATGGAAACAAATTACAATAAGATTCGAGAAATCATATAAATAAGACACACCCAAACATAGACGCTATGGGAGTGTGGCTTATATATATGAAAACAAGTGCAACAATATCCGAAGAATTCCAAAAGGATATATTCCCAAAGTTGTAATCGATTAATCGACTCTCATGGACCCAAACTGAGTTGGGTACCTAAAATTTTTTAATTTTCACCGCAGATATATGGTACTTTGACAAGTGGTTGCTCTGCAGACACATGACAAAGAGCAAAGACTGCCTCTCGCAATTTTGTTGAAAAGAATGGACCAAAATTTAATTTTGGAAGTAAAGATAAACCAGGTTACACCGCAGGTTTTGGCACCTTAATCGTAAATGGACTTACAATCAAGAATGTATCCTATGTAGAAGGACTACACTACAATCTACTCAAAGACAAGTCAATTTTGTGATATGGGATACAAAGTTACTTTTGATAAGGAATTCTCGCGTTGTCATCAAATGAATCACCTTATCAAGTTGTCCTAGCCGGAAGAAGGAAGGAAAACATGTATGTGGTAGATTGGACAACACCCGTTGTCGAACTTGTTTGCTTGTGCATACCAAATCGTAAATCAGCTTGGCTATGGCACAAGAAACTGAGTCATCTCAACTTTGATGACATCAATACACTTGTTAAGAAGCAACTAGTCATTGGACTACCAGAGATATCATATAAGAAGGACAAATTTTATGTGATGCGTGTCAACAGGAAAACAAACAAAGGCAAGTTTCAAGACTAAGTCTCAAAGATTCAACAACCTGACATCTAGAATTACTACATATGGACTTATTTGGACCTATTACACCAATCAAGATCGTGGAAAGAAGTATACATTGGTGGTAGTAGATGATTTTTCAAGATATACCTGGTAATCTTTCTAACCAAGAAAAGTGAAACCAAGCAAAACTCACGTAACTTCTTAAGAGACTTTAATCGTAAAGGAGTTTCAGCTTGTAAAATAAGATCCGATAAAGGAACCGAATTCCTCAACAAAGGTGATTATTGAATATTGTGAAGAAAATGGTGTTTTACACCAACTTGTCGCCACAGAACACCTCAACAAAATGGTGTAGCCGAAAGAAGAAACAGAACGCCAAAGAAGTCGGGAAGGACTATGATCCGTGAAGCTAAACTACCTGAAAGATATTGGGCGTAAGCAAGAAACACAAATTGTTACACTCGTAATGTAGCTCTCATGAACAAGAGACATGAAAAGACTCCTTATGAAATTTGGAATGGAAGAAAACCAAATATTTCATACTTTCATGCGTTTGGAAGAAAATCTTTCATACACAATAATGGAAAAGATCAACTTCATGTTTTTCAACCCAAAGCTGATGAAGGAATTTTCCTAGGATACTCAAGTGTCAGCAAAGCATTCAGAGTATTGAATAAAATGACACTCAAGCATGAAGAATCAATACATGTAGTATTTGATGAACCAAATTTTCCTGGTGAAACAATCAAGACCGACTGTAACCGGCCTCTCGGTCTCGCTACCAATCACACCGTAACTGCTTCAGCTTGATGTTGGAAGACTACAAATTTTAGAATGTTCGATCAAGATCACCTCGCTTCAACTACTCAACAACTTGAACAACCTCAATCGACTCGCTTGAACAAATTCAAGAACCGCTTTTGAAGAATCATTGAACAAAATACAAATCACCGATACAAACTCACACACATCAATGGATGAAAGATCATCCTCAAGAACAAGTTATTGGTGATACTCAAGCCGAGTTCGAACAAGACATCAACTAGATGCAAAGTGATAGCATGCTTTCTATCTCAATCGTAACCTAAAGAACTTGAAGAAGCCTTGAAAGATCCAGATCGATATTAGCTATGCAAGAAGAACTAAATGAATTTGAGAGAAATCAAGTATGGGAACGGGTAGATAAACCAGCTTCATGTCAATATCATTGGAACCAAATGGGTTTTCGTAAATAAACTTGATGAAGATGGAAATGTCATTAGAAACAAAGCCGCACTAGTAGCCAAAGGATACTCTCAAGCATAAGGCATAGATTTTGATGAAACTTACGCACTGTCGCAAGACTAAAGCAATCGACTTTTTCTTGCTTATGCAAATTTCACAAGAGATTCAAAGTTTATCGATGGATGTTAAAAGTGCGCTTTAAATGGAATTCTTGAAGAAGAAGTGTATGTTCAACAACCACCTGGATTTGAAATCAAGGATCAAGCTGATAAAGTTTTCAGACTAAGGAAAGCTCTTTATGGACTTAAACAAGCACCAAGAGCTTGGTATGAAACTCTATCTCAATTTTTAGAAGATAACGGATTTATCAAAGGAACAATCAACAAAACATTATTCAGAATGAAGAATGGAGAAGATACTCTACTTGTTCAAATTTATGTTGACGATATCATCTTTGGATCAGAAAATGAACAGCTATGTGAGAAATTTGCAAGTTTGATGAGTATGATGGGTGAATTAAATTATTTCCTAGGATTGCAAGTTAAACAACTAGCTGATGGAATCTTCATTCATCAAACCAAATATACAAGAGAACTTATCAAAAAGTTTGGTATGGAGAAATTCTATCGAATTTCTACACCAATGGGAACGAACATCGATTAGATGAAGAAAAGAAGGTAAAGATGTTGATCAAACACTCTACTGTATGATGATTGGAAGCTTACTCTATCTTATAGCAAGTAGGCCGATATATCTTTTATCGTCGGTGTTTGTGCAAGATTTCAGTCAAGACCAAAGGAAAGCTATCTCACAGTTGTGACGAGAACTTTGAAATATCTAAAAGACACAGATGGAGTTGGTATTTGGTATTCGAAAGAAGGAGAATTCAAGCTAATTTCTTACTCAGATTCAGATTATGCTGGATGCAAAGTGGACAGAAAAAGCACATCAGGCACGTGTCAGTTATTAGGAAATAGACTTGTGTCATGGTTTAGCAAGAAGCAAAACTCAATCTCAACTTCAACAAAGCAGGTTTAATATATAGCAGCTGGAAGTTGTTGTGCTCAAGTTTTATGGATCAGACAACAATTAAGAGACTATGGGATAGAAGAAGGAACAATTCCCATAATGTGTGATAACACAAGTGCAATTGCAATTATCGATAATCCAGCTTTTACATTCAAGAACAAAGCACATTGATGTTCGCTCACCACTTTATAAGAGATCATGCAGAGAAGAAGGATATAACAGCTTCTTTATGTACTCATCAAGATCGCCATGTGTACATCTACACTAAGCCACCGGACAAAGAGAGATTTGCAAATTTAAGAACCGAGTTGGGAATAATCAAAGTCGCTAAGCCGTAGATTCGCAAGGGGATTAATCTTTGTTATGTCGGGTGCGCCACTTAATGTGATTAGTCATTGACATCAACAATATCAAACTGACAAATTGGAAGAATTTGACAAAACTAAACAAATTGATAAGAATCGACTTATTTATAAAACCGACTCTCAAGATCGCCATTTTATTTAAATTTGGTCAAAAGTTGATAAGATAGAATCAACAACGCTATTATATCGCATTAAATTGCCACAGCTTTTTTTGTCGACTTCGTGTGTACACCCACGATTGTCGTAGCAAAGACATGTATCCGTTATCAAAACCATCATGGAATTTGAAAAGATGTACCATTCAACCGCCGTAATATCCCACCTATTTATTCAATCTCTGTTCACACTATTTTTCTTTTTAAGAAAAACAGACTCTTTTCAAACCTACCCTTCAAAATCAAATTTCTTTGTGTTCACACTCAAACATGACCACCGCAATTGATTCGAAAGATAGACGATTAATCACAGAGCTGGATGAACTAACACTCGAAATGTATGAAGCTATGTGTCAAAACACTCTTTTAGCCAGCTGTATACGAGACAAAATCGAAAAGCAACCAGGATTGAACAACATTCTCGAAGTTTGTTTCAAAGAAAAACGAGATGTGGAAGGCATTTTGCAGGTTTGGCAATTGTTGGTCCCAGAGAAGGGTGAAACTATAGTCAGAGGGGGGTGAATGACTATAGTGGAGTTTCAAAAACTTTTCTTCTTCTAGTTAAAAGCTTTTGGGCAGCGGATAAGTCCCTTCTTACTATATTGTTTTCAAATCGGTTTAGATAAATACACAGATGCAAATTATGATGTATGCAAATTGAATGAATGTCAGAAAGTAAATTGCGTAAATTAAATTAACACAAGGCTTATAGTGGTTCAGGGTGGTGTAATCCCTTAATCCACTCTTCTCCTCCTGTGATGATTGGAGGAATTCACTATTGTTTTCACAGATACAATAGTATGATTGTCCTTGGCTTCCCAAGCTTCACAATCTACAAGACTATCACTCCTTGACTCGCAGCAGCCTTCAAAGTGATTCAGCCTTCCTTCATTGCTCCTTAAGATCAAGATCCTTCAACAAATATCACAGATTCAACTCCTTCTCGATTGCCTCCGATTCATTGTTTCACCGATGTGAATGTGATTCACACACTTGCTTGATCAATCCTCAGTTCTGAGTATGACTTTGTAGCTTTGAAGTCTGAGTTGATCACTAGATGTATCCTTGTAATTTCAGAGAGACGGTTTTTCAAATTGACAGAGTTTCAAATAGATTTTTCTTTCTTGATCGCTATTTTCTTTTCACAATGCCTTCTATTTATAGCCTTGAATACCTTCGCTTTTGAAATTCCGCTCATATTATATTAATGAGGAATAATCCTTGATTTTATTCTTGATTCCCCTTAATTGTATTCTCCTTAATTTCAAAGATCGGATTCTTTCTTCAAACGTATAGCGTATAATCCGCCCTGATTGATCCTTTAATGATTTGAGCATTTAATGCATGATCTTCTCGAATCTTCATCGATATCAATTCGGCCTTATAGGTGTCTCTTCGCTTTCTAGAACGGTAGAGTGAGCCTACCGACTTAGCCGCTACTTCTTCTTTGTCGCTTTTGTTTTCTTTTGCCGAAAGTCAGCTTACTCACCCGATTCACTGCTTTCCTTCTTTGTTCTAGTATTTGGAGAGTCTTTGAACTTCACTGATCCTTAATTTGAGTGAGACCAAGGTACACCATATTTGAACATTTGAGTTTTATCATTTAAAACATAACTTAGACTTATCCAAGGTCATCACAGCACTTCCTTGGTTATAAGTCGACTATAAAGTCTTCATTACTTCTCTCTGGTGGTGCTTGGTCGGGCTTCACTCACCGAATATCCTGCCTTTGCTTTGCCATCCTACCAACTAGTACAATACTTGTCTGACTTAACTTATACAACTTGTCGACTTCTAAGTAAAGACTTATACAGAGAATTCTAACTTATTTCAGCTTGCTATAATAAATTAGTATGGCCATCATCAAAACATAATAAAATGTTCCTAACAATTTCCCTTTTGATGATGCCAAAACCTCATAAGCCCGAACATAAGTGATCAAGATTTTCATAATAAACAATGTATAAAAAGTTCAATAATTTTATTCATCCATCATAGGGCAATAAGATATTGCATCTTTTATTTAAATGAACAAAGGCAAATGATAAGATAAATTGAATCAATTAAGCAACAGTGCAATTGGTTTACTTCTTCATTTCTTCAAACTCGATGCCCTTGCCTTTTGTCGCCCTCGCTTTGTCGCTCTTTTCTTTCCACTGAGCTTTCCACCTTTCCTTCCCACCTGGAGCTTTCAGCTTTGAGTTACCTTCCCCTTTGTGGCAAAGATCAAAACATGCTTCAAGGTCCGCAATTGCCGATCGACTCAGGAGAGGGCCATACTTTTCTCCAAGATTTTGTTGTTGGCCTCACCAACTTTGATGAGAAAGTCCAGCTTGCTTGCCGAATGTTCCATGATTTCATCTAGATGCTGAATTTTGGTCAGTGCGCATTGAGGGTGTCGACCAATGGCTTGAGATTGTTGTCAACCGTCGCAGATGGTATTCAAGATTGGTTTGGACATGGTGAGGGATGAGGTGTTGTAAGTTGCAAATTAAGTTTCCTGCCTCTCCATGACCTCATCTTGAATTTTGATATGGTCGATGAGGGCCTCAATCTTGTGATGGAAGGAGGTTGCTTCACTCCTTAAGGCGCCTTCGATTCTCGCATTTGTAGTATTGCCTTTCCATGTCCACAATGAGAGGTTGAATGTCCAGATTGAACACTCTTTCGGGATCAATTTCTTCTGGTGCCACATTGGCATTCTCTTCACCTCATCACTTTCATCCTCAAAGATCTTCACCTTGCTTCTCCTTATTTTCTTCTTCAACTTCTTGCTCTTCCTTTTCTTCCATCTCATTTTGTTCTACCTCATTAGACACAGGGTCATTTAGAGGTTGTTGTTGAGTGTGGATCGCTTCATCTACCACTGGTCCCCTTGTGCAATTGTGGGGAGTTGATAGTTCGGCCGAGTGAGCTTTATCACCGCTCACTCGGCCGGTTGTCAACTTTGCTTATGCTTTTGAAAAGCACTTCCTGGAGAGTCGGGCTTCATCATCGTAAATCTCCAAATCTTCTTGATTTGTTTCAGGATTTTCTCTTCTCGAGTGGTCATCTTCCTCGACTCATCCCCTTCATCTTGTATCTCCTCCTCATCGATGAGGTGAGTCTATATCCTTCTTCACCTTCTTCCGTGTAGGTGACTCCTCTCGCCGCGCTTCTTCTTCTCGCTGTCGTGTCATCACCGATGGTCACAGGCTCATCCAAATTGCCGTGGCATATTGGCCTCCTCTTGTGTCTTTTGAGATCCGGTTCTCCGTCCCACTCTCGATCTAACGCCTTCAGTTGCTTTCTTTTGTTCCCAACCTATGGGTTTGGGTTTTAGGGAAGCCTTGATGTAAGTAAACATCGCCTTGGATTTGTGTGGAGACTGCAAGTTTGTGGGTCGACTTTCAACCGATTGAACAAATGTTGAAGAGGAACCCATATGATTTCTTCTCCCGTAAATCACCCTTTTCTCGCAAACCCTTGCCTAGTGCAAAGATGGATAGATCGATTTCCTTTTGAATCGATCCTTCATTCGATTGAACACAAATGTTGCCTACCAAATTTGATGCGATTGTAGATAATGGCCATCGCTTTAATTCGTGCCTCACCAGTTTTCCATTGACCCTTTTCGCTTTCAATATTTTTGGTGATAATCGGTGCAAACTCAAAGAAACGGAAGTTTGAGCGTTGATCCGGGTAGATTGTATGTTTTGTCGCTTTTCTTGGACTTTTGGCTATCTCACCTGTAACTTTGCAATGTCGGTTGTGAAAAGCTTGACATTAGCCGGTCCTTTCAATGGAAGGTGAAGGTAACGGTTGAGTTGACTTGGTGTGATGATTACTTCTCTTCCAAAGATTGAGCTTTGGATGCGATCAACTTCCGTCTTCTTTGTGCTAGGCACAAATTTGGCGTTTTTCCAAAACGCTATCAGATTCTCATAGAAGATTCCAGTTATTGGAGGGTTTAGGAAAGTCATCAGCCCCAAATTTGAGCAGCAATCAACCAAACGTTGAGCTTTTGAGTCATTATCACAAAATGAGAGATAGTGCTCAGGTTTGAAAAATGAGCCGGTTATGATTGATTTTTCGTAGTATTTTTCAGTAGCGGTGATTTGGGAGGATGAATCCATTGATGGGTAGAGGAGGATTAGAAGAGTATATCTTGAGATTTTAGTGAGAAAAAGTAGGGTTTGTAATTTGCAGAAGTATGTAAAAATTTCTGAGAAGGGTTTATAATTCGTAAGAGAGCGTAGAGATCTCTGAAAATCTCTAAGTCTTGTTTATATAGGTGATTTTGGGTAGTGTGAACGTGGTTTGAATATGGAAGGATTTAGTGACATAATGGCGTGATTTTGTGTAAGAAAATCGCGATATTCGAGGGAAATGGGGGTGTGGTTTGAGGCAAGTAATGATAGAGCCCGTGAATCGAGGAGTTTATAATTCGAAAAATAATATAATTACCTCCATGATCACAAGTTGATCGCCACGTGTGTATAGAATAATCCTCCATAATTTCCTTATTCTCCACGTAATCGTAATTGATTTTGTTCACACTCCTAATTTGTCCAAGTCTTTATTTCGTGAAGTGCCTTCGCCGCCACTTAGCCGTTTCTATAGGTTCTTTACTTAATCGCTTCTATTTCACTGCTCCTAACAATCGCTAAGTTACCTTCACTGATGCCGATGCCTTACTTGTCGCATCTCCTCGTAACGGCAAAGGTCGTACCGCTTAATGAAGTCACTTAGCCGATTACTCCAAATAGCCGCTTTTTTGATATTTATTCAATTTCAATCATTCCTAACTCGCTTCTTAGCTTGTCAAATCTTTCATAATCGAGTGGTTTAGTGAAGATGTCACCCAATTGATCTTCAAATGGGTATGTGTTTTAGGATGACATCCCTTTTTTTCAACATGGTCTCTCGATAAAATGATGTCTCACATCAATGTGCTTTGTTCTTGTGTGCACTAATGATTTTCTCTGTAATAGATATTGCACTTGTGTTATCACACATGATTGGAATTGTTTTCTCTTCTACTCCATAGTCCCTTAGTTGTTGCCTTATCCACAAGATTTGTGCACAACAAATACTCGCCGCTATGTATTCTACTTCACTGCTGATGTAGATATGGAGTTTTGCTTTTATCAACCAAGAGACTAGTCCGGTTCCTAGCATTTGGCAAGTTCCATAGGTGCTTTTTCTATCTATTTTGCATCCAAAGATAGTCGAGTCCGAATATGATATCAATGTAAATCCTCCATCTTTTGATACCAAATACCAACATTTAAAGTGTTTTTCAAGTATTTGATTATCCTTTTAGTCGCTGTAAGATGTGATTCTTTTGGTTGAGCTTGAAATCTTGCACATACTCCTACCGCAAATGCTATGTCAGTCCGCTTGCGCTAAGTATAATAATGATCCAATAATTCCTCTATACAATTTTTGATCAACATCTTTTCCTCCTTCATCTTTTCCAAGTATGATTCTGGCACACATTGGTGTGTCTCATTGTGCCACTTGAATCCATCCCATACTTGTGTATCAAATCTCTTGTTTACTTTGCTTGACTAATGAAAATGCCATCCTTCATTTGCTTTACTTGAAGGCCAAGGAAGTAGTTTAATTCTCCCATCATGCTCATCCGAAATTTGCTCTTCATCAGTTTGCAAATTTCACACAGCTTTTTCATCCTCTCGATCCAAAGATTATATCATCAACATAGATTTGCACTAGCAATGTGCTTGCTCCTTCCTCCGCTTTAAATAGAGTCTTGTCAATAGTTCCTTTGTCAAATCCATTCTTGATCGTAAATCAGGATAAGAGCTTCATACCAGTGCTCTAGGTGCCTGCTTGAGTCCATGAGGGCCTTCTTGAGTTTGTATACTTTGTCTTCTTTTCCTTTAATTTGAAATCCAGGAGGTTGTTCTACATAAACTTCTTCTTCCAAGAGTCCATTTAGAATGCACTCTTTACATCCATTTGATAGACTTTGAAGTCTTTGTGTGCAAAGAAATGCTAGAAAAGTCCGATTGCTTCCAATCTTGCTACTGGAGCAAAAGTTTCATCATAATCTATTCCTTCACTTGGGAATAGCCTTTTGCAAATAGCCTTGCTTTGTTTCTCGACACACAGCCTCCTTGCTCATCCATCTTGTTTCGAAAACCCATTTTGCACCAATGATGTTTGCCATTTCTCGTCTATCAACAAGTTCCTGCACTTCATTTCTTTCAAATTCATTTAATTCTTCTTGCATGGTCGTGATCCAATCAGATCTTGAATTGCATCATCTATAGTCTTGGGTTCCACTTATGATAGAAAACAAGTTAGCATGTGCTCCAGCTTGTCTTCCTGGTTCTAACTCCTTTGTGAATATCTCCAATAACTTGTTCTTCAGATGGTCTCTTAGCCAATTTAGATCTGCTGAAGTTGATCTTCACTTGGTGCTTCCATACCTTCATGTTGAGCATGAACTTCAACTCGAGGAGCTTCATCCGTGTATTGGTACATGGCTCCTCTTGATCTTCGTAATGATGATTCGTGATAGTAGTTGGTATGGTTGCATTTGTATAGATTTCTCTTTGTGGTGCTTTCTCTTCTTGATCTTGAAGATCTTCACCATTTGTGTTTGGTTCATCAAAACCACATGTATTGATTCTTCAATCACCAAAGTTCTTTTATTTAGTACTCAATGCTTTGTCGGGTGTCCGAGTATCCCATGAAGATTGCTTCATCACCTTCTCATCAAATGTATGCGCTTGATTCTGCTTAAGACAAAACATTTTGATCCAAACATATGAAAATATGAGATATTGGGTTTTCTACCATTCCATATTTCATATGGAGTTTTTCCATGGTGTTTGTTGATGATTGATCTGCTTTTGTGTATGGCATGTCAGTGTTTGTCGCTTCAACCCAAAATCTCTTTGGTAAACATGCTTCAAAGAATCATTGTTCGATCGCTTCTTTGAGAGTTCTGCTTTCTTCTTTCTCGCTACACCATTTTGTTGTGGAGTTCTGCTCATGAGATAGTTGATGTAGTACTCCATTTTCTTCACAATAGGTTCTGATAATTTCATTTAGAAATTCAAAGGCTCTATCTCGATCTCGATCTTGATAATTTTTAGCTCTTTCTCATTCCGAGTCTTCTCAAGAAGTCCGGTAGCTTCTTGAGTGTTTCTTTCTTCTTGTTCATGAAGATGGTCCAGGTGTACTTTGAGAAGTCATCCACCACTACAAGAGTATATTTCTTACCACTCACACTTATCGTGTGTGACTGGTCCAAAAGGTCCATGTGCAATGTATGTAGAATTCTAGTTGTGGATTGATAAGGTTTTGACTTGAATGAACTTTTGATCTCGCTTTCCTTTCGACATGCATCACATAGATTTTCTTTCTTGAATATGATCTCTGGCAAATTTCTTCAACTAGCTTGCTTTTTGATAGTTTGTTGATGGTCTTGAAATTCAGGTGATTCAATCTTCTATGCCAAATCCAGCTTGTTGATTGATTATTCTTGACAAGTAGACAAGTTTCTACCTTGGTTGTTCTCCAGTCCACAACATACATGTTGTCTTGTCTTCTACCTGCAAGAACTACTGTGTTGGTTTGACTGTGAATAACTTTGCATCCTTCTTTGTTGAAGTGCACATTGTACCCTTTGTCACAGAATTGACTGATGCTCATCAGATTGAAGTTAAGTCCCTTGACATATGCCACATTTTGAATTTTTAGATTGTTCTTGAGTATTGTGCCTTCCCCCTTAATCTTGCCAGGGTTTTCTTTTCCTCCAAATGTGACTTTGGGTCCATCAAAAGCTTTGAAATCAAGAGCCATTTCTTGTTTCCCCGTCATGTGTCTGGAACATCCAATGTCTATGTACCAGACATCCTACAAAACAGATTAATTAGGTTTAGGTACCCAACACTGTTTGGGTCCGTACTTGTTAGCAAACATGCCTCCCATACCTAGTGTGTATCCAAAAGGTTTTCTTTTTGGATAATTGAAGTCATCAACTTCATATGTATAAGGCATGGCAGAATAGCTTCTAATATTTTTACAGAAGGTATTCTGATACTTTTCTCTACCTTTTGGTGCCATTGCATCCTTCTTCACTTTCCAATATGCAGTAGGAACCCTTTCTTGCTTCATGTGTCTAGAAATGTATTGGTTTTTCTTAAGCACATGATGCATTTTGTAGAATGGTTTCTCTAGTATTTTGGAGGTGCAACATTCCAATCATCCTCTCGAGGGGTAAAGTCCGCTTTTACCTTTCGGATGCCAGCTTGTTCTTGATTGACTGGAATGAGGATTTGATTTGTTTGTTTCACTACACCGGGTTTTGACTTCACCGAACAGATGATCTGCTGGAGACATGGTCTGCATCTCTTTCTAAATTTTGGTCCACTAGTGGGTCCTCCATTTGGAATTGTGTTCATCCCGATCATTGTAGCCAAGACCAGATCTCGATCCAAACCTTTTGGGGTTTGTAAGTCGGTGCCTTTAGTGGTGCAAAGGGATACCTTCACTGGTGAGGAGATTTCCATAATCGATCTGTTAATAACAGATGTATGATCATCTCGCTTTTGTTGATCATTTAAGTAGGTCTCTTACTAGTTAATTCACTTTTGCTTTATCCAGCTTCTTTCTTTAACCTCTTATTCTCTTTCCTTAGATCCATGCATTCCTTTTCCGCATTTCATGATTCTTTTCAATTTCATCAAATTTAGTCATGAGGTTTTGGACTAGGTCCATTGTATCTAATGGAAGACTAGAGGATTGTGCAAAGTTGTTAGATGTGGATGCATTAGATGAAGAACAGGAACTAGATGTTACCTCAGTTTCATCTGATTCTTTAGCCATTAAACATAGGCTTGTTTCCTCAGTGTATGAGCTGTCACTTTTATCTTCATCCAATTCTTTGGTCATGAGACATAGGCATGCTTTTTCATTTTCTGAACTGTCTTCTTCATCACTATCATCTGAGTCATTGTCGATGATTCTTCATGCTTTTCACTTCTGGATTACGCCTTAAGTGCCTTCTTGCTCCTTTTCTTTCGGATGCTTTGTATTTCTTCTTTTCATCATCTTTGTCATTTTCTTCAGACAATCACCTTGAAGTGACCTTTCTTGTTGCAATGAAGCATCTGTATTCATCATCTTTCTTCTTCATGTCTCTGGTTGAGCTTGACCTTTGTTTGATGATGAATTTCCTTTGAATGGCTTCTTTTAAACTCACAAAACGCTTTAACTAATAAAGCTACCGTTCTTTCGCTTCTTGTGTCTCTTTGTCGATGCATTCGCAAAGTTACTTTGTTGGGTGCAATAATGCGTTGATTTTGTGTGTCTCGCCGGAGCACCATCTTCACCGCTCAATTCGAATTCATGAGCTTTTAATCGACATCGCGTCGAGTGTCGCTGCTTTCAAGATTTGTAGTTCCTCCGACATCGATGTTATGATCTTCCATCTTTCGTAGTCCTCTCAAGATCTTCAAGCATACTTCTTTTGGGGATATGTGTGACCAAGTCATTGCGCTTCATCGATGATGCTTGAGAATATGTTGTCCATCCGATCAATGGATTCACCGCGCTTTCATCTTGAAATTCTCAAACTTCGCTTTGCAAATGAGATAGTTTATTTTCTTTGATCGCTTGATCCTTCATTGATTAGTGCCGCCACTGTCCCACATCTCCTTTGTCGCTTTGCAATCCTTTATTCTCATGAACATGTTGTCGCTTGTAGTCTTTAAGATCATATCTTTTGCTACAAAGTCTAGGTTTGCTCTTCTCCTATCATCTTTGGTCCAATCTTTCTTGGGTTTGTTTATCTCCTTTCCTTGATCTGCTCCTGTGCCTACCACAGTAGTGATCATGATTGGGCCGTCGTTGATTACATCCAGCATTTCCTCATGAGTTGCTACAAGATGAGATAACATTCTTATTTTATATTCATCAAAATTATTAACATTAAAAATAGGTACTTTTGAAAAGAAGTTTGAGGAATCCATCAGTATAATTGAATATATAAATGACAGTGAATGGAAAACTCAGATTTGAAAATTGCTTGAAAATATGTGATCTCCTTGTTACCAGAAATTAGATCTGAACAGGTTCTGATACTAGGAACACTACTCCGATACCAATTGTTGGTCCCAGAGAAGGGTGAAACTATAGTCAGAGGGGGGGAGGTGAATGACTATAGTGGAGTTTCAAAAACTTTTCTTCTTCTAGTTAAAAGCTTTTGGCAAATGGATAAGTCCTTCTTACTATATTGTTTTCAAATCGGTTTAGACAAATACAGATGCAAATTATGATGTATGCAAATTGAATGAATGTCAGAAAGTAAATTGCGTAAATTAAATTAACACAAGGCTTATAGTGGTTCAGGGTGGTGTAATCCCTTAATCCACTCTTCTCCTGTGATGATTGGAGGAATTCACTATTGTTTTCACAGATACAATAGTATGATTGTCCTTGGCTTCCCAAGCTTCACAATCTACAAGACTATCACTCCTTGACTGCAGCAGCTTCAGTGATTCAGTCTTCCTTCATTGCTCCTTAAGATCAAGATCCTTCAACAGCTATCACAGATTCAACTCCTTCTCAGATTGCCTCTCGATTCGCTTGCTTCATCGATGTGAATGTGATTCACACACTTGCTTGATCAATCCTCAGTTCTGAGTATGACTTTGTAGCTTTGAAGTCTGAGTTGATCACTAGATGTATCCTTGTAATTTCAGAGAGACGGTTTTTCAAATTGACAGAGTTTCAGCTAGATTTTTCTTTCTTGATCGTCATTTTCTTTTTCTGTCAATGCCTTCTATTTATAGCCTTGAATACCTTCGTTTTTTGAAATTCCGTCCGTTGGCTATATTAATGAGGGAATAATCCTTGATTTTATTCTTGATTCCCCCTTAATTGTATTCTCCTTAATTTCAGTGATCGAATTCTTTCTTCAAACGTATAGCAGATAATCCGTCCTTGATTGATCCTTTAATGATTTGAGCATTTAATGCATGATCTTCTGAATCTTCATCGTATATCAATTCTGGCCTTGTAGGTGTCTCTTCGCCATTTCTAGAACGGTAGAGTGAGCCTACTGACTTAGCTGTCACTTCTTCTTTGCTGTTTTGTTTTCTCTTTGCCGAAAGTCAGTTTACTCAGCCGATTCACTGTTTCCTTCTTTGTTCTAGTATTTGGAGAGTCTTTGAACTTCACTGATCCTTAATTTGAGTGAGACCAGTGTACACCATATTTGAACATTTGAGTTTTATCATTTAAAACATAACTTAGACTTATCCAAGGTCATCACAGACTTCCTTGGTTATAAGTCAGACCATAAAGTCTTCATTACTTCTCTGCTGGTGCTTGGCTGGCTTCACTCTGCCGAATATCTGTCTTTGCTTTGCCATCCTACCAACTAGTACAATATGAAGGATGCAGGTTCTTAGATCTAAACGAATTAGATCTATGCGCAGCGGATGGATCACGATTTATATGACACAATTCATAATTAAAGGACTTAAACAACTACAAGGGGGTTAAGAACGTGTTACCAATAACGGGAAGAGTCGCCTTGATCTTCCGAGGTGTTCTCCAAACGGCGGTTGGTGGACACCCTTCTTGATAAAAGCACCTCCTTGATATGCAACACCAAGTTTTTCTTGCTCTAAAACCCTAGGCAAGAAAAAACTAATTTTTCTCTCCTTTTACAAGTGGTGGTCAAAAATTGCTTATTAATTTCCCTTGGAATAACTCTCCTTTTATAGGAGAGTAAATCCTTGGTCTCCAAGTTTTAATTAATTACATAAATAATTAATTAAACAAAATAAAAAGATATTTTCCTTAATGACTAATTGTGACATGTATTGACCAATAGGAAATCAAATAACAAGTCATCCAACCAATCATATAACAAGAATATCTTTTATTTTCCACATCACAAAAATTAATTCTTGTGATAAAAGAGACACTAATTGGCGCCACCATTAGGGTTTTTAGCCCACATAAAATGTCTTTTATGTGTATTATATTATTTAGCCCAACTAAATAATATCCATGCATATCAATTAATTAGCCCACCAATTAATTATCAATGAGGCCCAAATAACAAGATTACTAGTCCGAATTACGAAGCCACATCGGGGACCATGGACCTATAACCAAAGAGCTCCAATAATTAATTATTCGTCGAATGTAATAAGTACATTAATTATTAATTCGGGATTACGCCACCATAAACCCGAAATCGAACTCTACCGATTATAGATGTATACTTATACTCAACCCATGTAGTAAATAAGCGTCCATTGATATAATCACTACATACGGATTAACCCTCCATAGATCGCCCATTCTCGAGTGGGAAGTCTCCGTGAACCCGACTTTGAATATCTTATCCTTATTTACCATTAACCCCTCGATGATCAATTAGCACACATATCGACTAGTAGCTAATTAGTCAAATGTGAACTCCCGGGATCGATCACTTTCTTAGGCTAACAAACAAGGGGATCGTCTCTCTACTTCCCGCAGAAGGAATGGATTCCATGTCTGTGAAAATCAGAACTACTCACTCATCTGGAGATAGTGCCAATGAGAAGTGGCTTGGAACACATATTTAAGTGAACCGTAACTAACACATCAAACACTACCCCGGGACAAGCAAAGACTCAGTGATCACCTCAGATTAAGGTTGATCCATATATGATCATCTAATGATTTAATAAGATTCCTCGATTACGGAATTATACCGAGAAATTCAGATTAAATCGGTCCAGTCCTATATGAATGCCATCATATATAAATGCCCCACGTAGGTACCCTCTACCGACAGTCCGGATAAGACTATCACACCCTAAGGTGTTCTGATGCATTATTGGTGTTTTAATCAAGAGACCCTAAACTCTGATTAAGTTCACCACGGACTAACAATTTAAGTATATCACCACTAACTCAATCCTCACGTGCATGCCATACACTGAGTTAAGCGGTTACATACTGATATACTTAGGGTTTGCAAAAGATGTATTATTTACAAGCACAAAGCAAGTAATAAGGTGAGATGAAATCATCATCCATTACTAAAAACAATTACACAAATTGTCTTTCGGCACTACACCTAACAATCTCCCACTTGCACGAAATGACAAGCAACGATTGTTTTTAGAGCACACCCTTTCTCATCTTATTCACAACACTCTCCCACTTGCTCTAAAAGCGATGAGATATATACCTCAATGCCGCACTTCCAAGCACTCGACTTGGTACACTCGATCGATTAGGTTGTCGACTTGAGACGATCCTTAGGATTGAAACGTTTGCCGGTCCTTCCAATCAGGCGGTACTCTCTCTCAATATGATTTTGACCTCTAGTGACTGAGAAGATCCTTCTAAGCTATCTCTTCACTGTTTTCACAATGAAGTGATATCGGCTTATCAGACCTGGAATTACTCCCAGACCAAAAAGGAAATTCTAAGCACTACTGAGCCCGAGATCAACTTAATGATCATCCTTAATCTGACTACAAGTCAGAATCAGTGTAGTCAACCATATTCAAGTTTGCACCTGAATATACAAGCATATGTTTCCTCGTTCTCTAACGATACTTGAGGACGTACTAAAACGCTATTTTATGCTCGAATCCGAGATTCGACTACTATTGACTTGTGACAACCTGACTTGCCGTTATCCAAGAGAGACTCTATCCCATTTTCTCTTTATCCGAAGATTTAGAGAATCATTCCTGAGAGGTAGGGTAGGACAACTCTCGATGAATGCTGCAACCATATATGCATAATCATCTTATTCAATAAGATCAGTGGGATAGCCAATGACTCATTCTCGTGAATTTGACCGAATCAGATTCTTAGAACATAGTCCAATTCTCTCATCCAGAGAATCTTGGCGTGTCAGTTTCCGACTTCAGATAGCACACCCATGTTGTTTCCAACCGTTTTAGTGTTATCATTTATGAACACTAATGCTACTACTTTGCCAATATTGATATCCAATTACTAAAAAAACTTATCAATATTTTGGTCAAGTCCACGTATTTTAAAACATGTGACTTTTAAATGACCGAGAGGTTCTCTTAAATCCACAAAGGATATAAGCCATGGCAAAGCTTCCTACCAATGGTTCTTTACGAATAAATTAAGATATCGTTAGTCTCGCAAAAAAAAAAAAAAGGTATTAGGAATCACCCCTATCTTCTCGCTTTGTAACGAATCCGTTATTCATTCTCGGCTAAAACCCTTCTATTCTCGAATGAATTCGATTCCGTTGTTCGGCAAGAAAGTCTTGGGAATCACCCCTATTTTCGCTTTTAACGAAATCTAGCAAGACCGAGTGGTGAGAGAGTTCAAGGTCCGGTTAACTCTCTAGTTGTCGTGAATCACCCCTATACCACTCAACTTTGCGCCGAAAGTTTAAACTTTCCTATTCATTCGACTCTTTTCCGTGTAGATCCAATTGCTCCCATCGGGCCCGAGACACTCGGTGGTTCTACAAGAGGTCGAATGTAAATCGAGTACCAAAACTCCATTCACAGGGTTAAGGTTTTCAAACTAACCTCTATAATCGAATCTATATACACCCCACTAAGAGCCATAGGTTATCAATCACCCCAAATTTGTCAGAAAGTCCACACAAAACCACAATGGGTCAATGGTTAAACCATACTCCCAACGTGTGTCTTGGGTGGATTGATATTCTCGATCTAGTAGTATTTATCGTGTACTCACCAACAACTGATGTTGGGCGTGGTCCGATTAAATCGAGATAGTAACTACCTTTGGGTAACCGTACTCCAA
Organism: Gentiana macrophylla; assembly: GCA_026214975.1. Taxonomy (NCBI): domain Eukaryota; kingdom Viridiplantae; phylum Streptophyta; class Magnoliopsida; order Gentianales; family Gentianaceae; genus Gentiana; species Gentiana macrophylla. The sequence goes on along the minus strand of CM047813.1, from coordinate 78,135,673 downwards.
GGTCTAAGGTCATTACTTATAGATTCTATCGAAAGAAATGTGATGATCCAACTGTCACTTTCGATCTCAAGAATCTTACAACCAACCTTCACTCGCCTCATTAAGGCATTTCACGAACAAATAAAATCTGAACGTATGCAAAAAATCTCCATCCTACCTTCAAGCATTAAATGCTAAATGCCTACATTTACGGAAGTGGTGTGAACCGAATTCACTCCTTATCCATAAATTCACTAGCATCTTCTAGGTAGACTTCTCGGTTTACATAATAATGTTAACCGTTATTTTGCAACCAATTATCTTAATCGAGTTTAGCAAAGGTATTGTAGTACATCAATAACTATATAGGGCAAGTCTATGGTTTCTTTTTCAAGGAGAAACGTTCCACTAGGAGGCAGGTGAGCATCATCCCCAAGACTATGCTATAGCCTATTTATGAGCATGGAATACTCTATTCTCTCGCTAAAATCGTGAATCCTCCTCGTATTCTTTTGATAAACTAAATCGCGTTTGAGTAGTTATCGACAAAATGTCACCACTCAAAAACTCCCACTAGCTTGTGTCTCTCACTAGACCCCGAAGGTCATGATGAACAAGCTATGTTACCCCTTCAAATCTATTACCCTCTCCCGATTGAAAGGAAACTTAGTCATTGTTCCTTTGAGATAGTGTTCTAGACTCGGGAGATAGGAATCACCCTTAGCCGATCGTCAGTCTTATCTCTAGGATATATGCACTAATTAATAGATATTGAAGGGTCGTTTATCTTAATACGGAAACCTTTTACCTTTAATAGTTTTAGTCGTGTTACACATACCTATTCAGCTTTTCTTAGTGGTTCTGTCTTTATCAAACAAAAGTCCGAGTCACAGATTCGTACTACAAATGTCATCTTCACTTTGTTTAAGGCAAATCAGAGTATCGAGATGAAAGTGAATCCATTTGTTTCAACGAATCAGAAACAGAAAAATAAATTTTTCTCGTGATATTCAAGGATAGAATCCAAATTCATTTCCTTATATCACTCCCACTATTATAGCTGAAATTACGCCCGTTGTTACTCTATTAATCGTTAATGCACAAACTTCCTTGTTCTCCCAAAGAACTAAGAGACCGAGTCAAGTTACTCGGTTAAGAAAGTCGCTAAGGATTCATTGGTTAGTGATCCAAATCACTTTCCTTATCCTATACTTTCTTTAATGTTTCAAGCTTAGCCTCAAAACTTTAGTTAAGATGAATAACACTTATAGACATTCTTTCCCATTCTCAACTTTCCTTAAAAGGAAATAGTCTTGAACTAGCAGTTCAATTGAGTAGACACTACTCGTGAACTGTGGGATGTCTAATAAAAGCGTTACCAGTGGGACTAATTTTCTAATAAATTAGAAAAACAATGTATAAAAGCTCTCTCACTAGTTTATCGGTTCCAAATACCGCCTAACTTAAGCGACACTTTAATTTATGATTCTCTAATTTTTCTATTAGAAAATTTCTCGTGTAGACACTACACAATTAAAATTCACTAGAAGAATTTTGTCGTCCCAATCATCTTTCAAACTAACTACACGGTTGTCTCTCGCTCGCACACGAGTGACAAGCAGCGACATGCCTATTTACGCCACTTAAGTTTTGAAGGCTCAAGAAAAATATCTCTTCCGAAAAATTAATCGCATGTAAGATCAATCAAGACAACGCTTCTAGTTACTTGCCACTTTTAACGAAGTCATTACTAGTCAATTTTACACTAGCAGCCTAGCACATTAGAGAGATATATATAACAATTGTAAATAAAATTGATGAAAAATAAATCCAAATCATACACTACTAAAATTTTAGGAACATAAACTAAGTACTTATAGTCTATCCTACTGCTCCAAGGATTTAATCTAATGCCTCAAGTGCCGCCTTAGGGTAGGTCAAAGAGGTTTCGATTAATATTGAAGATCGATTGAGAATCGAACATCTCATTTGTGATCGTCAATCACCTTTCCTTTTTCAGCCAAGGTACTACCAAAAATACCTTTTATGAGTGTGACCCATCTTTGTCTCGAGATCTTTAGGTAGACCCCGAGTGTGTGCCGCCTTAGGTCGGGTCGGTGACCCGACGAGTACCCAAAATCCTATCCTTTCGGAGACCAAGCCTTGAATTTTGATAGCGGTGAAGGCCTTCCTTAGGGAGGCCGGTCCTGTGCCGGCACGAGGCGTCACCATTCTCTCACGTTGCTTGTGTCAACAAGTAGAGGCGTGGGGTCGGCCGTCGCCTCCCGCTCCCACTCAATATTTTGAAAAAGTGGTGGGTTTCTTGATCACGTTTTTGGACTTGATGTTACATTAAGGAACAATAAATCATAGGCCCGAATGTTGTCGGTTATGTGGGCTAGCCCACCCGACCTATTCGTTAGAACATATGTGGCCGTCGGACGGGTCAAGGCTAGGAGAGGTCCGTTGAGCCGTAGTGGCTCTTCGGATGGCTCAGTATTGCCAGACCCCCGTGCAAACGCCACACGTGGAGGGTGAAGTCGATTGAGCCGGTAGCTACTGTTGACCACCCAACCGTGGTTAAACCACTTTCGAACCTGTTTGCCCGTGATTATCCAATCCTTAAACATCAAACTTTCACGTAGACACTACGGAACAAAAACGTAATCTCGTCTTAGGTAAGGTGGAATTCACCGAGAATCCAACACCTTAACCACGAGGTTTCGGAATTTTACTCCTTATGCTTTCGCAGAGTGGGATTCACCGAGAATCCATCACCCAACCTCGACGATTGAAAAAACCCGTGTTCCTCGGTTTTTACCTAATTAGTTTCTAATTAATATCAAACAATTAATTAAAACTAATCGTGTGTTTTATACATGCCTAACTAATTCCTCGAATTAATTTCTACATGTATGCATATGGAGTGGAATTCATGATATGATGCATGTCATAGCAATTTTCCGGTTCTACACATACAATCTAAACATGTATACTAGTGCGGAAAATAAACACCGAGATGGACCGTTGGGCACTTCAGAATTAATCTATTCAAAATAAATTAAAAACCCTAATCTGCAGCTGTTTAGAATCTTCGACGATCGGCATATCAAACGAACTTGGATCAGGACGAAAATTTCCAGATCTTATCTTCATTCTTCGGACTTCAAGATGGACGGTCGGATCGGAGCTTTGACTTGTCAATCTTCCTCAGTGAGCCGCTCAACTTGCTGCTGAAACAGACTCTCACAGCAGCGCATCATATACTTCCCGAGGCCGATTGGGGATCTAGATGAATCCCGATCGTCCTGAAAATTTTATCTCACGTCCAAAACTCCATGATTATCGATCTGACCGGTCGGATTTTAATTTGAACGGTCCAATTGTTCCCAGAAAATCGAAGAAGTCACAATTAGGGTTTCTGTGAATCCTGCGTTTTTCTGTTACAGCAGCCACTTCGCAGCAACGAACGGAAACCTAAACGGACTCTGATCGACTCCAAAATTTGTGGGATTGTTCATCAACTTCCAGTATTGATTCTGACCGGAGGGATCTTCGTTTTAAGGGCTCAAACAACGGAAAAAACGAAAAGACTAAACAACTAATGTACAGATCTATTTTCTGGAAATTAAAATTGCAATAATACATAAATTACATAATTCCTATACTCATATGAACGAATTTTCATCGTTTATATGAGTTTACAATAGATCTAACGGGAAAACGGTGCCAACCCCAATCCATCTCTTCAACCGTAGCAATTTAAAAATTATTAATGCATAATAATAAGTAAAATATCACCTACATGCAATTCCACTCCTTTAAATCGTTTAATTACGATTATGACTATATAAATCGTGGAACCTGGCTCGATACCACCATGAGGATGCAGGTTCTTAGATCTAAACGAATTAGATCTATGCGCAAGCGGATGGATCACGATTTATATGACACAATTCATAATTAAAGGACTTAAACAACTACAAGGGGGTTAAGAACGTGTTACCAATAACGGGAAGAGTCGCCTTGATCTTCCGAGGTGTTCTCCAAACGGCGGTTGGTGGACACCCTTCTTGATAAAAGCACCTCCTTGATATGCAACACCAAGAAAAACTCCAAGTTTTTCTTCCTCTAAAACCCTAGGCAAGAAAAAACTAATTTTTCTCTCCTTTTACAAGTGGTGGTCGAAAATTGCTTATTAATTTCCCTTGGAATAACTCTCCTTTTATAGGAGAGTAAATCATTGGTCTCCAAGTTTTAATTAATTACATAAATAATTAATTAAACAAAATAAAAAGATATTTTCCTTAATGACTAATTGTGACATGTATTGACCAATAGGAAATCAAATAACAAGTCATCCAACCAATCATATAACAAGAATATCTTTTATTTTCCACATCACAAAAATTAATTCTTGTGATAAAAGAGACACTAATTGGCGCCACCATTAGGGTTTTTAGCCCACATAAAATGTCTTTTATGTGTATTATATTATTTAGCCCAACTAAATAATATCCATGCATATCAATTAATTAGCCCAGCCAATTAATTATCACTGAGGCCCAAATAACAAGATTACTAGTCCGAATTACGAAGCTTTCACATCGGGGGACCATGGACCTATAACCAGTAGCTCTCCAATAATTAATTATTCGTCGAATGTAATAAGTACATTAATTATTAATTCCGGGATTACGCCACCATAAACCCGAAACTGAACTCTACCGATTATAGATGTATACTTATACTCAACCCATAGAGTAAATAAGCGTCCATTGATATAATCACTACATACGGATTAACCCTCCATAGACTGTCCATTCTGAGTGGGAAGTCTCCGTGAACCCGACTCAGAATATCTTATCCTTATTTACCATTAACCCACGATGATCAATTAGCACACATATCGACTAGTAGCTAATTAGTCAAATGTGAACTCCGGGATCGATCACTTTCTTAGGGCTAACAAACAAGGGGATCTGTCTCTCTACTTCCCTTGAGGAAGGAATGGATTCCATGTCTGTGAAAATCGAAACTACTCACTCATCCGGAGATAGTGCCAATGAGAAGTGGCTTGGAACACATATTTAAGTGAACCGTAACTAACACATCAAACACTACCCCGGGACAAGCGGCACCACAGTGATCACCTCAGGGATTAAGGTTGATCCATATATGATCATCTAATGATTTAATAAGATTCCTCGATTACGGAATTATACCGAAAATTCAGATTAAATCGGTCCAAATCTATATGAATGCCATCATATATAAATGCCCCACGTAGGTACCCTCTACCGACAGTCCGGATAAGACTATCACACCCTAAGGTGTTCAGGCGCATTATTGGTGTTTTAATCAAGAGACCCTAAACTCGATTAAGTTCACCACGGACTAACAATTTAAGTATATCACCACTAACTCAATCCTCACGTGCATGCCATACACTTCGAGTTAAGCGGTTACATCTTGATATACTTAGGGTTTGCAAGATGTATTATTTACAAGCACAAAGCAAGTAATAAGGTGAGATGAAATCATCATCCATTACTAAAAACAATTACACAAATTGTCTTTCGGGCACTACACCTAACACAATACTTGTCTGACTTAACTTATACAACTTGTCAGACCCTAAGTAAAGACTTATACAGAGAATTCTAACTTATTTCAGGCTTGCTATAACAGCTAGTATGGCCATCATCAAAACATAATAAAATGTTCCTAACAGCAAAATATACGATTGATCAGGGACTCCTTGATTACTACAGTTCGTGGAGATCGCATTGTGTTCAATGAAAGAGTTATGAGATCACTCTTTGGGTTCGCAAATACAACAGCAACTTCAACAGAGTTAGCAACCCTACCATTGGAGAAAGAAGCCTTTCTCGCAATGATTACTTCGTCTACAGAACCAATCGTACCTGGTGTTCATGTCGACAAAATCAAGCCGGAATTTGGACATCTCAGTAGATGGCTCAACAAACACGTCATTGGAAAATCCAAAGGGATTAATATACTTTCAAAAGAAAATATCTTACTGATGAATATAATCTAGGAGAACATAGAATTTAATTGGGCAGGTTATATTGTCAATCAATTCAAGAAGCAATATTTTGCTGAATTAGAAAGTATGGCAAAAGCTCAAGCTGAAGGACAAGTAACTGATGGCAGATTCCGACTGAAGAAAACTCTTAGTGGAATCATTCAGTTTTATTTGGAAAGAATTAAGGAAGGAAAGCAAGCAAGAGAAACTGTGACATCAAAGGAAATCACAGAAACAACTTTCCAACATAAAGGAAAGCGATCAATCGTGTATCGCCAAAGAAAATCGAACACAGAGAGAGACCAAGCGAAAATCAGTATCCACAGAAGAAAGATCAGTTGTAAGATGCTTGTACCCTGAAATCTCAAGTGAGATAGCAACTACTGAGGGGGAACAACAATTGACAACTGAAGATACTCAAGAGAATGTCACTGCTAACCTTACTTCTCAAACACAACAGCAGTCAGTTCAACAAACGGCACCAGTCTTCGAAGCTGACAAAGTCATAAGGATGATGAAAATGAAACTTCAACCAGAAGATTCTCGTGATGCCATTTTACAGACTGAAGAAAAATCACTCTTGGAGAAATTGGAAGTAAGAGATCTTTATTCTCTGTTTCCTATTAAGGAATTTCTTGACAACTGTTTCAAAAGGTTTACTGAGTTAGCGAAAAGAAGAGAATCAGGCACATCATCTAAAGACAGTTCCCAGAAAAAGGATGACGATGTTCATGATAAGTCAAGAAAAGAAGTTGATGATACTACAGTTTTGCAAACAATCACTCAATCACAACATCCAATGCGCAAAAGCGTACCCACGGCCAAGAAGCATTGTCAGTTGAAAACCAAACAACTGTCAATCAGCAAGCAGGTGATGAAATCAGACAACTGATGGTTATTGATACTCAGGACAAGGATCAAGTGGAAGCTACATATGATTGGCCAAAGTTCATGAAAACTTGAAAATAGTACTCAGTCTAAGAGATACACAGAATGGTCTTTTATCGAACATCTCTGGATATCTTGATTATAGAACTAGAACTGATGTTTCGGTTCATGCAAGACTAGAGATGATTCACAAAGCAAGTTCAAGTTCTGCTTCAAAGATTGTGTTACTCAAACAACAACTTGAAGACTCAACCGCAGTAGATAGAGAAACTCATGCTCAGGCTCATTAGCATATTAATCAGCATATCTACGGGTTAGAAGCTCAACTTAAGGAAGTACTTGATTCTCAACGACAAATTTCAGAAGATCAAAAAGCAACCCATGCCCTGGTAGATCAGTTATATGATGCCAAAAAGGGGGAAGCTGAAGAAGAAAAGCTGAAGAAGAAAAGCTGAAATTACTCGGAGAAATGAAGTGACTTGAAGAAGAACTACAAAGATACAGATCAGATCCTAAATTTTTGAAGAAAGAGTTAACTGAAGATCAACTTATTGCAAAATACAATCAACCTGAAGACAGAAGAGTTACTCTTACAAAGGATCTGTGGACGCAGTTTATCAAAGACTACAATCCTATTAAAGCCAAGTACAAGGATAGAACATTAGAAGAATCCTTGAACTACTTTTTGTCTGATATTTACTCAAAGCAAAAAATTGCACAACATAAGAAGAATCGAAGGATTGAAGATAAACTGAAGATCAAAGACAAGGTTGAACAAATGAAAACCGATATAATAGAATTTGAAAAGTACTATCTGGAAGACTCAAGCTTACCCAAGCTAATTCAATGGAGAAGATGGAAAGAAAGTAGTCAAGTTGACTACAACAAGACCTTTTCAAAGGAAGACTCCAAACTTGAAGAAGATTTTCGTTTGTATGACAAGGCAAAAAGATATGACTTAGTTATGCAAAAAGCTAAGAAGAAGCTCAGTCTTTAATCATAGATATTTGAACAAAATGCTTATATCCAGTTTTTGCTCATTCTAATGAAAACCAGTTTTCCAGTTTTACAGTGTTTCTTATTGTATTGATCTTTAAGCTTTTCTTTTAGGGAGAGTTTTGGCATCATCAAAAAGGGGGAAATTGTTGGAAATAAAATTTATGTTTTGATGATAATTCATCTTATTTATTATAATGTTATCTTAACCCCATTGATGAAGTGCTGAAGCCAGCTGTTATAGTGGAAAGCTAAAAGATGTCTAGAACTGAATGTATAAGTTTTATTAGAGTCTGATTTTTGTATAAGTTACATCAGACAAGCACTGTAATTAATAGTGTGTCGTAAAACTGAAAACTGGGAATCAATTAGAAAACTGGAAATCATCAAGACAAACAAACTGACTCGGAATACACCTACTGAAGAAGGTAAGTTCGCTGAGAGTTACAGACTCGGTTGGCTTATCTAGAAGATGGAAGAACTGAGGGACACAGACTCAGTTATTGAAGAATGAAGAACTGAGGGCTCAAACTCGGTTATGAAGATTAAAAGTCGAGATCAGTAAGTTGGACTTCGTGCAAGATTGTGGTGACCTGAACTGACTTTATGGATCTTGTATGAAGACCTAAGAATCATAAGGACAATGAATTCTTAGATGATAAAAGTATCATGGTGTACTCTGATTAAGTCAATTATAATCAGATAAAAACTGGAGTACTGATTTATGAAGAAGAATAAAATCTCAGTTAATGCTCCAAGTCAGTTAGGAAACTGACAGATGAAAAACTGACAAGGAAACTCAGTTTTATAAGTCAACCATCCAACAAACTGAAAGTACAATCGAACGTTGTAAAGAAAGAAATTTCATTGGATGAGTCACTGACACAGCAGGAACGGTCAGAAAATATAACCGTTGCTAGATATACAATTCAAATCAAAGTCAAATGAACGTTGGACTTCACACTATAAATAGAAGACTTTGCACAAACAAAAGAGGAGGATACATATACAAGAATTAACAAGCAATTTGTGCACTCTATTTGAATTGTTATCATCTCTGAACTACAACAAGATCATATCTAGTATTTCTTCAAGTGTTCAAAATTACAAAAAAAAATTATCAAGGATTCAACACTTTGAAGAACCACAAACAAGAATCAATTTATTGATTCTCAGCCCAACTTTGATTCTATTTCAAAGGTTTAGACTGTGAAGCAAACCAGGAAGGTTTTGTCAAGGACAAGTTTGTGACAAGCGATCGGGTAGACTGTGTTTGTGGTGGTAGTCGGTGAAGAGGCAATCCTACCTCTAAGGACCAAAGTGGTTCAAGCATTGAGAGAGCGACAATTCTACATGTTCTACAATTGTTTAGATAGTGAAGCTAGGGATTAGCCAAGGACTATTGTTTAGGACTTTTTGTAACAGTTCACCTCAAAAAGTTCTAGTGGAATTTTCCTCCGCACCACAGGGGAAGAGAGGACGTACAGGATTACACCACCTGGAACCTCTATAACATCCGCCTCATTTACTTTACACATTTACTTATTTATTTAGTATTTACTTACAGCATTATGATACTTGATTGTTATACATCTCACAGTCACAACTGATATTCACCAGAATTCAGTTCACAACACTCAGTTTTCATAACAGAACGACAAGATCAGTATAAAGGCTAAAATCATATCCGCTGCCAGTTGACTCAGTTTCAGCTTAAGTCAGTTGATTTAATCTCAGCTTAGTCAGCTCAACTTCACACAAGTTTTATCTGTACCCTAATCTGTTTTAAATTCAGTTTTTGGTGACAAGTTTATTCACCCCCCCTCTAAACTTGTGTCAGCCTTTCCAAGGGACCAACACAGACCATAATGTCTTCATTGTATCTCTGCTGGTGCTTGGCTGGCTTCACTCTGCCGAATATCTGTTTTTACTTTGCCGTCCTACCAACTAGTACAATACTTGTCTGACTCAACTTATACAACATGTCAGACTCTAAGTAAAGACTTATACAGAGAATTTTAACTTATTTCAGGCTTGCTATAACAGCTAGTATGGCCATCATCAAAACACAATAAAATGTTCCTAACAATTTCCCTATTTTTTATGATGCCAAAACCCTCATAAGCCTGAACGTAAGTAATCCAAATTTTTCATCATAAATAACAGAACAAAAACTCAACAATTTATTCATCCATTATATGGTAATAAGTTCAAAAACTTTAGTCAATTATTACAAACTACATTTTGCTCAGTTCAGCTTTGTACCTCTTGAACTTTGTAGTCTGAACCTCTTCAATGTCTTTCCAGTCAATTTCTGGGAACTTTCACTTCCAGTATGCCATAGCAGTGTATTCAGATACTCCCTTGAATACTTTCTTTGCAAAGAGTCTGTTGAAATCTGGCATAGTCTCATTTGCCCTAGGTTCTCCAAAATACTTCTCCAGTCTCTCTAGCTTCAGTAATGTGTGAGTCAGCAAACTTGAGACTTTTGTAGAGACTCCACTGATCTTGTTTGTTCATTTTTCCCATAGGATTGAAGAATTTTGCCATATAGTTGAAGTCTTCTAGTTGTTCAGTTGGCAGGTCTTCTGGTCCTTTTGCAGACAGTGGTATGGCTGAGCTTGGTTTGTTGTTGGTTTGTTTGAGAAGTGCAAACTCTCTTTTGACTTCATTGTAGAGTTTGGCCATATCAGTTCTCATCCTTTCATCCTGATAGCTTAGCCAATCAGCCCATGCATCATCTTGTGAGGAATGAGGATAAAGTCCATCATGTACTCAGAAAAATTCTCTTACATGGTCCAAACATATCACTTCATATTCTCGCTATGCTTTGGTGACCAGTGTAAGTTCTGTGTTCCCAAAGATATCTGAGCCGTTGTCGCCTCTGTTTGGTGTTTCCTCTGGTGCTAAGTCTGTGTTGACTTGCTGAACCTCTTTGCTGACTAGATCCAGGCCTATGCTGTCTGCCAGATCTGTCCCTATCATCATCTCTTCTTTGCATAGGAAGAGGAAATCCAGTGCAGGGTTCATTTAAGGCCTTTTCTCTTTCTTCTCTGGCCCTCCTTTGATGTTCTTCTTCATCATTCATGATCCTTATTTCTCTGTCCCTTGCTCTCAGTTGTTCTTCAGTAAAATTTGGGGGTCTAATTGTTGATCCTTCAGGCTTATCCTGATTTTCCCCCTTTTTGGCAGCATCATCCCTTTGCTGGAGTAAGACGCTATTTGCGGCCTCTACCGTTCCAATCAGAGAGTCAAGTTTTGATTCAATGGATGTGAATTTGTTATGATGATTATTCAATTTCTCAGTGACACTACGAAATCTAGTGCCAAAAGCCAATGCCATAGACTCATTTTCTTTGGAAATGTGTTGCCTGAGGCCTGCAAGATTGTTAGTGATGCTGATGTTGAGTTGCCTCATCAGGTTTCCCTGTTGTTGAACAACAATATTTTGTGCATCGATGTATTCTGCAATGGCCTGGAACTTGTGCTCAATGGAGGAGCTTTTATCATTAAATGCTGAAGTCATGGATCTGAGATACATGGCTTGCTGCTCCAATACTTCAGCCAGCAGGTCTGCCGCTTCTTCAAAAGTTTCATTTATAATGCCAGTGGCCAGCTGAGAGAGTTTGTGCCTTGTGTCAGCTGGTTCTTGGTCTGTTTGCTGTCCCTTGTCTTGATGTTGAGTAACATCCGCCCCAATTTCCAAATCATCAAGAATTTGGGTGGATGTGTATGCTGGTGTGGCTTGAGCTGCTGTTCCCCCTTTCTCTGTGCCGGGGTTTGCCTTGACTGGAGTGGTAGCAGCTGAACCAGTGTCCACAACGTTTGTGTTGTCAGCTGAAATATTGACTGACAATGGTTGAGTGGCTGTCTTTGCTGGAGTTCTGGACTTGTTTGATGCTTGTGGGTGTAAGAATGTACGGAGAAGAGTGGTATCATCGATTGCATCTGGTGTAGGAGTATCCTCTTCTCTGTCTTTATCAAGATCATCATCATGATGATCATTATCATCATTGTCATCATGATCATCGCCATCATCTTGATCATGATCATCTCCACCATCTTCTGAATCATCACTCTGCTTGTCAGAGGTCTGGGGCATTTTTGCGTTGGCTGCATCAACCAAGTCCTATAGAGGTGATTCATCAAGTACACCAACCAGAGTTATGATTCCCAGAAAATTAAATAGCCATGCCTCTTCTACAAGCATGCGGTCAGAGTCTTGAAGCTATTGTCGGGAATCACCTTCCTTCCACTCAAGATATTCTGCAATTCGATCATCTATATCGTTTGCAGACAATTGTGCAACTTCTTCTGGAGATTCCTCATCATCTCCAGTGTCTTCCTCATTAGGATGTTGTTCATCCTCACTGACATTTTCTTCTTCTTGTTGTTCTGCCTCAGCGTCAGAATCCTCTTGTTCTTCTTCTTCATCGATTAATTTTCCAAAGTTTGTCTTGTCCAGATTTCGCTGAACCTTTTGCTTCTTTCTTTGACTGGTAGTGTGTTGTGAGGATTTCTTTCTCTTCCCTTCTCCTGCCTTCTTTTGTTGTTTAACATAGGTAAACATGACTTTGGATTCATGCAGTTTGTGGAGTAGTACAGTAGGGACTTTGAGACATTGCAACAGATAGTGCAACTGAATCCCATATGACTTTTTCACCCAGAATTGTCCTTTCTTCGTTTTTCCTTCTTTTGTCCTTTTTTCGCCTGCTTTTACTTCTCCTTGGATTTTTTCTTTTATTCTCAAAAAGAAGTATTTTGCCCAATTGAACTCCAGATTGTTGTAGATGATTCCCATCAGCCGCATTCTGGTTTCTGTCATCGCATTATTTGCTCCCAATTTTCCTTCAATAGTCTTGCCAATTAGGGCACTGAACTCATTGAACGGTTTCTTTAAAGCAGATCTAAGACAATTGACTTTTGTAGATCCTGGGTTTGCCGTTTTGGCAATAGTTGCCCAAAAATCATCCAGGTCTTGTGGTACCAGTGTCACTTTTGCTTGACCTTTATTGGAAAGTTTGAGATGTTTTCGAATTACCTTTTCTGTAATCACCACGTCTTTGCCATTGACAGATGCAACAATCTTGTCTGCTTCGAACTCGTCACCTTCTTCACAGAAGGAGCCCGAGACGTATTTTGCATTTCCAGAAGGAGATGAGACTTTCATAGCAGATGTCGGTTATGGGAGGATTCAGAAAAACTGATAATTTTAGGTTTTTGCATCCTGCTGCCAATCGTTTCGCATCATCATCATTTCCACACAGTTTCAAGTAATGTTCTTCTTGAAAGAATGATCCGGTGGCGATTGATTTTTCATACCTAGCTTGGGTGTTTGAGGAGAACGAAGCCATTGTTGAAGGTTAAAAGAAACTTGAGAGTGAGTTTTGAAATTGCAATAGAGATTATGATTTGCAAGGGAGTGTAAAGATTTCTGAGAATCTCTAAGTGGCATTTATATAGGATGATTTGGGTAGTGTGAACGTGGTTTGAATGTGGAAAGATTTTATGACATAATGGCATGATTTTGTGTATGTAAATCGTGAAATTCGAGTGAAATATGGGAGTGGATTGAGGTAAGTAATGATAGAGCCCGGGAATCAAGGCATTTATAATTCGAAAAATAATATGGTTACCTCCATGATCATAGGTTGATCTCCACGTGTGTAATCTTCCACAGAATAAACCTCCATAATTTCCTTATTCTCCACGTGTAATCAAAATTGATTTTGTTCACACTTTAATTTGTCCAAGTCTTTATTTTGGTGAAGTGCCTTGGTTGTCCAAGTCTTTGTTTCGGTGAAGTGCCTTGGCTGGTCACTTAGCCGATGTAGTGAATTCTTCACTGAGCTGCTCGATTTAACCGTTCCTAACAATCAGTTAAGTTAGCTTCGCTGGATACCAGCCTTACCTGCTACATCCCCTGTAACGGCAAAGGTTTAACCAGTTGATGAAGTCACTTGGCCGATTACTCCAGTTAGCTGCTCTTTGATACCTAGTCAATTTCAATCATTCCTAACTCAGTTCTTAACATACTAAATCTTTCATAACTGAGTGGTTTAGTAAAGATGCCAGCCAATTGATCTTCAGTGGGTATGTATTTTAGAATGACATCCCCCTTTTCAACATGATCTCTGATAAAGTGATGTCTCACATCAATGTGTTTTATTCTTGAATGCAGCACTAGATTTCAGTAATAGATATTGCACTTGTGTTATCACACATGATTGGTATTGTCTTCTCCTCCACTCCATAATCCCTTAGTTGTTGTCTAATCCAAAGCACTTGTGCACAGCAACTACCTGCTGCTATATATTCTGCTTCAGCTGTTGATGTAGATATAGAGTTTTGCTTTTTACTGAACCAAGAGACTAGTCTGGTGCCTAGCATTTGACATGTTCCAGAGGTGCTTTTTCTATCTATTTTGCATCCAGCATAGTCAGAGTCTGAATATGATGTCAACTTAAATCCTCCATATTTTGGATACCAAATTCAACATTTATCGTGTTTTACAAGTATTTGATTATTCTTTTAGCTGCTAGAAGATGTGATTCTTTTGGTTGAGCTTGAAATGTTGCACATACTCCCACTGCAAATGCTATATCAGGTCTACTTGCAGTTAAGTATAGTAGGGATCCAATGATTCCTCTATACATTTTTTGGTCGACATCTTTTCATGCTTCATCTTTTCCAAGAATGACTCTTGCACACATTGGTGTGTCTGCTGTACCACTTGTATCCATCCCATACTTGTGTATTAAATCTCTTGTGTACTTGTCTTGACTAATGAAAATAACATCCTTCATTTGCTTTACTTGAAGGCCAAGGAAATAATTTAATTCTCCCATCATGCTCATCTGAAATTTGCTCTTCATCAGGTTTGCAAATTTCTCACATAGCTTTTCATCCTCAGATCCAAAGATGATGTCATCAACATAGATTTGCACTAGCAATGTGTGTTAGGAACATTTTATTATGTTTTGATGATGGCCATACTAGCTGTTATAGCAAGCCTGAAATAAGTTAGAATTCTCTGTATAAGTCTTTACTTAGAGTCTGACATGTTGTATAAGTTGAGTCAGACAAGTATTGTACTAGTTGGTAGGACGGCAAAGTGAAAATGCAGACACATTCGGCAGAGTGAAGCCACCAAGCACCAAAGCAGAGATCTGAGAGAAGGATTATGATCGACTTATAACCAAGGAAGTCTGTGATGACCTTGGATAAGTCTAAGTTATGTTTCAAGTGATGAAACTCAATATTCCAATATGGTGTACACTGATCTCACCCAAATCAAGGATCAGTGAAGTATAAAGATTCTCCTAAAACTAAAGCAAAGAAGAAAACAGTGAATCGGCTGAGTACACTGACTGTCGGCAAAGAGAAAACAAAACGGCGAAGAAAGAACTAACGGCTAAGTCAGAAGGCTCACTCCACCGTTCTACAGACGGTGAAGAGACACTTACAAGATCAAATTTAATATACATTGAAGATTCAGCAGATCATGCATTAAATGCACAATCATTGAAGGATCAATCAAGGACGGATTTTCTGCTATACATTTGAAAGAAGAATCCGATCACCAAATCAAGGAGAATACAATTAAGGGGGAATCAAGGATAAAATCAAGGATTATTCCTCATTAATATAGCCAACGGATGGAATTTCAAAATCAAGGCTATTCAAGGCTATAAATAGAAGGCATTGATGTAAAAGAAAACAACGATTGAAAAAGAAATAAAAGCGAAACTCACAATTAGAAAAGCCTTCTCTCGAACTTACAAGGACACATCTAGTGATCAACTCAAAAATCGAAACTACAAAGTCATACTCGGGTGAGATTGATCAAGCAAGTCGTGAATCACATTCACATCAAATCAAGCAAATCAATCGAGGCAATCTGAGAAGGAGTTGAAATCTGTGATAGCCGTTGAAGGATTTTGATCTCAGGCGAGCAAAGGAAAAGGAAGACCAATCATCAATCATTGCGATCAAGGAGTGATAGTCTTGTAGATTGTGAAACTTGGGAAGCCAAGGACAATCACACTGTTGTATCTGTGAAAACAATAGTGAATTCCTCCGATCATCACAGAGAAGAGTGGATTAAGGGATTACACCACCACCGAACCACTATAAGCCTTGTGTCAATTTAATTTCTGCAATTTACTTTACAACACTTATTTAATCTCGCCTACATCATAACACATATCCGTGATTGTCTAAACTGATTTGAAAACAACATAGTAAGAAGGAACTTATCCATTTGCCCCAAAAGCTTTTAAAACACAAGAAAAGTTTTGAAACTCCACTATAGTCATTCACCCCCCTCCGACTATAGTTTCACCCTTCTCTGGGACCAACAATTGGTATCGGAGCGTTGTTCCTAGTATCGTAACTGCTCGATCTAATTTCGTAACAAGGAGATCACATATTTTCAAAGTAGTTTTCAAATCAAAGTTTTTCATTCACCGCCATTCTTTTCTTCAAATTGCACCGATGGATTCCTCAAACTTCTTGTCAAAAGTACTGCTTTTCAATGTTAATAATTTTGATGAATATAAAATAAGAATGTTATCTCATCTTGCAAAGAACTCATGAGGAGATCTTTGGATGCAATCAATGACGGCCAATCATGATCACTACCGTGGTAGGCACGGAGCGAGATCAAGGAAAGGAGATAGACAAACCCAAGAAAGATTGGACCAAAGATGACGGAGAGAAGGGCAAACCTAGACTTTGTAGCAAAAGATATGATCTTAAAGACTCTAGACAAACAACATGTTCATGAGAATCAAAGATCGCAAAAGCAAAGAAAGGAGATGTGGGACAAACTATCATTGATAAATGAAGGATCTCGATGCAATCAAAGAAAACAAATTATCTCATTGCAAAAACAGAAATTTGAGAACTTTAAAATGAAGACTGGTGAATCCATTGATCAAATGGACAATGATTCTCAAGCATCATCGATGAATCTGCAAATGACTTGGACACACATATCCACAAAAAGAAGTATGCTTGAAGATCCCGAGAGGACTACGAAAGATGGAAGATCATAACATCGATGAATCGAGGAACAACAAATCTTGCAAGCACCGACACTCGACAATCGATGTCCCAATTGAAAGCTCATGAATTCGAATTGAACGGTGAAGATGGTGGTCCGCGAGACACACAAAATTACGTGCATTAGCTACACCTCAAAGAAAGTAACTTTGCCGAATGCATCAACAAAGAGACACAAGAACTAAAAGAATGGTAGCTTTATTAGTTAAACGTTTTGACAGAGTTTAAAAGAAGCCATTCAAGGAAATTCAACATCAAACAAAAGTCAAGCTCAAACAGAGACATGAAGAAGAAAAATGATGAATACAGATGCTTCAACTGCAATAAGAGAGGTCACTTCAAGGTGATTGTCCGAAGAAAATGACGAAGATGATGAAAAGAAGAAATTCAAAGCATCCTAAAAGAGAAGGGGGGAAGGCACTTAAGGCGAGAATCCAAAGAGTGAAAAAGATGAAGAATCATCCGATAAATGACTCGGATGATAGTGATGAAGAAGATTTCGAGAAAATGAAAAGGCATGCCTATGCCTTATGACCAAAGAATTGGATGAAGACAAAAGTGATAGTTCGAGACAATCGAGGAAACAAGCCTATGTTTAATGGCTAAAGAATCGATGATGAAATGAGGTAACATCTAGTTCCTGTTCTTCATCTAATGCATTCACATCTAACACCGCACAATCCTCTAGTCTACCATTAGATACAAGAGACTAGTCCAAAATCTCATGACTAAATTTGATGAAATTGAAAAGAATCATGAAATTCGGAAAAGGAATGCAAGGATCTAAGAAAAGAGAATAAGAGGTTAAAGAAAGAACTGGATAAAACAAGAGTTTGAATTAACTAGTAAGGAGATCTACTTAAATGACCAACAAAAGCGGATGACCATACATCTGTTACCAACAGAATCGATTAAGAAGAACTCCTCACTAGTAAAGGTAATCACCGCACCACTAAAAGCACCAAAGATACAAACCCTCAAAAGGTTTGGATCCAGATCCAGTCTTGGCTATAACAATCGTGGATGAATGTAGGGATAATAGTCAACACAATTCTAAATTGAGGACCACTAATGGACCAAAATTTAGAAAGGGACAGACCATGTCTCCAACAGATCATCCTGTTCTAGTGAAGTCAAAACCCACTGTAGTGAAACAGCAGACTAAATCCTCATTCCAATCATACAAAAACAACGACCATCCCGAAAGGTAAAGGCAGACTTTTTCCCTCAGAGGATAATTGGAATGTCACACTCCAAAATACAAGAGGAAACCATTCCACAAAATGCATCATGTGATTAAGAAAAATCAATCTAGCTATGTTCCTAGACACATGAAGCAAGAAAGGTTTCCTATTGCATATTGGAAAGTGAAGAAGGATACAAATGCACCAAAAGGTGGAAAAAAGTATCAGAATACCTTCTGTAAAAATATTAGAAGCTATTCTGCCATGCCTTATACATATGAAGTTGATGACTTCAATTATCCAAAGAGAAGACCTTTTGGATACATACTTGGTATGGGAGGTATGACTGCTAACAGATATGGACCCAAACAGTGTTGGGAACCCAAACTTAATTAATCTGTTTTGTAGGATGTCTGGTACATAGACAGTGGATGTTCCAGACACATGACAGGAAACAAGAAATGGATCACTGATTTTAAAGCTTTTGATGGACCCAAAGTCACATTTGGAGGAAAAGAAAACCCTGGCAAGATTAAGGGGAAGGCACAATACTCAAAAACAATCTAAAGATTCAAAATGTGGCATATGTCAAGGGACTTAACTTCAATCGATGAGCATCACCAATTCAGTGACAAAGGCTACAATGTGCACTTCAACAAAGAAGGATGCAAAGTGATTCACAATCAAACAAACATAGTGGTTCTTGCGGGTAGAAGACAAGACAACATGTAAGTGGTGGATCGAGAATGACCAAGGCGAAACATGTCTACTTGTCAAGAATAAACAATCAACAAGCTTTGGATTTGGCACGAAGATTAAATCACTGAATTTCAAGACCATCAACAAACTATCAAGGAGCAAGTTAGTTGAAGGCTCGCCAGAGATCTCATTCAAGAAAGAGAGTCTATGTGATGCTTGTCGAAAGGAAAACAAATAAAAAGCTCATTCAAATCAAAGCCTCATCAATCTACAACAAGAGTTCTACATCTACTCGCACATGGACTGTTTGGACCAAATCACTCCAGTAAGTGTAAGTGGTAAGAAATATACTCTTGTAGTGGTGGATGACTTCTCAAAATACACCTGGATCATCTTCATGAACAAGAAGAAAGAAACACTCAAGAAGCTACCAGATTTGCCGAAGACTCGAGAATGAAAAGAGCTAAAAATTATCAAAATCGATCGATAGAGGCACCGAATTTCTAAATGAAATTATCGTAACCTATGGTGAAGAAAATGGAGTACTACATCAACTATCTCAGCAGCAGAACTCCACAACAAAATGGTGTAGCAGAAAGAAGAAACAGAACTCTCAAAGAAGCGATCGAACAATGATTGCCGAAGCATGCTTGCCAAAGAGATTTTGGGTCAAGAAAGAAAAACAAACATGCCATACACAAAACAGATCAATCATCAACAAACATCATGGAAAAACTCCATATGAATTATGGAATGGTAGAAAACCCAATATCTCATATTTTCATATGTTTGGATCAAAATGTTTTGTCTTGAACAGGAATCATCTGCATACCTTTGATGAGAAGGATGATGAAGCAATCTTCATGGGATACTCGAGACACCAAAGAAAGCATTCAGAGTACTAAATAAAAGAACATTGGTGATTGAAGAATCAATACATGTGGTTTTTGATGAACCATATACAAATGGTGAAGATCTTCAAGACCAAGAAGAGAAAGCTGCACAGAGGCAAATCTATACAAGTGCAACCATACCAGCTACTATCCTGAATCATCTTTTTGAAAATCAAGAGGAGCCACCTATCAATACAACAGGAGAAGCACCTGAAATTGAAGTTCATGCTCAGCATGAAGGTATGGAAGCACCATGTGAAGATCAACTTCAACCAGACCTAAATTGGCTTAGAGACCATCCTGAAGAACAAGTCATTGGAGATATTCACACCGGAGTCAGAACAAGAAGACAACTGGAGCACATGCTAACTTGCTTTCTATCACAAGTGGAACCCAAGACCATTGATGATGCAATCCAATATGCAGATTGGATCACAGCCATGCAAGAAGAACTAAATGAGTTTGAAAGAAATGAAGTCTGGGAACTTGTTGACAGACCTGAAATGGCCAACATCATTGGTGCAAAATGGGTATTCAGGAACAAGATGGATGAGCAAGGAACTATTGTCAGAAACAAAGCAAGGCTAGTTGCAAAAGGATATTCCCAAGCTGAAGGAATAGATTATGATGAAACCTTTGCTCCAAAGAGCAAGATTGGAAGCAATAAGACTTTTTCTAGCATTTGTTTGCACACAAAGACTTCGAGTCTATCAAATGGACGTCAAAAGTGCATTCCTAAACGGACTTTTGGAAGAAGAAGTTTATGTAGAACAACCTCCTGGATTTCAAATCAAAGGAAAAGAAGACAAAGTATACAAACTCAAGAAGGCCCTCTATGGCCTCAAACAGGCACCTAGAGCCTGGTATGAAACACTGTCACAATTTCTGATCAAGAATGGATTCAACAAAGGAACTATAGACAAGACTCTATTTAAACTAGAGGAAGGGGCAAGCACATTGCTAGTGCAAATCTATGTTGATGACATAATCTTTGGACAGAAGATGAAAAGTTGTGTGAGAAATTTGCAAACCTAATGAAGAGCAAATTTTGGATGAGCATGATGGGAGAATTAAACTACTTCCTTGGCCTTCAAGTAAAGCAAATGAAGGATGGCATTTTCATTAGTCAGCAAAATATACAAGAGATTTGATACACAAGTATGGGATGGACACAAGTGGCACAAAGAGACACACCAATGTGTGCCAGTCATACTTGGAAAAGATGAAGGAGGAAAAGATGTTGATCGAAAAATGTAAAGAGGAATTATTGGATCATTATTATACTTAATCGCAAGGCACCCGATATTGCATTTGCGGTAGGAGTGTGTGCTAGATTTCAAGCTCAACCAAAAGAATCACATCTTCTAGCAAATAAAAGGATAATCAAATACTTGAAACACACCATCAATGTTGGCATTTGGTACCCAAAAGATGGAGGATTTACACCGATATCATATTCGACTACTCGACTATCTTTGGATGCAAAATAGATAGAAAAAGCACCTCTGAACATGCCAAATGCTAGGAACCGGACTAGTCTCATGGTTCAACAAAAAGCAAAACTCTATATCTACATCAACGGGCCAAGCGCAAATATAGCGGCGGTAAGTAGTCATTGTGCACAAGTACTGGTGGATAAGACAACGACTAAGGGACTATGGAGTCGAAAAGAAAACAATCCCAATCATGTGTGACAACACAAGTGCAATATCTATTACGAAAAATCCAAAGATTGCATTCAAGAACAAAGCACATTGATGTGAGACATCATTTTATCGAGACCATGTTGAAAAGGAGATGTCATCCTAAAATACATATCCATCAAGAACAATCGGTGACATCTTCACTAAACCACTCAGTTATGAAAGATTTAGTATGTTGAGAACTGAGTTAGGGATGATTGAAATTGACTAAGTATCAACGAGCGGCTAACTGGAGTAATCGGCTAAGTGACTTCATCAACTGGTACAACCTTTGCCGTTACAGGAGATGTAGCAGGTAAGGCACTGGTATCCAGCAGAGGTAACTTAACTGATTGTTAGGAACAGTTCAATGAAGCAAATTCGATGAAGAACTCATTGGACCGGTTAAGTGACCAGCGAAGGCACTTCACCGAAATAAAGACTTGGACAAATTCAAAGTGTGAACAAAATCAATTCTAAATACACGTGGAGAATAAGGAAATTATGGAGGATTATTCAGTACACACGTGGCGATCACGTTATGATCATGGAGGTAATTATATTATTTTTTGAATTATAAACTCCTCGATTCCCGGGCTCTATCATTACTTGCCTCAAACCACTCCCCCTCTACGCTCGAATATCGTGTTTTTCATACACAAAATCACGCCATTATGTCACTAAATCCTTCCATATCCAAACCACGTTCACACTACCCAAATCACACTATATAAACAATACTTAGAGATGTTCAGAAATCTTTACATACTTCTGCAAATTACAAACCCTACTTTTTCTCAAAATATACTCTTCTAATCCTCCTCTACCTATCGATGGCTTCATCCTCCCAAATCATCACTCAAAAAAAACTACGAAAAATCAATCATAACCGCCTCGTTTTTTTCAAGCCTGAGTACTATCTCTCTTATTATGACAACGATGCACAAGCACGACGCTTTGGTCGATTCTTTGTACAAATTTGGGGTGATGACCTTTCTAAACCCCCAATAATCGTATCTCATTGTGAGAATCGATAGCATTTTGGAAAACGCAAAGTTTATGCCCAAAGACGAAGAAGACGAAGTTGATCGCATCACAAGCTCAATCTTTGGAAAGCACATAGTCATCACGCCCAATACACTCAACAGTTCTGAACCTCCCCAAATTGGTCCTGCAAATGTCAAGCTTGTGACGACAGACATTCCAAAATTCTGGGCTGAAATAGCCAAATGCCCCAAGCCAAACAGCAAAACGTACAATCTACCTAGATCAACGCTCAAACTTCCGTTTGCTGAATTTGCACTGGTCATCACCAAAAATATTGAAGGGAGAAAGGGGTCACTGGAAAACCTAACTGAGGTCAGGATCAAACTGATGGCCATAATCTACGAACGAATAAAGTTTGATTGGGCAACCTTCGTATTCAATCGATTGAAGGATCAGATTCAAAAGGAGATTGACTTATCAATCACCGCACCAAGCAAGGGTTTGCAGAAAAAGGGCGATTTCTGGGAAAAGAAATCATACGGGTTCCCTCTTCAACACCTGTTCAACGCCATGAAAGTACAACCCACAAATTTTCAGTCCCCACACAAGTCCAAAACAATGTTCACCTACATCAAGGCTTCCCTGAAGCCAAAACCCATTGCTGGTCAAAAGAGGAAACAACCTGAATCCAGCAGATCAGGAGTGGGACGAAGAACCAGGTCTCAAAAGGCACAAGTAGATACCACTGTGCCCAACACCAGCAACTTAAATGAGCCTATGATATTAAGTGATGACACAGAAATAGAAGAAGAAAAGCAACAGGAGGAAATTGTCTATCTGGAGGAGGGTGAGGAAGGATATAGAATCACCTCATCTGAAGAGGAAGAGATAGACGAGGCAGAAGATGAACACCTAGAAGGTGAAGTTCATGCAGCAAATCAGGAAGATATGGGCATATCTGACGATGAACTGACCCTCCAGGAAGTGCTTTTCAAAAGCATTGGTACGGTTGACAAACAGCTCAGTGAGCCAGCTGATAAAGCTCACTCAGCTGAAATTGCCAACGCCCCCACAATTGCACAAGGGGGAAAAGAAGCAGATGAAGAAGTTCAATTCCAACAACCTCCTCTAGATGACCTCGGGCCCTCTCTGAGGCGAACAAGAAAAGTTGGAAGAAAAGAAGAGGTTCAAAATGAGGAGGCGAGAGAAGGAAAAGAAAGAAAAGAAGTTGAAGTGGAAACGAGGAGCAAAAGGTGAAGATGCTTTGAGAGTGAAAATGATGAAGATGAAAAGGATGTCCATATGGCACCAAGAAAAATTGATCCAGAGAGTCTTCAATCTGGACATTCAACCCCTTATTGTGGACATGGAAAGGCAATATTACAGCAGGCAAAATCTGAAGCATGCCTTAAGGAGTGAAGCAACCTCCTTCAATCACAAGATTGAGGCTCTCATCAGCCACATCAAAATCCAAGATGTGGAGAGACAAGGGAACTTAATTTGCAACTTACAACACCTCATCCCTCACCATGTCCAAACCAATCTTGACTTCCATGCTGAGACGGTTGACAACAATCTCAAGCCCTTGGTGGACACCCTCAATGCTCACACATCCAAAATTCAGCATCTGGATGAGATAATGGAGCATTCTGGCAAGCAACTGGATTTTCTCATCAAAGTTGGTGAGGCCAACAACAAATTACTGGAGAAAAGATTTGGCCCTCTCCCTGAGTCGATGATGCAAAGAATTGCGGACTTTGAGGCACATTTTGATGCTTTGCCACAAAGGGGAAGATGATAACTCAAAGCCTGAAAGCTCCAGTGGAAAGAGACAGGGCAACAAAGGCAAGGACAGCAAAGGCAAGGGCATCAGGTTTGAAGAAATGAAGAAGTAAAACCAATTGCATGTTGCTTAATTCAATTCAATCTATCTTTTCATTTGTCCTTTTTTATTACCCTATGATGGAAGAATAAAATCTTTGAGTTTTTAATCTGTTGACAATTATGAAAATTTTTGATTACTTATGTTCAGGCTTATGAGGGTTTTGGCATCATCAAAAAGGGGGAAATTGTTAGGAACATTTTATTATGTTTTGATGATGGCCATACTAGCTGTTATAGCAAGCCTGAAATAAGTTAGAATTCTCTGTATAAGTCTTTACTTAGAGTCTGACATGTTGTATAAGTTGAGTCAGACAAGTATTGTACTAGTTGGTAGGACGGCAAAGTGAAAACAGACATTCGGCAGAGTGAAGCCAGCCAAGCACCAGCAGAGATACAGAGAAGGGATTATGATCTGACTTATAACCAAGGAAGTCTGTGATGACCTTGGATAAGTCTAAGTTATGTTTCAAGTGATGAAACTCAATATTCCAATATGGTGTACACTGATCTCACCCAAATCAAGGATCAGTGAAGTATAAAGATTCTCCTAAAACTAAAGCAAAGAAGAAAACAGTGAATCGGCTGAGTACACTGACTGTCGGCAAAGAGAAAACAAAACGGCGAAGAAAGAACTAACGGCTAAGTCAGAAGGCTCACTCCACCGCTTCTGAGCATGTGAAGAGACACTTACAAGATCAAATTTAATATACATTGAAGATTCAGCAGATCATGCATTAAATGCACAATCATTGAAGGATCAATCAAGGACGGATTTTCTGCTATACATTTGAAAGAAGAATCCTATCACTGAAATCAAGGAGAATACAATTAAGGGGGAATCAAGGATAAAATCAAGGATTATTCCCTCATTAATATAGCCAACGGACGGAATTTCAAAATCAAGGCTATTCAAGGCTATAAATAGAAGGCATTGACAGAAAAAGAAAACAACGATTGAAAAAGAAAGAAAAGCAGAAACTCTGTCAATTAGAAAAGCCTTCTCTCTGAACTTACAAGGACACATCTAGTGATCAACTCAAAAATCAGAACTACAAAGTCATACTCAGAATTGAGATTGATCAAGCAAGTGCGTGAATCACATTCACATCAAATCAAGCAAATCAATCGAGAGGCAATCGAGAAGGAGTTGAAACTGTGATAGTCGTTGAAGGATTTTGATCTCAAGGAGCAAGAAAAGAAGAAGATCAATCATCAAGCCATTGCGATCAAGGAGTGATAGTCTTGTAGATTGTGAAACTTGGGAAGCCAAGGACAATCACACTGTTGTATCTGTGAAAACAATAGTGAATTCCTCCGATCATCACAGGAGAAGAGTGGATTAAGGGATTACACCACCCTGAACCACTATAAGCCTTGTGTCAATTTAATTTCTGCAATTTACTTTACAGCACTTATTTAATCTGCCTACATCATAACACATATCTGTGATTGTCTAAACTGATTTGAAAACAACATAGTAAGAAGGGACTTATCCGCTGCCCCAAAAGCTTTTAAAACACAAGAAAAGTTTTTGAAACTCCACTATAGTCATTCACCCCCCCCCGACTATAGTTTCACCCTTCTCTGGGACCAACAATGTGCTTGTTCCTTCCTCTAGTTTGAATAGAGTCTTATCTATAGTTCCCTTGTTGAATCCATTCTTGATCAGAAATTGTGATAGTGTTTCATACCAGGCTCTAGGTGCTTGTTTGAGTCCATAGAGAGCTTTCTTGAGTTTGTATACTTGGTCTTCCTTTCTTTTGAGTTGGAAACCAGGAGGTTGTTCCACATATACTTCTTCTTCCAAAAGTCCATTTAGAAATGCACTCTTGACGTCCATTTGATAGACTTTAAAATCTTTGTATGCAGCGAAAGCTAGAAAGAGTCTGATTGCCTCCAATCTTTCTACTGGTGCAAATGTTTCATCATAATCTATTCCTTCTGCTTGAGAGTAGCCTTTTGCAACTAGCCTTGCTTTGTTTCTGACAACTGTTCCCTGCTCATCCATTTTGTTTCTGATTACCCATTTTGTACCAATGATATTGGCCATATCTGGTCTGTCAACAAGTTCCCAGACTTCATTTCTTTCAAATTCATTTAGTTCTTCTTGCATGGCTATGATCCAATCTGCATCTTGGATTGCATCATCTATAGTCTTGGGTTCCACTTGTGATAGAAAACATGTTAGCATGTGCTCCAGTTGTCTTCTGGTTTTAACACCTGTGTGAATATCTCCATTGACTTGTTCTTCAGGATGATCTCTTAGCCAATTTAGATCAGGTTGAAGTTGTTCTTCACTTCTTCACTTGGTGCTTCCATACCTTCATGTTGAGCATGAACTTCAAATTCTGGTGCTTCTTCTGTTGTATTGATATGTGGCTCCTCTTGATTTTCAAAATGGTGATTCAGGATAGAAGTTGTTATGATTGCATTTGTATAGATTTCCCTTTGTGCGGCTTCCTCTTCTTGATCTTGAAGATCTTCACCATTTGTATTTGGTTCATCAAAAACTACATGTATTGATTCTTCAATCACCAAGGTTTTTTTGTTGAGTACTCTGAATGCTTTGCTTGTGTCTGAATATCCCATAAAGATTTCTTCATCAGCCTTTTCATCAAAGGTATGCAGATGGTTCCTGTTCAAAACAAAACATGTCGATCCAAACATATGAAAGTATGAGATATTAGGTTTTCTACCATTCCATATTTCATATGGAGTCTTTCCATGATATTTGTTGATGATTGATCTGTTTTGTGTATGGGCATGCTGTGTTTGCTGCTTCAGCCCAAAATCTCTTTGGCAAGCATGCTTCAGCAATCATTGTTCTAACTGCTTCTTTGAGAGTTCTGTTTCTTCTTTCTGCTACACCATTTTCTTGTGGAGTTCCTGCTGCAGATAATTGATGCAGTACTCCATTTTCTTCACAATAGGTTCTGATAATTTCATTGAGAAATTCAGTCCCTCTATCTGATCTGATCTTGATGATCTTCAGTTCTTTTTCATTTTGGAGTCTTCTAAGCAAATCTGGCAGCTTTTTGAGTGTCTCTTTCTTCTTGTTCCTGAATATGGTCCAGGTGTATTTTGAGAAGTCATCCACCACTACTAGAGTATATTTCTTACCACTTACACTTACTGGTGTGACTGGTCCAAACAGGTCCATGTGTAGCAGATGTAGAACTCTTGTTGTAGATTGATAGGGCTTTGACTTAAATGAACTTTTGATTTGTTTTCCTTTCTGACATGCATCACATAGACTTTCTTTCTTGAATGTGATCTCTGGCAGGCCTTCAACTAAATTGTTCTTTGATAGTTTGTTGATGGTCTTGAAATTTAAGTGATTTACTCTTCTGTGCCAAATCCAGCTGGTTGATTGTTTATTTTTGACAAGCAAACATGTTTCTGCCTTGGCTGTTTTCCAATCTACCACATACATGTTATCTTGTCTTCTTCCTGCAAGAACTACTGTGTTGGTTTGGCTGTGAATCACTTTGCATCCTTCCTTATTGAAGTGTACATTGTAGCCTTTGTCACAGAATTGACTGATGCTCATCAGATTGAAGTTAAGTCCTCTAACATATGCTAAATTTTGAATCTTCAAATTGTTCTTGAGTATTGTGCCTTCCCCCTTAATCTTGCCAGGTTTTTCTTTGCCTCCAAATGTGACTTTGGTTCCATCAAAAGCTTTGAAGTCAGTGAGCCATCTCATGTTTCCTGTCATGTGTCTGGAACATCCACTGTCTATGTACCAGACATCCTACAAAACAAATTAATTAAGTTTAGGTACCCAACACAGTTTGGGTCCATATCTGTTAGCAGTCATGCCTCCCATACCAAGTGAATATCCAAAAGTTCTTCTTTTTGGATAATTGAAGTCATCAACTTCATATGTATAAGGCATGGCAGAATAGCTTCTAATATTTTACTGAAGATATTTTGATGGTTTTCTCTACCTTTTGGTGCATGTGCATCCTTCTTCACTTTCCAATATGCAGTAGGAAACCTATGTTGCTTCATGTGTCTAGGAACATACCTTGGTTGGTTTTTCTTAAACACATGATGCATGGCATGAATTGGTTTCTTCTTGTATTTTGGAGGTTCAACATTCCAATCATCCTCTGAAGGATAAAGTCTATCTTTACCTTTCAGAAAGTTTTTGTTTTTGGTTGACTGGAATGAGGATTTAGTATGTTGATTCACTACACTGGGTTTTGAGTTCACCGGTGCAGGATGATTTGTTGGAACTATGGTCTGTCCCTTTCTAAATTTTGGTCCATTGTTGGTCCTGAATTTAGAATTGTGTTGACCATTGTTCCTACTCTCATCCTGACTGTTGTAGCCAAGACCAGATCTGGATCCAAACCTTTTGAGGGTTTGTAAGTCGGTGCATTTGGTGGTGCAAAGGTTACCTTTTATCGGTGGGGAGATTTTCTTAATCGATCATCAATAATGGATGTATGATCATCTCGCTTTTGTTGATCATTTAAGTAGGTCTCCTTACTAGTTAATTCAGCTTTTGCTTTATCCAGTTCTTTCTTTAATCTTTTGTTTTCCTTTCTTAGATCCTTGCATTCCTTCTCCAGAATTTCATGATTCATTTCAATTTCATCAAATTTAGTCATGAGATTTTGGACTATGTCTGATGTATCTAATGAGGAATCAGAAGATTGTGCAGTGTCAGATGTGGATGCATTAGATGAAGAGTGAGAGCTAGATGTTACCTCAGTTTCATTTGATTCTTTGGTCATTAGAATTAAATCGGTGTCTGAGCTGTCATCTTCATCCTTATCTAATTCTTTGGTCATGAGACATAGACATGCCTTTTCATTGTCTGAGCTGTCTTCTTCTTCATCACTATCATCTGAGTCGTTATCAGATGATTCTTTATTCTTTTCATTGCTGGATTCAGCCTTGAGTGCTTTCTTGCCTTTCCTCTTCTCAGATGGCTTGTACTTCTTCTTATCATCTTTATCATTTTCTTCAGGGCAATCAGCCTTGAAGTGGCCTTTCTTGTTGCAGTTGAAGCATCTGTATTCATCATCTTTCTTCTTCATGTCTTTGTTTGAGCTTGACCTCTTGTTTGATGATGAGTTTCCTTTGAATGGATTCTTTTTGCTAAACCTGTCAAAACGTTTAACTAATAAAGCTACATGTTCTTTAAGTTCTTGTATCCCATATCACAGAATTGACCAGTGCTCAACAAGTTGTAGTCCAGTCCTTCAATATATGCAACATTCCTGATTGTTAGTCCATTCCTCACAAGTGTGCCATAACCTCTTGTGTATCCAGGTGTATTCTTGTTGCCAAAATTCACCCTTGGACCATCCTTTGCCACATAGTTTGACAAAGAGTGCTTATTCTTTGTCATATGTCTGGAACATCCACTGTCAAAGTACCAGACACCCTACAAAACAAAGTTAATACATTTTAGGTACCCAAACCTGTTTGGGTCCATAGTGGTAAGCATGACCCCTGGGATGTTTCCATAAGGTCTTCTCCTAAAAGTGTCATACTTTGGTTCATACATGTATTCCACACATCCATAAGTTCTAACAGTTGGTTGTGTAGGATTCACATATGTTTTTTGGCCTTTTGGTTTATAATGTTGTTTGAGGTGATTCTTGTTGTTAGAAGCACTGGTATAACCATTGGTTTGCTGTCTGTTAGGAACAGCCCTACAGTATGGAGTCTGCTGAGGTCCCTGTTGAGGTCTTGTATAAGCCCTCTGCTGAGTCCTTTGCTGATTCCATTGCCTAGGTTTTACCCTAGCAGCATGGTTATACTTGATGTTTCTAGCACCAGATGCAGGAAGATTCCATTGCCTCTTTTTTGCTACACTGATTTTATTCTTCTTGATTGCATCAGTGCCTTCACAGATCAACTGTATCTTGTCCCAAAGTTCCTTTGCAGTTTTGCAATCTTTAACCTTCATGTACATATTGCTATCCAAGGTTCTATAAATGATATCAATAGCAATATTGTTGAGGTTTGCTCTCTTTCTATCTTCAGCATTCCATTCTCTTTTTGTTTTGGAATGTACTCACATCACATCACCCACTCATTCTTCGACTTGGTAATCTCCAGGTGGTCCATCTCACAACACATCCATCATTTCATCATGAGTTGCGACAAGGTAAGCCTCGCATTCGACGTTTATATTCATCAAATCTATCTAGAGAACACATCAAGATAGTTCTAGCATACCGGTTGTTATCCATGATGCAAGTCCTGAAAATCGATAATTTGAAAAAGTTTTCAAAGTATTTTCACAAGCACAACAAGTAGGATTACTTGAGCGTAAGCCTTTCGCTCCGATACCAATTGATGGTCCCTAGAAAAGGCTTTGGTTAAGTTTAGAGGGGTGTGAATAAACTTAACACTTAAAAATTTTGGAGTTAACAAACTCAAAGAATCTTCAGCGACCTGCGATACCTCGATGAGTCTGCCGACCCTCGATAGTCTGGCCGATTGTTGAATTTGTGCAGCGGAATTATATCAAAAATAAAGCCTTGTTACTTGTTGTTAAATATGATACCAAATATTGGATACTCAGTAGTGTATGTGTGTGAGTTTAGTTGCTAGATTCAGTAAGGTGATGTGCTTGATAAACTAAATGCATAAAGTAAGTAGGCAGATTTTATAGTGGTTCCGGGTGGTGTAATCCTGTCAGTCCACTCTTCTCCTGTGATGTTGGAGGTAATTCACTAGAGATCTTTGATGTAGCTGTTACAAAGATTCCTAAGTTGCTCGTCCTTCACCAATAACTATGGCTTCACAAACTGAACACTTGGAACAGGTAGGATTGCTGCTCCAAAGTCTTCCACTGGTCCTTGAAGGGTAGGATTGCCTCTTCACCAGCTCCACCACAAATAACAGTCTTTCACACAGATGTGCTTCATTGCCTTCAACAGATTTCTGGTAAAAGAAAGATTGAATCAAATGAATGATTCAGTTGCAGCAACTTGATTAGGATGATATGATCAGTAGCTTGCAGTCTTCAAGTGTGTAAACTTGATGTAGCTTGAATGCTGATTACACTTGCAGAATTTATCTGGATCAGTAGCTTTAAGCTCATTAGGGTTCAGCAGGGTGTTTTTCTTGATCAGAAATTAAAGCTCAGGACTATCTGTATTTTTCTCTTAATGTTCATCACTTGTATCTGAATTTGGAGCCCCTCTATTTATAGGTAGAAGTCCTTGTGACTGTATTTGAAATTCAAATGTAGCCGTTCCAGATTTTGTCCCATTTGACTTGCTTTCTGTCACTGTTCATAGTACTGACACAGTCAGACTGCTTTTTGACAGAATGCAGTATGTCCATCCTTTGACTTGTATTCATTGGATGAAGTCCTGAATCATCCCAACGTCCCTTTAATCTCAACCATTGATTTGTTTGGTAAATTCAGAGGTTGTTAGATGTCATTATCCATGTTTTCTTCCAATGTAACCTTGAATAAAATGAGGTATATGTGTCAGCAGGTTTATGAGTCTGCTAAGATACATATCAGTCCGCTGAACCATATTTAGCTAACTGCCTTTTATCTAACTTTTATTTATGAAGTTAGATTACACCTTTTTGCATATAACTAAGTTCCAATCATCATCCAACTTATGGAACTCAGACCTTGTACACAAGGTATATGTAATCAGCTTAGGTCATCACAGACTTCCCTAAATTCTGATTCCATATCCTTGACTTTGATTACTAAGTTTGATCCATTAGCCTTCATTAACTGAGTTTGAACCCTCGGCCTTCAGTTTTAAAGAGTCTTTGGATAAGTCTCTCGACCTAACTACCCTCATCGACTGACCGATCTGTGGCACGACATAAGTCACCGACCTTTCTGATGGCTTGTCTGATCAAACCTATACAAAGATCAAACTCTAATAAACCTATACATTTAGATCTAGACATCTTTTTGCCTTTGCTCTATAACAGTTAGTCTGGCACTCATCACTGAAACTTAAAAATAAGTCCAACAATTTCCCCATTTTTGGTGATGATGCCACTACCCTCACCTAACAGCAAAGCAAAAAGATTAAAACAAAAACAGAACAAATTACAGTCATATCTCATTAAAATCAGTTGTTCACAGTTATTACAGTCTAGATGCAGCAAAGATAAAACAGATAAAGTATGCTGATCTACTGTCTTCTTTATCTATCTTTCTAGCCTTCTCCACTTGCTCTTGGTAGGCTCTTATCTCTTCTATCATGTCTCTCATCCATTCATTCTCAATCAGAGTGAAGTCAATATAAGGATTCACTTCTTTCCACCACTTCCATGCTTCAGGTAGGATGAGATTGATTTGATTGACTCTGAAACCTAATTTCATGTAAAGTTCCGTGAATTCATCAAGTGTGTCCTTTGCTTTTGTGATAGGTAAACTTCTTTCACCTCTACCACCTCTTCCACCTCTTCCACCTCTGTAACTTGCCCTCAAGGCTTTAACTCTTGCTTCCCAAAACTTTAGGCCCAAAAATGAGTTCAAACCTTCAGGAAATCCCTTGTCATGATAGGGTTTCCTTCTGTTGTAGTACTCATTCTTGTATTGTTTAAGGAGATCATCAGTAAGTGGAAGTCTGCCAGGTGCAGGTTCCCTGAATGCATTAGTATCATTCTCCCATTTTTTTCTTAGCAAAAATCCTTGCAGCCTCTTTTGCTACTGCTGTTTGGCCCTCTTCCCCTTTAGTGACATCATCAACAAACCGGGACAGTAGGCCATGAACACTCTCCTGTGTGATAACCAGATTACTCAGTTGTCCCTCCATAATTTCAGTTCTTGTATCAACTGCAGTAATCCTTGATTGCAAAGTCTGCTCCAGGAGATTGATCCTCTCAGTAATCTTAGGATCCAATCCAGCAGGTTGAGATGTTTCAGCAACCTCAGCAGGCTTAGGTGCCTCAGCAAGTTTATCAAGTTTTTGATGGATGGAAGTGAATTGGTCTTTCAAAAACTTGTCCTTTAGAGAATTTCCTTGCTTGATTCCTCTCACTTCTATGGTAAGATCAGCAAGAGCATACTAATTGGAAGTAATATTGGAGGCAACTGTCTCTGTAGTCCTCCCTCTATTTTCCACCAAATTTATCAGAACTTCAAATCTCTGCTCTTGTCTATCAAGTTGAGTTCTTAGATTTGCAATGTCATTTATAACTGTCCTCAACTCTTCCATGACATGTGCTGGTACCCCACTAGCCATTCCTCCAGCAGCTCCATCAGCAGGCTCTTCTACATTATATTGTGGCCTCTGGCTGCTCATAACCATTGCCCAACTCCTATCCAATCCAACAGGGTTAGGTCCTTAATACTCCTCCAGAATAGGATCAAGAGCTGGTTCTTCAAGAATTGGAACAAAGGCCTGTTGAGGTTCAACATCAACATTTTCTTCTTCATGCATTTGAAACTCCTCATCACTGTAGTCATAATCCAGCAACTGTTCTTCCTCATCAACAACAGCAGTCTGCTGACCATCTTCACCTACAGTGAATTTGTCTCCAACAGGCTCTACTACAGCAGCCTCTGCAACAACAGCAGGGGTTTCCTCCAAACCCAAAGTTTGTTCCAACCTTTGTCCAGGTGCTGTTTGAGACTCAGCAACCTGTACCTCCTGTTCCAACCTGTGTGCAGGTGTTGTTTGATCCTCAGCAACCTGTACCTCCTCAACAATCAGTGGTGATCCTTCATAACCCACCACCATATCTAATCTTTGTGCAATCACTGTCTGATCCTCAGTGATTAACACTCTCGGTACAAGGATTGCAGGGAATTCGGCTCTGTTTTCTTCTTGAAATCCTTCAGCATGGGCAATCCTTCTCACAGTATTGGCAGATTTGCATAATGTGCCCTCAGTGTCAATCCTGTCCTGATATTGAACTAAATCCTCTGAACTGACACTAGGTTCATTATGATCAGTACTCTCTCATCACTTGAATCCATAGTCTGCTGATTATCAACATGCTTAGCAGGTTCTTCAACAAATAAGGGATCTACCTCACCAACCATTTTGTTTGCACCAATGTCTATGCCCTTATTGATTTGTGCCTCAATATCATCCATGGTGAGATTTTCCACATCCTCATCCATTTGTCCAATCTGTTGTTCCTCCATGGATTGACCAGCAACAGTAGACTGCTCTACCCTTGGTTCAGTGAACATAGCAGTTCCACTGGTTTCTCCTGGACCAGAGGGATGATTGTCATCAGAATCAGATGATGAAGAGTCATCATTATCACCTCTTGGATCCCTGAATTTGATACCCTCTTCTTTCTGTTGATCATCAAACAGATCCATCAGCCTTGATTGCAGTAAGGTGGTATCAATCAGATCCAGCAAATTCTCCACTCCTAATTTTTCAAAAGCCCATTCTTTAAAGTCTGTCATTGATTCTGCAACTGGCTTTTGTCTCTTATAATATCCAAACTTCCATTGGAAATAATCAACCACCAGCAGGAGCTTTGGATCAACATACCCTTCTTTCTTCTTTTTCTCATGTCTTTCAAAGGGCAAGAAGGATCCTCTGGGAGCTGTTCCAGTACCTTGTTGACTTCCAAAGGTCTCTACAAGTAGATTCAAAGTTTCTTCTACAGATGCTTCTAGGTCAGTAGGTTTCTCAGGTTGTATATTAGTCCCTACTACCTCCATCTTTATAACACTTGGTTCCCCCTGACTTATATGCTCATCAGCAGGGTTAGCAGCAGACTGCTCTTCCCCCTGAACTATTGCAGGAATTGCAGGGTCTTGTACAAGTGTTTCCACTTCCACAGCAGGTGTAGCCTCAGTGGTTTGTTGTGGTTCTTCTACAAGTTGCTCAACAACAACTTGTGCAGTTTTAGTAGGTTCAGCAGCCTCTTCTGGTGAGGGTTCAATAATTTTTACAGATGGCACAGGGTCAGTAGTCTGCTGTGATTATCCAGCAGGTTTCTCAATAACAACCTCTGGAACCTCATTAGGCTTTATAATGGTTAAGGGCTCAGCCTCAATAGCCTCTCCTTGTACTTTCACTTCTTCTTCTACTGCTTCTTCTTGTTGTTGTTGTTCTCTCTGACTTTCCAAAATTTTCAATTGTTTACCTTTTCCATACTTCTTCTTGGCAATCTCTTTCATTCTTTTGGAAAGTGGTTCATCATCATCAACTCCAGTAGACTTCCTCTTTCTATTGGCTTCCTTTTGTTGCTCTCTCTAATTTCAAAGAATCTTTTTTAGCAACTACAAAGAGGTCAGAACCTCAATTTCACCGGACCCACACAGAGACTCAAGATCTGTGATATTTGCTTCTTTGTCTTCTTAGGCTTTAACATCTTTGTTATTTTCTTAGTATCAGTAGCCTTTCTCTTTTCAGTAACCTTCTTTGGTGCAGCAGGCTTGACTACTTTCCGAACCTGCTCACCACCAGCATCACCATCATCTTCACCATCATCACTCTCAGCAGCCTCAGCAACATCTTCATCATCATCATCCAGACCAGGGATAGGATAGTTAATTTCTTTCTTGTATCTGGATTGGTTTATCTTCTCAGGTGCAACGTCAGGAATTTCTAAATGATTCAGCAGGGCCTGAACCATTAATCCTAAGGGTAAGGCTTTGGATTTCCTTTTTCCTTCTTTCTCTTCCTTGGCAACCTTCTTCATGTAATGAATGAAATATCGAGCCCAATCAAACTTCATACTTCTGCAGATAATCATCAGAAGTTATATTTTGGGTCCTGATAGAGTATCCATGCTTCCAACGAGGCCTAAGATATTCTTAGCAATGATTTTGCTCAGCAGATTGTATTCATAACCAATATGTTTCACATTGATGCCTAGATTTGATTTGATGGCTTCATTGGTTTTGATTTTGTCAACAAAATCAATCCTTGACAATCCCATTTCTTCAGGATTCACAGGAGCATCTATTACTTCTGCAAAACCAAACACTTCCCTCAGTAGGTTTGAGGAAACTTCATTCTCCTGTGCATTTACAGTGGTGGTAAATACTTCTCTTCCTTCTCTTACTACAATGTTTCTCCAGAAACTGACAACATTTGTATAAGAGATTGTTTCCAATCTTATATTCAGTACATTCTCTAAGCCTTCATATCTCCTTATTCTTCGACCAAGGTTGATTGCTAGTTCAGTTTGATTAGCATCAACAACAAAGCCTCTAACACTTTGGCTTGTTTCAATTTGAACATCATCCTTTTGTAAATCTGTGTTCACACTATATAAATACAGAGAAAATCAATCTGAGATTTTTGTAGTAGCCACTGTGTAATAGTCTGTGTATATATAGGCAAATGCAGTTGAAACTGTCAGAGCACGTACTGTGCATTTAACCATGATTAATCTGAGTGAATGCTAACTTGACACGTGGCCCATTACTTCTCCATAACGTTTGTAACCGTTAGATCGTGTTAACTGCGGTTATAAAGGATAGAATAAATATCCTGCCAATCTGATTTTTGACTTTAGTAAGTTTGACTGAATAACGTATTCTTCAAGAGACCTTGTCATCATCGCAGGTTGGCTCAAAGACCTCTTTGACAAAATGTCTCAAAGAAACTTCGATAGAGTCACTCTGCTGATGCTTAAATCCTTTTGTATTGTTCAATTGATAATACAAGATGAAGTTTAATACCAATGAATGATCTGTCAAGTGAGCTCACCCAACATGACAAAGACCAATCCCCTTGGCAACCTCATTTGCTCAATTGTCCAACCATAAGTACATGGAATTGTTGATACCAATGACTAATCTGCTAAGTGAGCTCACCCAACATAGCAAAGACTAATCCCCTTAGTGAATTCCAGTACATTGCTGATTATCAATCAATTTTAATAATTCCAAGTTCAGTCCTTAGTTTAGCAAATCTTTCACTATCCAAAGGTTTAGTGAATATATCAGCAAGTTGATCTTCAGTAGGGATGTATAGAACCACCACATCTTTCTTCTCAACATGATCTCTTATAAAATGATGTCTCACATCAATATGCTTGGTTCTTGAGTGCAAAACAGGATTTTCAGTAATTGCAATTGCACTTGTGTTGTCACACATAATTGGAATTTCCTTTTCTTCAATTCCATA
This sequence comes from Gentiana macrophylla, assembly GCA_026214975.1. Classification (NCBI taxonomy): domain Eukaryota; kingdom Viridiplantae; phylum Streptophyta; class Magnoliopsida; order Gentianales; family Gentianaceae; genus Gentiana; species Gentiana macrophylla. The sequence continues at coordinate 78,098,305 of CM047813.1, read as the reverse complement.
ATCCCTTAACTGTTGTCTTAACCACAATATTTGTGCACAAAGAACTTCCAAAGAGCTATATACTCTCTCAAAGAAGGGAAGTTGATATAGAATTCTCGCTTGCAAGCGCGAACCAAGAAACCAGATCTATTTCCCATTAACGGCGTGTTCTCTGTGGTGCTCTTTCTGTCAATTTTGTATCCAGCATAATCAGAATCTGAGTAGGATATAACTTTAAAACTTCCATCTTTAGAATACCATATCCCTACTCCCAAAGTCTCTTTTAGATACTTGAGAACTCTTTTGACTGCACCTAAATTACTTTCTTTAGGTTTGGATTGGAATCGCACAAACACCTACAAAGAAAGGATATATCAGTCTGCTTTGGCGATAGAGTGCACAATGAGACGCCTATCATCCTTCTGTATAAAGTCTGATCAACATCTTTGCCTTCTTTATCTTCATCCAATCTTATGTTTGTACTCATTGGAGTTGATGCTTTGGTGCTGTTTTCCATACCAAACTTCTTTAGCAGCTCCTTGGTGTACTTGGTTTGATGAATGAAGATTCCATCTTTCAACTGTTTGACTTGTAAGCCCAAAAAGTAGTTCAATTCACCCATCATGCTCATTTGGAACTTACTTTTCATCAGATTTGCAAACTTTTCACAAAGTGAATCATTTTCAGAACCAAAGATTATGTCATCAACATAAATCTGGACCAGCAGGGTGCTGTCACCTTCACTGATTTTGAAAAGAGTCTTATCAATGGTGCCTTTTGTAAAACCATTGTCCATCAAGAATTGAGATAGAGTCTCATACCATGCTCTTGGTGCTTGTTTCAAGCCATAAAGTGCTTTATTGAGTCTATACACTTTGTCTTCTTGATCTTTAACTTCAAATCCAGGAGGTTGCTGAACATACACTTCCTCCTCTAGAATGCCATTCAAGAATGCACTCTTGACATCCATTTGATATACCTTGAAGTTTTTTATATGCAGCATGTACCAAGAATAATCTGATAGCTTCCAATCTTGCAACAGGTGCATATGTCTCATCAAAATCTATTCCTTCTGCTTGAGAATACCCTTTTGCAACTAGTCTGGCCTTATTCCTTACAAAGGTACCAGATTCATCAAGTTTGTTTCTATATACCCATTTAGTACCAATGATATTTGCATGATCAGGCCTTTCAACTAGTGTCCAAACTTGATTTCTTTCAAATTCATTTAACTCTTCTTGCATAGCAATTATCCAATCTGGATCTGAAATTGCTTCAACAACTTTAGGTTCAACTTGGGATAGAAAACAAGTAAACATTGCTTCTAATTGTCTTCTAGTCCTCACACCTTTCTGTATGTTGCCAATAACTTGTTCAGCAGGGTGATCCCTTAACCATTGTGGATTCTGGTTAAATTGATTTTCAGGAACCTCATCTTCGCTTGGAGTCTCATTGATCTTCAACAGGGGTTCAAGCAGATCCTTGAACCGCCTCTCGGCTTGTTGCATCGAGATTATTATCAACAGGGTGTTCAACAGGGGCAGAATCAGAAATCTTTAAGTCATTAAATCTTTCCAAAACTTCAACACAATCTGGATCAGTGACTTGTAGATTATCAGCAGGTTCTGAACCTTCTACTTCCATTCCAGTGAACTTGGGTTCATCAAATATAACATGGATTGTTTCTTCATGTTTTAATGACCTCTTGTTCAGTACCCTGAATGCCTTGCTGACTGAAGAATATCCCAAGAAAATTCCTTCATCTGATTTTGGTTGGAATGTCTTCAGATGTTCCTTATGATTTAAGATAAAACACTTACTTCCAAATGGATGAAAATAGGATATGTTAGGTATCCTTCCATTCCAAATCTCATAAGGTGTCTTCAGCAGCTTCTTGTTCACTGATGTTCTATTTTGTGTGTAGCATGCTGTATTAACTGCCTCAGCCATGTACCTTTCAGGTAACAATGCTTCACTAATCATAGTCCTTCCTGCTTCTTTTATAGTCATGTTTCTTCTCTCAGCTACCCCATTTTGCTGAGGTGTACCAGCATCAACAAGTTGATGTAGTACACCATTCTGTTCACAGTATTCTCTTATCACTTTGTTGAGAAACTCAGTACCCTTATCTGATCTGATCTTCACTACTATGACACTTTTCTCATTTTGTAATCTTTTCAAAAGCTCTGGCATCTTTTGAAGTGTTTCACTCTTCTTATTCGTGAATATCACCCAAGTATATCTTGAAAAATCATCCACAACAACTAATGTGTACTTCTTTCCTATTACACTTGTTGGAGTTACTGGTCCAAATAAATTCATGTGCATCAGCTCCAACACCCTCTTAGTTGATTGCTTTGTTTATGACTTGAAGCTTGATTTGGTTTGTTTACCTTGCTGACATGCATCACATATAGCATCTTTCTTGAATGTGATCTCAGGTAATCCAAACACCAATTTCTTCTTTACTAACTGATTGATGTCATCAAAGTTAAAATGATTCAGCTTCTTGTGCCATAACCAATTGAGTTCTGATTTGGTATGCACTATCAAGCAGGTTTCTGGAACTGCAGTTGACCAATCCACAACATACATATTTTGTTGTCTTCTTCCAGCCAACACAACTTGATCACCTCTTTCACTGATGACAATACAGTTGTTTTTGTCAAAAGTGACCTTGTATCCCATATCACAGAATTGACCAAAGGCTCGGCAAGTTGTAGTCCAGTCCTTCAACATATGCAACATTCCTGATTGTTAGTCCATTCCTCACAAGTGTGCCATAACCTCTTGTGTATCCAGGTGTATTCTTGTTGCAAAAATTCACCCTTGGACCATCCTTTGCCACATAGTTTGACAAAGAGTGCTTATTCTTTGTCATATGTCTGGAACATCCACTGTCAAAGTACCAGACACCCTACAAAACAAAGTTAATACATTTTAGGTACCCAAACCTGTTTGGGTCCATAGTGGTAAGCATGACCCCTGGGATATTTCCATAAGGTCTTCTCCTAAAAGTGTCATACTTTGGTTCATACATGTATTCCACACATCCATAAGTTCTAACAGTTGGTTGTGTAGGATTCACATATGTTTTTTGGCCTTTTGGTTTATAATGTTGTTTGAGGTGATTCTTGTTGTTAGAAGCATTGGTATAACCATTGGTTTGCTGAACAGCCCTATAGTATGGAGTCTGCTGAGGTCCCTGCTGAGGTCTTGTATAAGCCCTCTGCTGAGTCCTTTGCTGATTCCATTGCCTAGGTTTTACCCTAGCAGCATGGTTATACTTGATGTTTCTAGCACTAGATGCAGGAATATTCCAATCATCATCAGTAGGGAACAATCTACCTTTCTCCCTGGATAAGTATTCCTAGAATGATTAACATTTTTGGGATTAGGATTCTTATCCTTGGAATATTTCTGGTTCTTTCCTTTTTGTGGTCCAGCAGACTTGGTAGAAGCTATCAGTAGGTCTAGAAGGCACAGCAGTCCTATTTTTGGATTTTTTTTTTTTATTATGAGCTGTTGACTTTTTTGACTTCTGATTTTGCTTCCTTGAAGCTTTCTCAGTAGGTTTTACTGCCTCAGCAACCTTAATAGGAGTTGGATCTTGTGCAGGCACAAACTTAGGACCAATTCTGGTACTAGGTACAGTAGCCTTATTGGATCCACTCTTGTTAGATTGTTGAGTTCCAAATCCAAGCCTTGTTCTATCACCATAAGGCTTTCCAGATTTGTATGCAGAGAGAATAAGATGGATCACAGATTCGTAAGCTCTGGATGTTCAAAGAGCTTATACCGATTCTCATCCAACATCTTTTCCTTACCTTTGAGAACCCTTAATTCAAAGATTCAGCCTTTCACTTCTACTTGAAGAGCTTCTTTTTCAGCCTTCACAATCTCATAACCAGATTGTATTTTTCTCAGTTGATTGAGGATGGCATCCAAAGCTTCTTCATTGTAAGAGTTTCTAGGATTTGAACCACACGTTGATTCACAATCACTTCCAGCAGGAGTGTTAATTGATACAGTATTGTATACCTCCTCTGTTTCATCCATATTAGCCATTAATGCATAATCTTCCATTTCAGCAACCAATGTTGTGTCATCTGATTCATTTCCCTTTTCAGATTCCACTTCATACCCTGATTCATCTTCAACAACCATAGCCTTCTTTCCATGTCTTCTTTGTTGGCTCTTGGTCTTCATTAGGTCTGGACAATCAGGTCTAAAATGTCCAGGCTTCTTGCAATTGAAGCAAAGATAATCAGGCTCCTTACTTTGTTTTAACTCAGGACAGTCAGGTTTGAAGTGTCCTGGTTTCTTGCATTGGAAACATAAGTAATCATTGTCTTTCCTGGAATCATCTTTCTTCTTTTCACTTAATTTCTTAGTGAAATTCCTTGGAGAGATTTTTCCAGTCTTCATTATCCAGATTTTCTTGCTCAGTAGGGCAATCTGCTCTTTCATTTCATCCAGCAGATCATTTTGAGCTCCTGATGTCTCTTCTTGATGTTTAGCAGCCAATGCAGTTGTCTTTGGTTCCTCTTTTTCAGTGGTAGGAATCAATATCTTGCTGAATTCATAAGATTTAAGATCTGAGAATAATTTGAAGGTATCCTCTTCATGTAACTTTCTCATTTCTTCTATTGCAGTGACTTTCATCTCCCAAACTTCTTTGTCAGGTAATGCTTCCAAGATTTTTGAGTTTATTTCTTCTTTTGAATAACTTACACTCAGCAGGGTAAGTTCATCCAGGATAGCATTGAATCTTGACTCTATTTGCTCAATGGTTTCATTTGGTAGATTTTGAACTTTTGAAACCTCTTTTTTGCTACACTGATTTTATTCTTCTTGATTGCATCAGTGCCTTCACAGATCAATCAGATCTTGTCCCAAAGTTCCTTTGCGCTTTTGCAATCTTTAACCTTCATGTACATATTGCTATCCAAGGTTTTATAAATGATATCAATAGCAATATTGTTGAGGTTTGCTCTCTTTCTATCTTCAACATTCCATTCTCTTTTTGTTTTGGAATGTACTCATCACATCACCCACTGCTCATCGACTTGGTAATCTCCAAAGTGGTCCATCCGTCAAAGACATCCATCATTTCATCATGAGTTGCGAAGCAAGGTAAGCTCGCATTCGACGCTTTATATTCATCAAATCTATCTAGAGAACACATCAGCATAGTTCTAGCATACTGGTTGTTATCCATGATGCAAGTCCTTGAAAATCAGTAATTTGAAAAAGTTTTCAAAGTATTTTCACAAGCACAACAAGTAGGATTACTTCAGAACAGAAGCACTGCTCCGATACCAATTGATGGTCCCTAGAAAAGGCTTTGGTTAAGTTTAGAGGGGGGTGAATAAACTTAACACTTAAAAATTTTGGAGTTAACAAACTCAAGAACTTCAAGAAACTTCACGATACCTCGATGAGTCTGTGACCCTCGAGAGTCTGGCGATTGTTGAGTCTCACTGAATTTGTGCAAATGGAATTATATCAAAAATAAAGCCTTGTTACTTGTTGTTAAATATGATATCAAATATTGGATACTCAGTAGTGTATGTGTGTGAGTTTAGTTGCTAGATTCAGTAAGGTGATGTGCTTGATAAACTAAATGCATAAAGTAAGTAGGCAGATTTTATAGTGGTTCCGGGTGGTGTAATCCTGTCAGTCCACTCTTCTCCTGTGATGTTGGAGGTAATTCACTAGAGATCTTTGATGTAGCTGTTACAAAGATTCCTAAGTTGCTCGTCCTTCACCAATAACTATGGCTTCACAAACTGAACACTTGGAACAGGTAGGATTGCTGCTCCAAAGTCTTCCACTGGTCCTTGAAGGGTAGGATTGCCTCTTCACCAGCTCCACCACAAACAACAGTCTTTCACACAGATGTGCTTCACTTTGCTTTCAACAGATTTCGGTAAAGAAAGATTGAATCAAATGAATGATTCAATAAAAAGAACTTGATTAGGATGATATGATCAGTAGCTTGCAGTCTTCAAGTGTGTAAACTTGATGTAGCTTGAATGCTGATTACACTTGAAGAATTTATCTGGATCAGTAGCTTTAAGCTCATTAGGGTTCAGCAGGGTGTTTTTCTTGATCAGAAATTAAAGCTCAGGACTATCTGTATTTTTCTCTTAATGTTCATCACTTGTATCTGAATTTGGAGCCCTCTATTTATAGGTAGAAGTTCTTGTGATCAGATTTGAAATTCAAATGTAGCCGCCTCAGATTTTGTCCTATTTGACTTGCTTTCACATCGCTCATAGTATCGACACAACAGTCATCGCTTTTTAATGACAATGCGATATGTCCATCCTTTGACTTGTATTCATTGGATGAAGTCCTAAATCATCCCAACGTCCCTTTAATCTCAACCATTGATTTGTTTGGTAAAGTCAGAGGTTGTTAGCTGTCCTTATCCATGATTTCTTCCAATGTAACCTTGAATAAAATCAGGTATATGTGTCAACAGGTTTATGAGTCTGCTGAGATACATATCAGTCAGCTGAACCATATTTAGCTAACTGTCTTTTATCTAACTTTTATTTATGAAGTTAGATTACACCTTTTTGCATATAACTAAGTTCCAATCATCATCCAACTTATGGAACTCAGACCTTGTACACAAGGTATATGTAATCAGTTTAGGTCATCACAGACTTCCCTAAATTCTGATTCCATATCCTTGACTTTGATTACTAAGTTTGATCCCTTAGCCTTCATTAACTGAGTTTGAACTCTCAGCCTTCAGTCTTCAGCAGGTGCCTGATAAGTCTACTGACCTAACTACCCTACTGACCTAGACCAGTCTGCTGACACAAGTCAGCTGACCTTTACAGTGCTTGTCTGATCAAACCTATACAAAGATCAAACTCTAATAAACCTATACATTTATATCTAGACAACTTTTTTCCTTTGCTCTATAACAGTTAGTCTGGCACTCATCACTGAAACTTAAAAATAAGTCCAACAGTAACGGATTCACTCCCCGTGCCATAAGCTCACGATATCACCCCGAAAATGGTCTAAATCACCCAAAAATGTGCTAAAAGTGTGGTAAACGGGGGTAAACAATGAACCGGAGTCACGTAAAGTTGACTCCCATCAACCACCCCACACTTAGCCTTTGCTCGCCCTCGAGTAAACTAGGCATTTTAAAACAAACCAAGGGATTCAACGTTGTGACATAGGTGCTACTATCCACACCCTCGAGGTAATCACAAAGTAAGAAACACGAACATATACACACCGGTTATGATATTATCAAGAAAATTGAGTGTGTGAGGTGCCAAGCTAAAGACCAAGTGCTCAAAATGATTGTCGGGTCTTGAATCCCGACCAAAAGTCTACCAACCGTTTCATACCAACTACTCTCTCCACTAATCAAGGTCACTAAGTTTGGACACAATCGGGTAGGACTTGAAAGGTTATAACGTTAGGCTAGGGTAATTCCGGTTAATCGAAAAGGATAATTTGGGAACTGGAGAAAAAGAAGTACGAGTGAACCTAATCAACAAATGTACCACCTTATCTCTACCATACAAACCATCCAAACTCCTCTTTGATTAATTTAAGCACTTTGGGAACTATAGGATACTAACATACCCAAACTCATTGCCACACTCAACTATGTTTCAAGTGTCATGAGGCGAGATCGAATACATTAGCACCTATCTAACTATCCCAACTCCAACATCATCAAAATCACTTCCGAGCTCATTTCTTTGATTCCAACCTTTTATTTCTATATACTCCAAGCTCTTATTCGATGAGAACTTCTTACTTTATTTTGAACTTGGTTTTTTTTTTTTTGAAAGAAGGAACAGATTTTTCTTTCCTTCTTGGGCCAAATCCAAACGCTAGGCCCAACTGAGCTCCTCTTCTCCTTATAGCTCAAAACCGAGGAAACACCAACCCAACTTGAAACATCATTTCCCCCACCCCACACTTGCCTTAGCAAGTGTGGTTTAACAAAAGACAAGGTCCACTCGTAGGGTAGAAACAAAGGAAATGTGACCATAATTAAGGCTCAAGGGTAGGTTTCTGACTAAGTAACAAAACGGCTATAAGACGAATGGTGGTCAGACCATTCTATCAGGGCTGAGAGGGGCCACGAAGGTCTAATGTTCAGGATTAGGCTTATTTGGCTTGGGTAAGGTCAAAGAGACGCCAGGACCGTCATCCCGTATCCTACTTAGGCGAACCTCTCTATTTCGTCTCGAGACTAGTGGTATGAGAGGTGGTAGTAATCAAATTGTGCACAAAGTGTAGCTTACGTGAAATTAATAAACTCCATTCTGAAGATAATATCAAACCGCAGTGTAAACGTTCGGGGTCCCTTCTAAGGTGGTCACCACTTGAATGTGAAAATAACACACACAACAAGGTGTTAAAAACCCTTGAAAATTTTTAAAAATTACCCAAAAATCGACTCAAGCCCGGTCATAGGCTAAGCATACCACATATTAAGCACATTTAACAACGAAAACAAGAAAACGGCTAAGTCTCCCACCCCACACTTAAACGAAACAATGTCCTCAGTGTGTGAGAGATAAAAAGAGTAAAAGACTTAGCTGTTTGACCAAAACCCGGTAGAAAGGCGCAATCATGATTCGAAACTCGTGACACCCTCGTATAATTCCATCCCGAAACCTAAAGCGAGATCAACAGAAACAAAGAAAGCGCATGCACAGGACTGAATCCACGTGCTATAAAGCAAGAAATAGGGTGAGCGGGTGCATAAAATAATGAGTACATGCCACAGTAACGAGATCAAATCATAAAGAGAGGGGATACGGGATATGCAATGGACGGATAAAGAAACAATGAAAACAGAACATCCATTCATCAGATAAAAACAAATAGAAAAAATCCATGTCATCCCACAATATCAACCAAAGAGAGGGAAAACATGCACGGTCAAGCAGGCCTCAGGGGCTCAAAAATAAGTGCGTGTGCATGCCAAGTGAAGTGTATTAACATAATAGTGAAATAGTATCAAAATTAGCTGAAGCAAAACTAGCAAAATAAATGGAAGCATAAATATAATGCATGAAAAACTAGCTAGTCTGCTCCAGTGCCCTGTCCATCAGGAGAAGGTGTGGTAGAAGCTGGTGCAGCCACAGAAGCTGCCCTCTCCGGCTGTGTAGACCTCTCAGCACCTGTCCTCTCTGACTCTGTCCCAACTGTCCCGATCAGCTCCTCTAACGATATGTCATCAAACCCCTCATCTGGCTCATCAACAATCAACTCCTCTGAGACCCTCTGCAAGTCTGCCTCAATCTCTAGGGTATACTGAAATTGTGAAACATCCAAATCCAATGGAGGAAGATCAATCTGTCTGGCCTGAGCGAATACCCTCTGATTTTCCACAATTCCATTCAGAGTCAGCCTCAAACTTTCCATCCAATCCCGTTGTTTATGAGCAATAAGAAGCCCCTGACGCTCACTAAGCCACGGTCCCCCGGTCGTCGGTGTAAAAGGTGGAGGTGGAGGTGTAGGTGTAGTTGTTGTGGAAGGTCCAGTAGTGAATGGAGGAGGTGGGGGTATTGTGGTGGTGGTGGAGGAGATGATAGGTGGAGGTATAGGTAGTGTAGTGGATGTATTCGAGGTGGCGGGGCGAAGGACAGTGTGAATAGGTCGTGGGGTGGGCCTAGGAGGCTTTTGAGCGGTGCGGGCATTGAACGGCTTAGGGACCACGGGCTAATTCTTCTTCCTCAAGATCTGATCGTTGGGATATTCCTTAACCGGTGCTCTCTTGCATAAGGCATAAATAAGGTAAGGGCACATGAGCATACGGCGCTTGACCTTCTGATTTTCCCTGAATTCCTCGAAAATAGTCTTCCCAACATCTACCTTAAGATCATAATGTAAAGCATACAACAATTGCAAGTCCTTGATGTGGAAATGCGTTATGTTGTCCTTCTGTAGTAGGCGATTCTAGGAGAACTTAGCTTTTACTTTCCACTCATCAGGCCATGTAGTCGTCACTAACTGACTCCATGCACTACTCCCCTTAGATACCCACTGTAAATCCGGATTGATGTCCTTCCTCATTTTTTCCAACGGATCCTCAGTATTCCCCCAGAGTTGTCTTTCCGCAAACCAACTGATGTAATCTCGGCCCTCGAAAGCTGGTATCCGGTAGTAATCATTTATTGCCTTGACAGACCACGGGACATTGACTCCTCGTACCTTTATGAACCCCGACTCTAGATTGGCGACACTAAAATTCGCATACCATTCCCGAACTAGTGTGAGATTGAGGTTCCCTTCCGGCTCATAAATCAGATTATTCCAACCTCTCTTCCTCAAGTCATCTATGAAGGTTTTAGGAACAGCCTTGAGATCTAACCCCCTCTCGAAACATAAGTTTTTCATGGCGATATACTCGTTATAGTTTGTCAAGGCCACAGGTGAGTTAAAACGTTGCTCAAAAGGTATAGGGTCGTGAGGAGGAGGGTCTTGTAGAGGAACTTGCTTGGGAAGATTTTGTGGAGGAAGTGAAACAGGAGTTTGTGTGGTTTTGGCTCGCATCCGTGCTAAGGGCACAGTTTCACTATCATGATCTGTTACCTCCTCACTGTCACTGTTACTGCCCGAATTGCTCCCCTCGCTATCCGGCTCAAAGTCCTCGTCAGAAGTCTCTTCCCTTAACTGTCCAAAAGGCATAAGGGCTCTAGGGTTCTTACTTTCGGCACGGCCCACATCACCAATCCGGATACCACCCTTAGGTATTCGGGAAAAAACTAGGGTTTTCTGCTTCTTGGGCATATGTTTTGCCACCGGCTGTTTCCCTTTGCCCTTACCCTCAGTTTCTTTCCGTTTGTTATCCCTCATTGTCTCTACACTCACCAAAACATCACCAATCAACCGAATCAAACAATCAAAACCAACCCGATTAACGTCCAACCGGGATTTCAAGACAAACCAACCCAAACAACGAATCATCCCATGAAAGCCACACCATTCATCGTCAACAATAAGACAAACAAAACAAAACACAAACAGGATACAAAATCAATAATAGTCAAAAAAACGGGGTAGGGGTGTTAAACCAAAAAAAGGCTAAAAACTAACCATAACCGAAACTTAAACGTAAAACCAAAATGTACCTGTACTATGCTTAAATGAGATGAGATGAATGATTTGGAGTGAAGCACGAGTTCCGAAACGTCGATCGAAGCCCAAATCCGCCTAGGCAAAAATTTGCCCAAAGTCAAGATCGAATCGAGAAAACGAGGGATTCGTTGTTGGAATGGATTAGTAGAATCAAGAGAAGGGATTGAGAGGTGTTGTTTGGTGTTTGAATCACTAAAAACGGAATAGAATTGAGTGATTTCGAATGAAAGTGTGAAGGGAGGCCGCCGGTGGTTTGTAGGGTTTGAAGAAAAAACTGGAACGCCGGTTTGGGATGTAGGGGTTTATAAAGAAGATGACCTCAAACGCGCGTTTGGAAAGCTGAAACGCGCGTTTCGCATAACTCAAATGCGCGTTTGAAGTCTGAAATGTGCGTTTGATAAGGGAGTTCACGAACAGAGAGTTGGGGGCTGAAACGCGCGTTTGGGATGGTTCTAAACGCCGCGTTTGGGAAGGTCAGAGCTGAAACGCACGTTTAGGATGGTTCTAAACGCGCGTTTGGACCAGAAACAAGGCTAACTCAAGGTTGTCACCCCACACTAGATTCTTACCACCCCGAGACCACAAGAAACAGCAACTCACTCAACAAAAACTATGAAATGGTGGGTTGCCTCCCCCAAGCGCCTTTGTTTTACGTCGTTGGCTCGACAAGATGGATTATACGGTGCCAACTTTTTCAAGTTATACCGTTGGCACGAGGCAAGAAAGGGTAGAAAGAAAGATGAAAGGGTGGATTGAAGATTAAACGGGTCAAGGTTTATAGTCCATGACAAGACTTACACGATTCATCACATGGTATGGGGTCTTCAAGGCTCACTATTTCTAGTGCTTCATCGTAAGGCAACCTCTCATACCTTTTCAACCGTAAGCCATTCGTGGTAAACGTGCCAAGCTTAGGATGGGTAATTTCAATAGCACCGGACGGATAGACTTTCGACACCACGTAGGGACCGGACCACCTAGACTTCAACTTCCCTTGAAAAAGATGAAGACGAGTATTGTAGAATAAGAATTCGTCACCCTCATTGAAAACACGAGGTTTGATCAACTTATCATGGAGCAACTTAGTCTTCTCTTTATACTTCGTCGAAAGATTGTAAGCACAAAGGTGAAACTCATCTAATTCATTCAATTGGGCCATAAGCTTCTCACCAACTAAGGTGTCATCGAGGTTTAGCATTTTAATAGCCCAATAAGCCTTGTGTTCGATTTCTACGGGAAGATGACAGGATTTACCATAGACTATCATGTAAGGTGACATGCCTAGGGGTGTCTTAAAGGCGGTCCTATGGGCCCATAGAGCATCATCTAACTTTAAAGACCAACTCTTGACATTCATATCTACCGTCCTCTCCAAGATACGCTTAATACCCCTATTCGTGACCTCAACTTGACCACTCGTTTGGGGATGGTAAGCGTGTGAGGGAAGAAAAGGTCCAGTCTAGCAGCCGGAGTTTTTCCGATAGAAATCCAAGGAGGATTCCGGCAAGGGGTTCGTGTGGATTAGCGATAGAGGCCGGACGCGTGGACGGCTTGTGCATTGAACTACTCTCCGTTGACGGTCAAAGCGACGATCTAGTAGATCATCAAGGTATAACCGTCAAACTACTTAACGTGTTTATTGCATTAAACGAAGAATGATCTAGAAAAGGAAATCAAATTTTAAATTCCGCTGCGTTAAACTAGTGATTTCCTAACAGTGGTATCGGAGCCAGACTTCGAGCTTAAGCAATAAGCATAATTTAATTGCGTAGTATTTAATCGATAGATGCAAGATTTAAATCACGAAACGTTAAAACAAAAAAAAAAAAAAAAATTATTAGGGTTTATGGGGGGCTCGGCCGACTGGCGGCGGCCCCCTCCCTCTGCGGCGACGGCGGCGGTGGCCCTAGGGCTGCCGTCTGTCGGCTGTCCTCTTCCAATGGGGAGATCGACCCTTTTCGTTTTGTGATATTTATTGTGCATAGATATCTCGTTTGTTTAGTTGTGTCATATGGCCAACCAATGGTTCAAATAGTTTGGACCATTGGGAAACCATATGGCATATTGGCCTTTCCAAATTTTGATTTGGAATAGGCCTAGGCCCTTTCCAAATATTTGATTTGGAATAGGCTTGAGCTTGAACCACTTCAAAATTTTGATTTTGGAAAGTGGCCAGGCCTAAACCAAAACTATTTGGCCTTTCCAAATATTTGATTTGGAATAGGCCTAGGCCATTTCCAAATATTTGATTTGGAATAGGCCTAGGCCTAGGCCACTTCCAAAATTTTGATTTTGGAAAGTGGCCAGGCCTAGTGTTAACGGTGAATTTTATGGTTTTTATCGCTTTATTCCGTAACAATATTCTTCGTATTTTATTACTTTTTATAAAAAAGTAGGAGTTGAATTGAAATATTGAGGGGTTGTGCATGAAAAGTCTTAAAGTGTAAACTTGAGCTAATTTCGTGATTTTATTGGTAATTATCTATGGTTTTACACTTTGCATGTTCTTATGGTTTTGAAGGTATTTACATGTCATGGAGAGGGATGAAAGGAGCTTAAAAGATGTTCAAGTGATGATTTGCATGGAAGGAAAGAGATAGAGATGAAGTTGGAATGAAGATCAAGATGAATTTGGAAGAAAAAGGGCCTGAACTAGCGTCCAGGGTGGACTGGCGTCCAAAGAGGTGGACTGGCGTCCAGGAGGAGAAATTTGGTTCAGGATGTTCAGATTTTTGGTGGACGAGCGTCCAAATTAAAGAAGGACGGGCGTCTGATCATGACTCGGCCCGATTCGAAGATTTCAAGCAGAGTGGACGGGCGTCCAGACACTCTGGACGGGCGTCTGCGGCCGACATGCTGGAACCGACTTAAAATTCTATATATAGCCGCATTATCTCAACCCTAATCATATCAGATTTTTATACACAAAAAAACACACAGCAGCCGCACTTCTGAGGCTTTCAAGGCCGATCACCCGGGCCTTGTGCTCGGGTGATCCGGGTTAGATTAGGATGCTTTTATTTTTGTTTGTTGATTCATGGAGATCATCCATTATACCAAACTATGTGAGTTTATCTTCTAATTTATTCAATCCTTAGTTTATTCTTATGATCTTTGATTTGTTTTGTATCTTTCTATGATTTATGATGCTATTGTGTGACTAGATCGAGAGATTGGTTGCTAATTGTTGTCTAACGTTGATGAGAATCGTTGTTAGGCTAGATCACCATAGAAAGATAGGATCCTTAATCGTTAATTCGTGACAAATTAATTGGTTAATTATCTAGGTTGCTAGATTCTAAAATACGAGAGTTAACTTGAATCTACACCTTCGTTTTGTATGAAATTGGTCTCAACATTCGAGAGAGGAGAGATCGATAATTGAATTCACTAAGAGATTATGAATTCATAGCTTGAGAAACGGATTCACTAAGGAATTAGGAGTTCGTATCTCGTGTAAAGGTGACACCACAATATTGAATTAAAATCATGAGATGAACTTGGATTGAAATCACTTGGTTTGTATATTGTTTGATTCCATGTATCTTAGTTTTATGTTTTTCTCTCTATTATTTGTTATAGCTTAGATTTATTTTATCTGTTCTATGTGTTTATATGTTTGTTCTTTCGTTTATTTGTTTTCATAACAATTGAAAGGAATTAATAAAACTAGGTTCAACAACCCAATTCCCTGTGGATCGACCCCTTACTTATTCCGCTTTGCTAGCAATTACCCGGTATTTGGCCGGTTAGGAGTTAGTTTTGCATATAGGTTAGGGTTTATAAATTGTTTTTGTTTAATGATGCAAAACCACCCCAAACACCTAGACTAAAATAATTTGGCCTTTCCAAATATTTGATTTGGAATAGGCCTAGGCCCTTTTCAAATATTTGATTTGTAAAAGGCCTAGGCCTAGGCCACTTCCAAAATTTTGATTTTGGAAAGTGGCCAGGCCTAAGCTAAATTTATTTTTGGAAAGGAAACAAATAGGAGACTTAGTAATTTAAATTTTATTTTGAATGGTTCAAAT
The DNA here is from genome assembly GCA_026214975.1 of Gentiana macrophylla. Lineage (NCBI taxonomy): Eukaryota > Viridiplantae > Streptophyta > Magnoliopsida > Gentianales > Gentianaceae > Gentiana > Gentiana macrophylla. The sequence continues at coordinate 78,083,156 of CM047813.1, read as the reverse complement.
TTGATTAAATTAAAATCGATTTAAAATTAAATGTTGATTTTAATTTTTGATTAAGTCATATAATTAATTAAAAGTTATTTAATTATTTGATGTGATAAAATAAAGACGCATGAGTAGTTAAAATTAGAATTTAATCTTTTTCATAAGATAAAATTGTATGGATTAGATGTGTAGATATAATGTGATTATATGGACCCCGATTGATCATGGACTCGACCAATAGGATAGATGAGAATGTTTTCTTTATGTTGGTTTTTGAAAAAATTATCCTAGGCCGTTATGAAGAACGTGACCTAGTTTACATTTTGCATTTATCCCATTCCCGTAAGCTCCCCCCCGTGTGCGGCGGGTGTAATTATTAGATAAATTATGTAATGAGAATGGAGCAAGAAGTTGAAGACCAAGGAGAGATAAAGAACCCATTGGCGTACAGCAATAAAGATCCTATTGGCGGTTGCAGATGCCCTTAGTTTGTGACCCGCGGTTTCGCTGGGCTTGTATTCAAACCGCACTCTAGAAAAAAGTCCATGATCATACCGGTTATTTTGTGCGCGGAATGTTGTGTATGTTTTACTTTATATGATATAGTAGTAATATGCACATAGTAGATGAGACCATAATTAAACCAAATTAATTAAGTGAATTAATTTAAAATTATTCCCACATCAAAAATCAAGTCGGAGATGCCTCCCCATGTTATAACGACGGTGAAGAGCCCTTGTTCGGACCCAACTCACCAGCCAAAGCGGGGGTTGACCTACCTCGGGTATATCGTCGTTATCGAGATATGATCGAAAGAGATCTCATGAATATTAAGGTTATGACTGGACTAAGAATTCTCTCGGCCACCAGCCAAAGCGGGGTCGTTTGGATTTTAGAGGCAAGGGTCTGACTATTCTTTCATAAGATGAAATATTGTCAAAGAGTTGACTGGTCAAACAACAAGAATCGTATAAGATACGATCGACAAATCGTTGTCCACCTGTTTAATTATTTTCGGCCCATCAGCCAAAGTTGGGGGTCGGGATAGTTCGATGGGATCTTGCCCACTAAAGAAATTATTTTCTTGAAAGCCAATAGGGAATAGTTGGCTAGTGGGAGTGAAAACCTTATAGATTTATTAAGTGCTAATTTAGGGTTTTCATGCATGAGCTTTTACTTATTCTATCTTTATTTATTGTTGTAGAAAATGTCAAACAAATTGAACCTTCGTTTTATCATCGAAAACAAGCTTGACGAGACGAATTTTCTCGATTGGGAAAGAAACCTCAAAATCGCTTTGAGGCACGAGAAAGATTGGCTATGTCTTGGGCGAGGCCCTACCGGAAAAGCCCACCGAGGGTTCGGGCGCAGATGTTGTCGAGAAGTACAACAAGCACTGTTCGACAAGACCGATGCTACATGTATCATGCTTGCTTCTATGACACCTGAATTGCCAAAACAAGGATGAGTCTATGGACGCCTACTCTATCATGGTCCACCTGAAGGAACTTTATGCTTCTCGCCTCGCCTTTGAGAGGTACGAGGTCTCGAAGGCCCTATTTAGTTGTAAGATGGCATCTGGGACTGCTGTGGGGTCACACGTGCTTAAAATGATCGGGTACATAGAGAGGCTTGGGAAGCTAGGCCACAAGTTGGAATGAGAGTTGAGTATTGACTTGATTCTGCAATCTCTACCTGATTCATTCTCGCGGTTCATGATGAACTATCACATGAACAAGATAGATTGCTCCCTTGCGGAGTTATTGAACATGTTGAAGACTGCTGAGGGCACTGTGGGGAAGGGAAAGCAAGTGTTGCTGGTCACTTTGAGCAAGGGCAAGGCAAAAGCCCAAAAGAAGTCCAAGAAGGCGAAGGCTGCACCTAAGCCAATGCCTAAGATAGCGAAAGACAAATCCAAGGATGCTTGCTTCCATTGCGGTGAGACCGGACATTGGAGGAGAAACTGCAAAGGCTTCTTGAGTACCAAGAAGAAGCATTCTGATGCTTCGACTTCATGTATATTTATGATTGAGATCAATATTGCTTCTTCTAAGTCTAACCACTGGGTATTAGATACTGGTTGTGGTTCTCATATTTGTACGAATATGCAGGCACTAAGAAGAACTAGAGATCTGTGGAAAGGAGAGGTGGACCTACAGGTTGGAAATGGAGCAAGTGTTGCTGCACTAGCCGTAGGAGTTTATTTTCTTTCATTGCCCAGTGGGCTAGTACTAGAACTCAATAACTGTTATTTCGTTCCTGCTCTTACGAAGAGCATTATTTCTATCTCTACATTAGATGTTGATAGATTTTCTTTTACGTTTGAGAATAAATGTTGTTCTTTTTCACGTGATGGAATCTTTTATGGTACTGGCACACTTAGCAATGGTCTCTACATATTAGATATGAATGTTGACGTTCTTAATATAAATAACAAGAAATCCAAAACAAATGACTTGAATGAATCCTACTTATGGCATTGTAGACTTGGCCATATAAATAAGAATCGCATTTCCAAACTCCATAAAGATGGAATGTTGGATCAATTCGATTACGAATCGTTTGATACATGCGAAGCTTGTTTACTTGGCAAGATGACAAAGTCACCTTTTAGTGGCAAAGGGATAAGATCCAATGAATTGCTTGAGCTCATACATACTGATGTATGTGGCCCAATGTCAATTCAAGCCAAAGGAGGATACTCTTATTTTATCACTTTAACTGATGACCATTCTCGCTATGGTTACATATACTTAATGAGGTATAAGTCTGAAGCCTTTGAAAAGTTCAAGGAATTCAGAAGTGAAGTGGAGAAACAGCTAGGTAAAGAAATCAAAACACTTCGATCCAATTGAGGTGGAGAATACTTAGATGGAGAGTTTCAAGACTATTTGAAGGAGAATGGGATTCTACCTGAATGGACCCCTCCCGGGACGCCACAAATAAATGGCGTGTCTGAGAGGAGGAACCGCACCTTGTTAGACATGGTGCGATCCATGATGAGCTATGCGCTTCTCCCAAAATCGCTTTGGGGTGCACGCTCTAAAACCGCATCCTATACACTGAACCGAGTTCCATCAAAGACGGTTGACTCTATGCCATACGAGGTATGGACTAAGAGAAAACCGAGCCTAGGTCATCTAAAACCTTGAGGTTGTCCGACTTACGTGAAGCGGATGATGCCTGACAAATTAGAGCCCAGGTCTGACAAATGTCTGTTTGTGGGTTATCCTAGGGAAACCAAAGGGTACCAATTTTACCATCCTGAGGAACAAAAGGTGTTTGTTGCCAGGACTGGCCACTTTATGAAGAAGGAGTTTATCCTGAACAGGGTCAGTGGGAGTAAAATTGATCTTGAAGAAATTCGAGAACCACTTACGGATAACAGTCAGTTGATGGAAGTAGAGGACTTTCCACATACATATGTGACACCAGCTTCTACCGTGGACACACTAGCACCTCGAAGATCCACCAGGGAACGTCGTGAACCCGAAAGGTACACTGGCGTGTATCTCATGGAAGATGAGGACCCTAGAACTTATGAGGAAGTGCTATTAAGGCATGACAAAGAGAAATGGCTGGAAGCCATGAATTCTGAAATGGAATCCATGAAAGACAACCAAGTTTGGAACTTAGTTGATCCACCTGAGGGAATAGTTCCCATAGGGTGCAAATGGGTCTTTAAGAGAAAGACCGACATGGACGGTAACGTGACTACCTACAAGGCTAGGTTAGTGGCAAAAGGATATAAGCAAAGACAAGGAGTTGACTATGACGAAACCTTTTAGCGCGGTTGCCATGTTAAAATCCATTAGAATTTTGCTCGCTATTGCAAAGATACCATGATTACGAAATCGCAGATGGATGTGAAAACAGCTTTCCTTAACGGGAACCTGTCTGAGGAAGTGTATATGACACAGCCTGAGGGTTTCACAACCAATGACGCCAGGATGGTATGTAAACTGCAAAGATCCATTTATGGGTTAAAGCAATCTTCTCGGAGTTGGAATCTTCGCTTTGATGAGATAATCAAACAGTTTGATTTCATCAAGAACGAAGATGAGCCCTGTGTTTACAAGAATGTTAATGGGTGTGCCATTGTGTTCTTAGTGCTTTATGTAGATGACATATTGCTCATAGGGAATGATGTGCCTATGTTACAATCAGTCAAAGCTTGGTTATCCAAGAACTTCTCTATGAAGGACTTGGGTGATGCAGCCTATATTCTAGGAATAAAGATCTATAGAGATAGATCTAAAGGTTGCTTGGTCTATCGCAATCCACCTACATAGACAAGATGCTGAAGAGATTCAGCATGGAGCAGTCCAAGAAAGGATTGATGCCCAAGTCACATGGGGTCTACCTGTCAAAGGGAATGAGTCCTAAGACAGAGGAGGAAAGGGCACAAATGAGTAAAGTCCCTTATGCTTCGGCAATCGGGTCTATCATGTATGCCATGTTATGCACAAGACCAGACGTCTCGTACCCTCTTAGTATGACTAGCAGGTACCAGTCCAATCCAGGTGAGGGTCACTGGATTGCTATCAAGAATATCCTTAAGTACATGAGACGTACTAGGGATATGTTCTTGGTTTTCGGGAACGATGATTAAGTATTACGAGGTTACACAGATGCCAGTTTCCAAACTGACAAGGACGACTTTAAGTCGCAATCTGGATTTGTTTTCACGCTTAATGGCAGAGCAGTGAGCTGGAAGAGTTCCAAGCAGGAGACTACTGCAGACTCTAAAACGGAAGCCGAATACATAGCAGCCTCGGAGGCGGCAAAGGAAGCAGTTTGGATGAAGAAGTTCATTACTGAACTTGGTGTGGTTCCCTCCATTAAAGGTCCAAAGGCCTCAGCATCGTGATAATAATGGAGCGATATCTCGATCAAAGGAACCAAGGTCTCATCGAAGTCCAAACATGTGCTACGGCGCTATCACTTGATTAGAGAGATAGTAGATAGAGGAGATGTAAAGATAGAGAGTCCACACGGATGATAACATAGCCGATCCGTTGACCAAGGCATTGTCTCAAGCTAAGCATGAGAAACATGTTCACTTGCACGGTCTTAGGCATATGGGTGATTGGCTTTAGGCCAAGTGGGAGATTGTTGAAAGGTGTCCTAAACCCAATCGGGTTGGACCGGATCCGACCGGTCGGGTCGTTCTGATCTATTTAGTTCATGTAATAACTTTATTATGATTAATAAAAGCACTTATGTTATTATATATTGTTTATCTTCATATTATTTTTGTATATATAGTAACGTGCAACTAAATAATATCCATGCATATCAATTAATTAGCCCAACCAATTAATTATCAATGAGGCCCAAATAACAAGATTACTAGTCCGAATTACGTAAGCCACATCGGGGACCATGGACCTATAACCAAGAGCTCCAATAATTAATTATTCGCCGAATGTAATAAGTACATTAATTATTAATTCCGGGATTACGCCACCATAAACCCATTGTTTCATTACACCTTTCATCTTATTCACAACACTCTCCACTTTTTCTGTGGCTGACAGAATATATCACCGATACGTACGCTCCAAGCTTTTCGACTTATTGCCCGATCGAATTGGGTTAATGCGGCTGAAGGGCGATCTTTAGGATTAGCGTCTTGATCGCTGTCGGTGGTGCTCTCTCGATATCTTTTTGACCTCACGGTGACCGAGAAGATCCTTAAACTGTCTATTCCTTTATTTTCCACAATGAAGTGATATCAAACTATCGGACACAGGTACTCCGGACCAAAAATTCTAAGCCGCTGAGTAAACCCGTAATGGTCATCATGTCGGCGCAAGTGAGAATCGGTGTAAATCAACCATATTCAGTTTGCACACCGGACGCCACTTGTTTCCTCGTTCTGCGATGATAGCGAGGCGTGCTAAACCCCGCTATTTTTGTGCTCGGATGAGTGAAGTTTATTAAGTCATCTGTTTCTATAACATCGAGGGCATTCCTGAGGAGGTAAGGTAGGACAGCTCTGGAGTGAGGATTGTCTTGTTGAAGCTCAGTCGCTGCGTGAATTTGACAGTCAGTTCTTGCAGAGACATGAGTCCAATTCTCATCAGAGAATCTTGGGCGATGTCAGTTTCAGACTTGGATAGCACACCACATTAGTTGTTGTTGTTTTAGTGTTATCATTTCTGAACCTGATACTCTCCCATACCAATATTGATATCCGATCTACGAAGACTTGTCAATACTCTGAGTCGAGAATCCCGTATTTTAAAACATATGACTTTTAAATGGCCAAGAGGGTTCTCTTAAATCTACAAAGGATATAAGCCATAGCGGGCATCACTTGAGGTGCCTAAATGAATTCAGATTTCTCTTAGTCTACCAAGGTATTGGGAATCACCTTTATCATGCGCTTTTTAACGAATCCGTTATTCATTCATTCATTCATATATTACGAATGAATTCGATTCCGTTTATTACAGCAAAAGTCTGGGGAATGCCCACCTTTTACGCTGAAATCTGTAAAGGCCGAGTGGTGAGAGGTTCAGAGGTGCGGTTAACTCTCCAGTTGTGGGAATCACCCATATACCACTCAACTTTGTTGAAAGTTTAAACTTTCTATTCATTAAAACTCTTTTCCGTGTAGATCCAATTTTATCCCACTTGTTTGAGACATAGATTGAATTCCTGAAGGTGACAATGTAGGTAAAACTCCATTCAGGTTGGATTTTTCAAACAAACCTCATAATGATCTATACATTTTTGAGCCACTTAGGTTGCTCAATCACCCAATGATTATAAAGTCCACAAAATCACAATGTGGGTCAGCGGTTAAACCATACTCCCCTTATGTCTTGGATGGATTGACATTACGATCTAAGTAGTATTTATCGGTGTAATCTGTAACTAATGTTGGATGTGATGCGATTAAATCAGATATAACTACCTTTGAGTAACCCCATTGCTCAAGGTTTAAGGCTGTTTCTTATTAATAACATCGAAGCCTTGTGATTCAACCGTCACTTTACGTCTTTTCAAGAATCTTATAATCAATAGTCTTTCGTCTCATTAGATATTTTCACGACGATGCAATGCGAGCATTATGCAAAATCCCCAGTCCTACGCTTCCAAGCATTAAATGCACAAATCCTACCATTCACAGATATCTTTCACTAGCAGGGCTAGGTTTACTGATCTATTTAGTGGGGTCCCAGACTCTTGAAAGGAAACTTGGTCATTGTTAAGCTTGATATAGTGTTCTGGGCGAGATAGGAATCATAGCGGTCGTCGGGTCTAATCTACAGGATATAACCAGGTTATTCATAGATTAGTCAGAACCTTCTACCTCTAAGAGTTTTAGACGTGTTACATACATTGGCGTGTAGCGATGGTTACATCAACTTCAAGGCAAAGTCGAGTCTGATTAAACACTACAAATGTCATATTTGTTTAAAAATAAACTAACAGTATCGAAAATTAACTTTAAATTTTTACTGCAATATTCAAGGATAGAATCCGAGAATTTTTCAACCAGATCTTGTCATGCTGCTAGTCTGAAATTGCTGCCACGTTATTTTCTATTAACATGTTGCCTGACTACAGCATTCTTCAAGGGCTAAAGCCCGAGTCAAAGTTCTCGATTCAGAAATTACACTGAGATTCATTGGATAGTGATCGAGCCTTTCATGATCCTATACTTTCTTTAAGGAATGTTTCGGTTTAGCTTCAAACTTTAGTTAAGATTTGCATAGACATGCTCGTTAGTCTAACTTTCCTTAAAAATAGTCTTGAACTAAGGATTCTTTGGTAGGCTTACGCTTCCGTGGCTGGGATGCTAATGAAAGCGTTACGATTGGGACTATTCTCTAATAAATTGAAAAACTAAATATAAAAGCTCACGAGTTTTATGAATTCCAAATGCCGTTATGTGACACTTTATTGATGATTTTCTATTAGAAAATTTCGAGTGTGAACAACTCACAATTAAAATTCATTTTTATAGGTCGATCATCTTTCAAACTAACGACCAGTTTGTCTGCTGGATTTCCTTTTAGTGGCAGCGATGTTTCTCACTGTTTAAAATGGCCAAGTTTTGAGGCTTTCGAGAGAAATATCAAAATTAATTTGCATGTGATCAATAAGTAGCGTTCAATTCTTCTGGCTTATCAGGAAGTCACTATTAGTCAATTTTACCTTTAGCGATCTAACATGCTTATTTGAGTTATACAACTAGTTCTAAATCAAATTGACTAAATTCATACACGTAGTAGATTTTAGAACACTAAACTGTTAACATGAGTACATCCTACCGTTCAGGATTTAATCTAATGCCTCGGTCTTGGCCCGAGGTAACAGAACATTTGATCCTTTTCCTTTTATTAAAGTACTACCAAAAATATCTATTCGATTGATGACCACCAGTACCCATGGGTTATCAATCCGGGCCAGCCTAATTATAATAGTCTAAAATCTTCCTTAGGATGCGGCCGGTCATAAGTTCAGCAGCGTCACCATTCTCTCACGTTACTTGTGCTTCGCGATGATGGGGTGGGAGCATTCTCCGATAGCTCAATATTATGCAAAAAAGTGGTGGAGTTCTTGACCACGTTTTTGGACTTGATGTTACATTGGTGATAAATCGTTGTTGTATGCATGTGTCGAGCCCATAGCTAACTTAGAACTTTGTGGTATCCAGACGGTGCGAAGGTTTGGGGAATTCCATTGAGCTTGAGCAGCTTACCGGATTTCTATGCCGGATTGTGGAGATGAAATTCGATTGACCGTAGCTCTTTGACGATCGAACCGTGGTTAATCTTTTATGAATCACATATGCACTCGATTATCAATCCTTAAACATAAAGCACTGTCTGATAAGGTGGACTTATGAGAATCGACACCTTAACCCATGAGCTGAAGGGATTTACTCATATGCTTTACTTGAGTAGGGATTCACAGTACATTCCCAAACCTAGTTGAAAAAGCCCTTGTTCCTCGGTTTTACAATTGATTTCTAATTAATATCAAACTATTCAAATTAAAACTAATTGTGTCTTTTATGTACCTACTTTCTCGAATTAATTTCTACATATGCATATGGAATTAAAGTGCTGATATGATACATGTCATGGGAAATTTTCGATTCTATATACAATCTACATATATATCTGATGCGGAAAATAATAAAGATGAATATTGTGTCTAACAAAATAAAATTAAACCCTGTCGCAGTACAGTCACGATCGGACTATCATACGGAGGCACCGGATCGGATGAGGCTCCAGATCGCAATCTTCATTCTTCGGACTTGAATGGACGGTTGGATTGGAAGCTTGTCAATATTCCTAGTGAGCCGCCCAACTTGCTGCTAGTCTACAGCAGCGCATCATTTCTGCCTATTTAGTCAGGGGATGAAGATGAATCACGATCGTCCTCAAAATTTTATCTCACGTGCTAAAACTCCGAGATTACGACCTGACTAATTAGTTCTAATTTGAACGGTAATTGTTCCAGAAAATAAAGAAGTCACAGTTGAGGTTTCTGTGAGTCCTGCTTTTTCTGTTACAAATGTTCCATAGCATCAAACTGGAAACTGACTGACTCTGATCGACACCAAATTTGTGGGATTGTTCATCAACTTTCAAATTTAATTCTGACCGAAGGATCTTCCATTTAACGACTCCAACAACGCTAAAAACGTTAACCTCCCTCAGCTGTCATTACAGGAAATTACCCTCTACAATATTGAATAACTTACATCAGCTATGTCTACCGCGCGAACGGTGAACACTATTTACTGTTCAACCCCCAATCCATATACAACAGCCATTATTATCATAACCTATTACGATTGTTCATTTATTTATGTTATTATATATTGTTTATCTTCATATTATTTTTTGTGTATATATAGTAACGTCCCTAGTATCAATCTGTGATAGAAAAACCATGATAGTGATTATGGTTGATGAGATCTCTAATCACCATAACAAGGTTGGTACTTAAATGTCTCTAGTCTTATGTATTATCAAATGGGACATTGATATTATAATCAGACTAGCACGTATTGGATGTCTTCTATCTTTTAGAAGGTAGGGATAGATCTCGTCTATCAAAGTGTAGAGACACTTGGGTATGCGTGGGCGTGTATTAGAGAATGCGACGTTAGATCGACCCACTTACATTAAGTGTCACAAGTATGTGGCGGTTGTGTAATTATCCTTTGACCGAGTCTTCATGGCATCACGGTGTGGATTGTCATGCTTTGACACTATTGAGATTTCTCCTAACCACGGGGCGATCATGCGGTAGTGATTGGGTATGATATTGAAGCATGCGGAGTATACATGTTTGGTCATCCGGGAATCGCGCATCCTATGATTGGGATTGAATATCCGAAATGGCCTTCTTATAAGGAATGTCTAGCTCTCGAGAATCTTTGCAAAGTGGGTGTAAATGTGTTATTCCGAGAGAGCGTGATATCCAGATTATAAGATACGATCATTAATGTATTGACACTCGAGATACGATCGTATGGATGTTATTACGGCGACAGGATTGTAAGTTACACGGTAACTGCTTCACATGAAAGGTAGTAGTCATTGCTTTTGACTCTTCCGATGATTGGGGGTCACGGTGTGTTGCTAGACTCTATCCCGTGATCGTTAGGTATGAAGGGCATTTTAGTAAATTGCACTTTGTGTCTACGGCCAACATATTCGGAAGCCTATCGGGTCACACACATATGAACATCGAGTCGGATTAGAATGCGGTTATAGTTGATAACCAAATAAGGAAAGTTTATCTCTAGACTATAAAGGTTATAGTGGTAAATTAATATGGTGGTATTTATTTATTATGAATAAATAAAATACAAGATATTAATTATATATAAATTAGATTAATTAAAGAATATTCCGGAAGCCAATTTATTGGCATATGGGGCGCCACATTTAAGTGTATGAGATACACTTGGATTGTGCACTTTAATTAATAAGATTACCATAATATTAATATAAGATATTAATTGATTTTTGGAAAAATAGATTTATGGTAATAAGATAATTATAAGCGATATAAGATATTGGCAAGATAAATTATAATTAAAGAGATAAATCAATCTAGTTGATTTTCCTTATTTTATTGGGAAACTATTTTCTTCTCCTCCACACTACATATGGGGCGCCACTTCCTCTATATAAAGGAAGTGGGTGTCAAACTCTTTTGTACATCACAATTGCAAGAGTTCATAATTCTTGTGTACAATAGAGAGCCATCCATAGTGAGTTTGTGAGGGAAGAAAAGGTCCGGTCTAACAGCCGGAGTTTTTCCGATAGCAATCCAAGGAGGATTCCGGCAAGGGGTTCGTGTGGATTAGCGATAGAGGCCGGACGCGTGGACGGCTTGCGCATTGAACTACTCTCCGTTGACGGTCAAAGCGACGATCTAGTAGATCATCAAGGTATAACCGTCAAACTACTTAACGTGTTTATTGCATTAAACGAAGAACGATCTAGAAAAGGAAATCAAATTTTAAATTCCGCTGCGTTAAACTAGTGATTTCCTAACAAAGCGGTGCCTAGATTGTGTTTCACCCCATATTTCACTAGGAGTTTGTCAAACGGTTTATTGGCAAAGTGGATTCCATTATCGCTAATTATAGCCCGAGGTACCCCAAACCGACAAAAGATGTTTCTTTTGAGAAAACGGATAACAACATTCCTATCATTGGTGGGTGAGGCCAAGGCCTCAACCCATTTCGACACATAATCACAAGCGACTAGGATATACTTGTTGCCACACGAAGAAGGATAGGGGCCCATGAAATCAATGCCCCACACATCAAAAACTTCACAAAAGATTATCGGCTTTTGAGGCATCTCACTCCTTCTAGAAATACGCCCGGACCTTTGACAAGCGTCACAAGATTTCACATAAGAATGTGCATCGCAGAATAGAGTGGGCCAATATAGCCCACTTTGTAACACTTTCAAAGCGGTCATTTCCCCCGAAAAGTGGCCCCCGGCCTCTTTATCGTGGCAAAAAGAAAGCGCACTCAAAATCTCACTCTCCGGGATGCATCTCCTCAAGATGCCATCCGAACACAACCTATATAGGCAAGGATCCTCCCAAACATACTTACCAACCTCACTAAGGAATTTACGCCTTTGATTTGAGTTAAAGTCAGGATCTATAAAACCGCACTCGTGGTAGTTGACAAAAGGTGCAAACCAAGGGCTACTCTCCTTACCAACTTTTAGAAAGTTACCTTTCTTAACCGGAAGAAGGGTGTCTATCGCACAAAGTTGCTCATGCGGGAAAGAATCATTTATCTCCCTTTGTGCCTTAATCAATTCCTCACTAAGCTCCATGCGACTCAAATGGTCCGCCACGACATTCTCACACCCTTTTCTATCACGGATTTCAAGATCAAACTCTTGCAAGAGCAAGATCCACCTCAAGAGGCGGGGCTTGGCATCTTTCTTGGCAAAGAGGTAACGCAAAGCGGCGTGATCCATGTGCACAACTACACGAGAGCCTACGAGGTGAGACCGAAACTTATCAAACGCAAAGACGACCGCTAGTAGCTCTTTTTCAGTGGTGGTGTGGTTTTGTTGGGCTGGATTCAAAGTGTGACTAGCATAGGCAATAGGCTTGAAGATTTTATCGATCTTTTGACCCTGGACCGCACCAACCGCGGTGTCACTCGCATCACACATTAACTCAAACTCTTGATCCCATTTCGGGGCAACTAAGATAGGAGCGGATACAAGCAATTGCTTGAGAAACAAGAATGCTTCAATGCGAGCTTGATCGAAATCAAACGGGACGTCTTTTCCAAGGAGAAGGGTAAGAGGACGGGCTATTTTCGAGAAATCCTTGATGAACCTACGATAGAACCCCACATGGCCTAGAAAACCCCTAAGAGTCTTTAGGTTAGTGGGCATAGGAAGCTTAGCTATCACTTCAACCTTAGCCTTATCAACTTCTATACCCTTACTAGATATCTTATGCCCTAAGACTATCCCTTCCGTGACCATCAAGTGACACTTCTCCCAATTTAGCACCAAATTCATCTCCTCACATCTACTCAACACCTTTTCTAGATTGTCTAGACACTCCTCAAATGAATCACCAAATACGCTAAAATCATCCATAAAGACTTCTAAGAATCTTTCAATCATATCCGCAAATATGGCAACCATGCACCGTTGGAATGTTGCGGGTGCATTACACAACCCAAAAGGCATTCTACGGAAGGCAAAGGTACCATAAGGACGAGTGTAGGTAGTCTTTTCTTGGTCCTCTAAGGCCACATGTATTTGGTAATACCCACTAAACCCATCAAGAAAGCAATAATAAGCATGACCACTCAATCTTTCCAACATTTGATCAATAAAAGGGAGGGGGAAATGATCTTTACGGGTTTGGTCATTCAATTTACGGTAATCAATACAAATTCTATGACCACTTACCAAACGCATAGGCACCGCCTCACCTATGTCATTGATTTCAACGGTCATGCCTCCCTTCTTTGGTACCACTTGAGTGGGGCTCACACACTTGCTATCCGAGATGGCGTAAATGATCCCAAACTTTAACATCGTGACCACATCCTTCCTCACAACCTCTTGGAGGTGTGGGTTGAGCCTTCTTTGAGGTTGCCTCACCGGCTTCGCTCCATCCTCTAGAATAATCTTGTGTTGAAAAATGGTAGGACTTATGCCCTTGAGGTCACACATCTTCCACCCAAAAGCACGTTTGTGCTTCTTAAGCATTTTCACCAATTCCTCTTCCTGCAAAGCCGTTAGTGTAGCAGAAATAATCAAAGGAAGTAAATCATCATTTTCAAGAAAAACATACTTCAAATGAGGTGGGAGCGGCTTCATTTTCAAGTCTTTTGGTGGGTCTTAAATTGATGGCTTCTCTTGTTCCCCTTCAAGTCCAAGATCAATCTTTTCATTCCATTTTTCACCCACGAAAGCCGTCTCTTCTAGCTCCATCGCTTCACTTTCCAACTCTTACTCTTCATCGAGCTCCGTGCTCACTCTTGCCATGAATTCATCAGGCTTATCTTTATATTCCTGCATGTCAACATGTTCCGAAATGCAAGAATATATAGCATCAACAGAAAAATAGTCCTCGGTACTTTCCTTAGGATGTTTCATGGCCTTATAAACATTTACGTCGACTTTTTCCTCTCCTACTCGCAAAATAATCTCACCGCTCGCAACATCTATCAAGGTCCTTCCGGTGTTTAAAAAGGGACGTCCTAACAACAAAGGTGTTTTGGAGTCCATCTTCATATCTAGTACCACGAAATCTACCGGAAAGGCAAACTTATCCACTTTAACAATGACATCCTCTATCACTCCCATAGGCTCCTTAATTGACCAATCCGCCATTTGAAGGGTCATCCCCGTTGGCTCTAACTCTCCTAGATCAAGACTTTCATATATAGCACGGGGCATTAAGCTTACGCTAGCTCCCAAATCACATAAAACGCTAGGAAAATGAGTCGCACCAATAGTGACGGGAATAGTAAAACTACCATTGTCTCTAACTTTCGGGGGAATTCTAGATTTAGCATAAAAAATAGCGGAACACTCTTCGTTTAGGCAAACAACCTCTTGCATTTTACTCTTGTTAGTTAGCAATCCCTTTAAGAACTTACAATAAGAAGGCATGTTTCCAAGTGCTTCGAGAAAATGGATGTTCAAGTCAATTTTTCGCAAAATCTCAATAAATCGGGTTTGTGCTTTATTCAAGCAACTTTGTCTATGATTCTTAGGGGGAAAGGGGAGAGTGCTCAAATCAAAATCTTTAGGATGAGGAGGCATCATACCTTTCTTACCTTTGGTGCGTGGGGAAGATGGCTCTTTCATTGGCTCTTTCCCTTCTCTTCTAGTTGGTTCCTCCTCTTTCCCATCAATAACCATATAGTCTCCCCTAGCTTGCGCTTCTTTCCTCTCAACTTACTTTTTCTTGACATACTCTTCATGATCTTCATCATCTTCAATCCCATCAATATCGCCATCCATGGCCCCCGCTTCGGTCTCAATAGGAGCTTTTCTAGCTTTGTCCTCCCATAGGACTTTCTTCTCACCACTTGTCCGTAACACTTTACCACTTCGAGTTAAGATGGCGCTTACATTTCTTGGATTCTTCTCGGTGTTACTCGGTAAGCCGCCTTTCAACTGTACATGTTCCACCACTTGACCAAATTGAGTCTCAAGATTTTTTATGGCGGACCCATGTTTGTAGTTCATCTCAACCATGTCCTTCTTTATCTCCGCAAAGTTTTTGTTCATTTGCTCCAATATGACATCGGTTGCACTCTTTTGAGGTATAGGAGCCAAAGGTGGAGGGTTTTGAAAAGTGCTAGAGCCTTGTTGATTATACCCTCCTTGTTGTTGCCTTTGGTGTGGAGGTTGATAGAATTGCCCTTGAGAAGATTGGCCTTGATTTTGGCCTTGTCTATAACCTTGGTTTTGGCCTTGGTTTTGATTCGGTTCCAACCTTGATTGTTGTTATTCCTCCATGAACCATCACCTTGATGTCCATAATTCCCTCCTTGACCTTGTCCACAAAGTTTATATCTTGAGATTCTTCATACGGTGGCCCACTTGGTTGATCTCCCATATATTGGCCTTGATAGGCACTTTGCAATTGATTCTGATATTGAGGCCCCGCATTCCACTGCTCCATCGAAAAAATACTCATCATCCGCTTTGCCAACTCATTCATGTTATCTTGAGATAGAGTACTAGGTTGCCCTTTATTTGAGGATTGAGGATAAGCCATATTTTGAGCTTTGGTCATCATCCTACAATCCTTTGCCGAGTGTGATCCACTACAGATTTGACAAAGTCTAGCACTCTCATTCTCCTTTTGTAATCTCCCCAATTGTTGTTCCATAGCTTGTACTTGGGCATGATATTGATCACTTGCCTCAATTTCTTTCACTTCAACAAAACCCGGCTTCTTGCTCCTTGTCCCCTTTCTGCTTGACGATATGTATTGCCTCGAGGTTTCGGAGATTTTCTCTATTTGGTTCATTGCTACTTCGGGTACCATACTCATAATATCTCCATTACACGAAGCATGCAAGGTATTTTGATGAACTTCATCCAAACCCCGGAAGAAAGCATGAACTACCTCATAAGATCTCAACCCGTGCCCTGGGCACTCTCTCAACAAAGCCTTAAACCGGTCCCATGACTCACGTAGCTCTTCTCCTTCGTAAGCATTGAACGACATGATGGCCTCTTTCATATCCATGGTCTTCGAAGGGGGGTAATACTTGAGTAGGAAAGTCTTAATTACTTTCTCCCATGTGTGTAAAGAATCATTAGGCAACGAGTCATACCACCGCTTAGCTTGCTCTTTCAAGGCGAACGGAAAAAGCATAAGTTTGAGCGCTTTCTCACTCACCCCATTAATCTTCGTTGAGTTCACTATTTGGAGAAAGTGATCAATGAACAGGTGAGGATTTTCCATGGAGGTTCCCTTGAATATAGCATTGTCTCCCAACAAATGTATGATATTTCTATTCAATTCCAAATTATTGGTGGCTGGTGGCATTCGAATCGGACTATGCTCCATGGTTGCCGTGGGAGCCATCATAAAGTCTCTACAAGTCAAACTGCCTTGATTTTGCTCTTGTTGACCGTTAAACCAATTAGGCATGGCGTTTGCACCTTGATTGTGAGCTTGATTTTGGTTCTGTTGAAATTGGTTCAACATCCATGCATTGAACTGTTGCATAACGAGGGGATCCATTTGATTCCCTTGGGCCTCATGTTGAACATTTTGCGGTATAGGCCCATTCGCATTCACATAGTGATTTCCTTGTCCATTCCCACCTCCTTGTGCATTGTTGTTAACAAGAGGCGGGTTTTGATTCGGGACCCCATTGTTGTCCCCCAAATTTCCTTCCAATCCTTGTTCACCGTTTTGTGCCATACCAGATCCTTCTTCCAACTCACCCAAACTACTTTCTCCAAAGACCGGAATCGATTCCTCTACTTGATAACCTCTTCTTCTTTGACTATTTCTACGCCTCACGTAAGCCTCAATCCCATCTATGTATGGCTCGAGTGGTGTTTGAGATCTCCGGGTCATGCACTACAAAAAGCAAACAACAAGAAAACAATAAAATAAACCTAGGCCCAAGCCTTCGGTTCACTTACAAGATATCACAAATAGCACACAATTCCCCGGCAACGGCGCCATTTTGATTGAGCTAAAATTCACCCTCCAAAAAAAACAATTTATAAAGACTCGAAACCGTGGGTAAACTAACTCTCTAACCGGTAGTGTACCGGGTCGATTGCTAGAATAGCTACAGGAGTACGAGGTCGAACCCAAGGGAAAAGTGTTTGTGAGTACCAAAGCGAACGTGTTACTTAGTCTAGGTGAGCAATCTTTCTGAAGTGTTTGTATACTACAATGACACTAAAGTGGTTCTCACTAACAAATCTAAAGATAAAAAGAAAGAAAGAAGATTAAACTACTAGGTTCTAAAGATAGATTAAGGGACATAGCCGAACCATGATCAAAATAGCTAGTTTCAACCCCAAGGATAGACAAAACCGGGAGTGTGCATTAAACAAACGAACTCTCACATTCAATTTCACGGGTGCATGCTCCTAATTCCGGTGCTAAGGTCTGAACAACTCTCTCCTAACACCTTATGACATGTTAACTACCCTTCCCTTAAGAAGATTCACTAACAAGACATGTTATGCACTAGAGCCACTTAAACATTAAAACGAGTAACCTCACTTTGGGCTCGGGCTTAACAACTAAGCCGAGTCTACGCCATGATCTCAGAACCCCGTTTCCCACATCTCTCTATCTGAACAACTCTTTAGAGTGATGTGTGTGATTTTGACCTAGGTGATCAATCTAGCCCAAATCTGTTATAACAAGTTCTAAGACATAAAACATGCAAGATACAACAATAAAAAGCACTACTCACTCCCAATTTCATCACTCAAAGGGTGATTTCACCAAATTTCACATGATTCGACTATGAAAAGGGATTAGCTACTCATTATACTAGTTAAAACATGGAAGAAACAGTAAATTAAAGACATAACAAGTGAAAGAAAGAAGAAATATACCATTAATTTGCAGAAATTCGAGTTCAAGATCCAAAAGTACAAAATAGAGAATTAATTAAAAGATGGTCTCTTAGTGTTTGAAGTAGAAATCTGAGCTAAGAAAAGGAAAGATTAAGCTAAGATAGTGTTGATTTAAGCTAAAGGAGTGTATTCTAAGCTATTACAAAATTCGAGCTAAGAAATGGGTAGGGTTTTTGCTAAGAGAATGGTTGTTCCAAGAAATAGTCAAAGGGGGGTATTTATAGGTGGGGGAAAATCTGCAAAAATCTGGCCTCAAACGCACGTTTGGGAGGTCAACTCAGCGTTCACATCTTCAAACGCTGCGTTCGCATAGCAAACGCTGCGCTTTCTTCATTTCGTAGCGTGCTCTTGGCTGATCTTCATCTGGAACGCGCATTTAGGAGGTTCTAACGCGCGTTTGGATAACTTGGAACGCGCGTTTGGATAACTTGGAACGCGCGTTTAGGGCAGTTTCAAATGCGCGTTTGGAGAGGTTGAACTCTGATCAAACTGGTAGCTTCTGAAACGCCCGTTTGAGGGGTTCAAACGCGCGTTTGAACCCCATTTGCTCCAAAACTTCAACTTTTCTTCCCTTTTGATCTCTTCCCTTGCCTCGATCATGCTTTTCACCATAAATCATCACCTTCCGGGTCCTCGAGACACTAATACCCTACAACATCATGAACCAAAAAACATCCAAACAATTCCGGAGGGTAAAAGTGCTCGGGAATTGGGTTAATATCAACGAAAAGGGGTAATAATCCATCAAAGTAACGGATTCACTCCCCGTGCCATAAGCTCACGATATCACCCCGAAAATGGTCTAAATCACCCAAAAATGTGCTGAAAGTGTGGTAAACGGGGGTAAACAATGAACCGGAGTCACGTAAAGTTGACTCCCATCATAAACCTTAAAGTCCGGAGCTCTCCCCAGCGATGTCAAGCGTCCAAAAGGCGATTGTTCCCACACCCTTGCCTCCATCTCACATTCAAACAATTCGTGTGCTAGCGTCTCATCTGCAGCCCCACAAATAGAACAATGACCATCTCCCAAGTTTCTCTTAGCCGTGTGACGAGCCACAGGCATGCAGTCATGCAGACACCTCCACGGAAAATGCTGAATGCGAGGCTAAACCACAACACCTCAGCGTTGGGGCCATACCACATCCGTTCTGCTAGATCCTGACTCCACTTCCCCCGCTAAACCCGGTCTATATAAAGATAATTCTAGCCGATAACAAGACTTAACCGAGTAGATCCCCTGACACTCATAATGCCAAATACGTCTATCCAAATGCCTTCCCTGTGTTATTGAAGTACGTAAAATCGTGTTTCTCTTCCACGCATTAAATCACACTCTCACCAATGGTGCATTCCACCGCCGAGTCCCGGGAATGAATAAGTCCTTCACTTTTGCAGTTTGGCAGGAGGTCGTGGCTTGTGTGTGGAATACGAAAAGATCGAGGAAGATCCACTCAGGCATCATGGTATTGAAAAGGTGTCGTAAACCCAATCGGGTTGGACCGGATCCGACCGGGTCAGGTCGATTACAATCTATTTTAGTTCATGCAAAAACTTTATTATGATTAATAAAAGCACTTTTGTTATTATATATTGTTTATCTTCATGTTATTAGTTGTATATATATAGTAACGTCCCTAGTGTCAAACTGTGATAGAGAAACCGTGATTGTGATTATGATTGATGAGATCTCTAATCACTTTAATAAGTTTGATGCATAAATGTCTCTAGTCGTATGTACTGTCAAATGGGACATTGATAGTATGATTAGGCTAGTACATATTGGAAGTCTTCTATCTTATTGAAGATAGGGATAGATCTTATCTATCAAAGTGTAGAGACACTTGGACTGTACGTGGACGTGTATTAGAGAATGCGTACGTTAGACTGACCCACTTACATTAAGTGCCACACCATGTCGCAGTTGTGTAATTATCCTTAAGACCGGAGTCTTCATGGCATCATGGTGTGAACTGTCATGCTTTGACACTATTGAGATTTCCCCTAGCCACAGGGCGATCATGCGGTAGTGATTGGGTGTGATATTGAAGCATGCGGAGTATACATGTTTGGTCGTCCGGGAATCGTGTATCCTATGATTGGGATTGAATATCCGAAATGGCCTTCTTATAAGGAATGTCTAGCTCTCGTGAATCTTTGCAAAGTGGGAGTAAATGTGTTATTCCGAGAGAGCATGATAACCAGATTATAAGATACGATCGTTAATGTATTCACACTCGAGATACAATCGTATGGATATTATTACAGCGGTAGGATTGTAATTTACACGGTAATTGTTTCACATGAAATGAGGTAGTCATTGGTTTTGACTCTTCCGATGATTTGGGGTCACGGTGTGTTGCTAGAAGCTATCCCATGATCGTTAGGCATGAAGGGCATTTTAGTAATTTGCACTTTGTGTCAACGGCCAACATATTCGAAAGGCTATTGGGTCACACACATATGAACATCGAGTCGGATTTAAATGCGGTTATAGTTGATAACCAAATAAGGAAAGTTTATCTCCAGACTATAAAGGTTATAGTGGTAAATTAATATGGTGTTTTTTATTTACAATGAATAAATAAAATACAAAATATTAATTATACATAAATTATATTAATTAAAGAATATTCCGGAAGCCAATTATTGGCTATATGGGGCGCAGATAGTAAATGTATAAAATACACTTGGATTGTGCAATTTAATTAATAAGATTACCATACTATTAATATTGGATATTAATTGATTTTGGAAAAATAGATTTATGTTAATAAGATTAATATAATCAATATAAGATATTGGCAATATTTATTATAATAAAAGAGATAAATCATTTAAAGCAATTTTCCTTATTTTATTAGGAAAATGTTTTTCTCTTTCATCTATCTTCTAGGAAGCTTCTCCTAATTAGATTAGGGAGACATAGGGCGGCTCTCACCCTATATAAGAATGGGGTTGGCTAACTCTTTTGGACATCACAATTTCAAGAGCTAATAATTCTTGAGTAAAATAGAGAGCTTCTAATAGAAAGTTAGAGAGAGAGAGAGAAAAAAAAAGGCCGGTCTAACAGGCGAATTTTTCTGATAGCAATCCAAGGAGGATTCCGGCGAGGAGTTCGTGTGAATAATCGATAAAGGTCAGACGCGTGGACGGCTTGCGCACAGTACTACTCTCCGTTGACGGTCAAAGCTTCGATCTTGTAGATCATCCAAGGTATTTACCGTCAGACTACTTAACGTGTTTATTGTGTTAAACGAAGACGATCTTGGAAAAGGAAATCAAAATTTTAAATTCCGCTGCGTTAAACTAGTGATTTCCTAACAGTGGTAGCAGAGCCAACTTCGAGCTTAAGCAATAAGCACTAATTAAATTGCGTAGTAATCAATCGATAGATGCAAGATCTAGATTCGCCAAACGTTAAAAACAAAAACAAAAAAAATAGAACTGATGGGGGGCTCGACCGACTGGCGGCGGCCCCCTCCTCCACATAGGCGGGTGGCGGCGCCGGCGGCTCTAGGGCTGCCGACGTCGGCTGCTCTTCTCCAAAGGGGAGATAGATTCTTTTCGTTTTGTGATATTTATTGTGCATTGATATCTCTTTTGTTTAGTTGTGTCATGTGGCTAACCAATGGTTCAAATTGTCTGGTCATTGGGATACCATAGTGGCATATCAACCAAAATATTGGCATTTCCAAATTTTGTTTGGAATAGGCATAGGCCCTTTTCAAATATTTGATTTAAAAAAATGCCTAGGCCTAAGCCACTTTCAAAATTTTGATTTTGAAAAGTGGCCAGGCATAAACCAAATTTGTTTTGGAAAGATGCCTTTTGGTTTAGGAAACCAAAGGCATCCATTTTGGTTAAGAACCAAAATAAAAGGAAAAACAAAAGAGACCTTTTAATTTTGATTTTAATTTTGAATAGTTCCAAATTAATAAAATTGAAATTAAGAACCGATTTAAAATTAATTGTTAATTTATTTTCGATTAAGTCATTTAATTAATTAAAAGTTAATTAATTATTTGATGTGATAAATTAAGATGCATAAGTAGTTAAAATTATAATTTGATCTTTTTCATAAGATATAATTGTATGGATTAGATGTGTAGATATAATGTGATTATATGCACCCCAATTGATCATGGACTCGACCAATAGGATAGATGGGAATGTTTTTCTTTATGTTGGTTATTTTTCAAATTGTCCTAGGCCGTTATGAAGAACGTGACCTAGTTTACTTTTTGCATTTATCTCATTCCCGTTAGCTCCCCCGTGTGCGGCGGGTGAAATTATTTATTAGATATATTATTATGTAACAAGAATGGAGCAAGAAGATGAAGACCAAAGAGAGATAAAGAACTCACTGGCGTAAAGAAATAAATATCCTATTGGCGGTTGTAGTTACCCATAGATTGTGACCCGCGGTTTCGTCAGTTTGTATTCGAAACCGCAATTAGGAAAAGTCCATGATCATACCGGTTATTTTATGCGCGGAATGTTGTGTATGTTTTACTTTATATGATATCGTAGTAATAAGCACATAGTAGATGAGACCATATTTGAAATGAAATTAATTAATTGAATTAATTTAAAATTACTCCCACCTCAAAAGAATCAAGTTAAAAATTGCCTCCCCATATTATAACGATGGTGAAGAGCCCTTGTTCGGATCCAACTCATCAGCCAAAGTAGGGGTTGACCTACCTCGGGTATATCATCGTTATCGAAATATGATCGTAAGAGATCTCATGAATATTGGGGTTAATGAATTGACTAAGAATTCTCTCAGCCACCAGCCAAAGCGGGGTCGCTTGGATTTTAGAGGTAAGGGTTTGACTATTTCATAAGATGAAAAATTGTCAAAGAGTTGACTAGTCAAACAACAAGAGTCATAGAAGATACGATTGACAAAGTATTGTCTACCTATTGGATTATTTTCAGCCCATCAGCCAAAGCAGGGGGTCGAGATAGTTTAACGGGATCTTGTCCACTAAAGAAAATTAATCTTTCTTGAAAGCCAATTAGGAGTAGTTGGCTAGTGGGAGCAAAACCTCATAAAATTTTAAAGTGCAAACTTTTGGTTTTGAATACATGAACTTTTACTTATTCTATCTTTATTTATTGTTGTAGAAAATGTCAAACAAATTGAACCTTCATTTTTTCATCGACAATAAGCTTGACGAAACCAACTTTCTCGACTGGGAAAGAAACCTCAAAATCATTTTGAGTCACGAGAAGATTGGCTATGTCTTGGACGAACCCATACCGGAAAAGCCTGCAGAGGGCTCGGCTGCAGATGCTGTCAAGAAGTATAACAAGCAATGTTCTGACAGTACTGATGACATGTATCATGCTTGCTTCTATGGCACCTGAACTGAAAAAACAGCATGAGTCTATGGACGCCTACTCAATCATGGTCCACCTAAAGGAACTATATGCTTCTCAGTCTCGCACTGAGAGGTACGAGGTCTCGAAGGCCCTGTTTGGTTGTAAGATGGCATCCGGGACTGTTGTGGGATCGCACGTGCTTAAGATGCTTGGGTACATAAAGAGGATTGGGAAGCTGGGCCACAAGTTGGAACGAGAGTTAAGTATTGACTTAATTCTGCAATCTCTACCTGATTCATACTCGCAATTTGTGATGAATTATCACATGAACAAGATATATTGCTCCCTTGCGGAGTTATTGAACATGCTGAAAACTACTGAGGGCACTGTGGAGAAGGGAAAGCATGTGTTGCTGGTCACTTCGAACAAGGGCAAGGCAAAAGCCCAAAAGAAATCCAAGAAGGCGAAGGCTGGACCTAAGCCAACGCTTAAGATAGCCAGAGACAAATCCAAGGATGCTTGCTCCCATTGCGGTGAGACCGGGCATTGGAGGGAAAACTGCAAAGGCTTCTTGAGTACCAAGAAGAGGCATAATGATGCTTCGACTTCAGGTATGTTTATGATTGAGATCAATATTGCTTCTTCTAAGTCTAACCATTGGGTATTAGATATTGGTTGTGGTTCTCATATTTGTACGAATATGCAGGCACTAAGAAGAACTATAGAACTGAGGAAAGGAGAGGTGGACCTACGCATTGGGAATGGCGCAAGTGTTGCTGCACTAGCCGTAGGAGTTTATTTTCTTTCGTTGCCCAGTGGGCTAGTACTAGTATTGAATAACTATTATTTTGTTCCTGCTCTTACGAAAAGCATTATTTCTATTTCTGCATTAGATGTTGGAGGATTTTCTTTTACTTTCAAGAATAAATGTTATTATTTTTCACGTGATGGAATTTTTTATGGTACTGGTATGCTTAGAAATGGTCTCTACATATTAGATATGAATGTTGACGTAAGTAATATAAACAACAAGAAAGCCAAAATAAATGACTTGAATGAATCCTACTTATGGCATTGTAGACTTGGCCATATAAATAAGAATCGCATTTCCAAACTCCATAAAGATGGATTATTGGATCACTTCGATTACGAATCATTTGACACATGCGAAGCTTGTTTACTTGGAAAAATGACAAAGTCATCATTTAGTGACAAAAGAATAAGGTCCAATGAATTACTTGAGCTCATACATACTGATGTGTTCAGCCTAATGTCATTTCAAGCCAAAGGAGGATACTCTTATTTCATCACCTTCACTGATAACCATTCACGCTATGGTTATGTATACTTAATGAAGTATAAGTCTGAGGCCTTTGAAAATTTCAAAGATTTCAGAACTGAGGTTGAGAAACAACTAGGTAAAGAAATCAAAACACTTCGATCCGATCGAGGTGGAGAATACCTAGATGGAGAGTTTCAAGATTACTTAAAGGAGAACCTGAATGGACCCCTCCCGGAATGCCTCAAATGAATGGCATATCTGAGAGGAGGAACCGCACCTTGTTGGACATGGTGCGATCCATGATGAGCTACGCAGTTCTCCCAAAATCACTTTGGGGGTATGCTCTAGAAACCGCATCCTATACACCGAACCGAGTTCCATCAAAGATGGTTGACTCTACGCCATACGAGGTATGGACTAAGAAGAAACCGAGTCTGGGTCATCTAAAACCTTGGGGTTGTCTGAATTACTTGAAGCGGATGATGCCTAACAAACTAGAACCTAGATCTAACAAATGTCTATTTGTGGGTTATCCTAGAGAAACCAAAGGGTACCAATTTTACCACCCTGAGGAACAAAAGGTGTTTGATTCCAGGACTGGCCACTTTCTGGAGAAATAGTTTATTTTGGATAGGGTCAATGGGAGTAAGATTGATCTTGAAGAAATTCGAGAACCACTTACGGATAACAGTCAGTTGATAGAAGTAGAGGAGAGCCACACACAGATGTAACGACAACCTCTACCGTGGACACGGTAGCACCTCGAAGATCCACCAGGGAACGTCGTGAACCCGAAACGTACACTGGCGTGTATCTCATGGAAGATGAGGACCCTAGAACTTATGAGGAAGTGCTATTAAGGCATGACAAAGAGAAATGGCTGGAAGCCATGAATTCTGAAATGGAATCCATGAAAGACAACCAAGTTTGGAACTTAGTTGATCCACCTGAGGGAATAGTTCCCATAGGGTGCAAATGGGTCTTTAAGAGAAAGACCGACATGGACGGTAACGTGACTACCTACAAGGCTAGGTTAGTGGCAAAAGGATATAAGCAAAGACAAGGAGTTGACTATGACGAAACCTTTTACGCCGGTTGCCATGTTAAAATCCATTAGAATTTTTCTTGCTATTGCAAAGATACCATGATTACGAAATCGGCGGATGGATGTGAAAACAACTTTTCCTTAACGGGAACTCGTCTGAGGAAGTGTATATGACACGGCTGAGGGTTTCACAACCAATGACGCCAGGATGGTATGTAAACTGCAAAGATCCATTTATGGGTTAAAGCAATCTTCTCGGAGTTGGAATCTTCGCTTTGATGAGATAATCAAACAGTTTGATTTCATCAAGAACGAAGATGAGCCCTGTGTTTACAAGAATGTTAGTGGGAGTGCTATTGTGTTCTTAGTGCTTTATGTAGACGACATATTTCTCATAGGGAATTATGTGCCTATGTTACAGCAGTCAAAGCTTGGTTATCCAAGAACTTCTCTATGAAGGACTTGGGTGAAGCAGCCTATATTCTGGGAATCAAGATCTATAGAGATAGGTCTAAGATGTTGCTTGGTCTGTCACAATCCACCTACATAGACAAGATGCTGAAGAGATTCAGTATAGAGCAACCCAAGAGGATTGCTGCCCATGTCACATGGGGTCTACCTGTAAAAGGAAATGTGTCCTAAGACATAGGAGGAAAGGGCGCAAATGAGTATGATCCCTTACGCTTCGGCTATCGGGTCTATCATGTACGTCATGTTGTGCACTAGACCAGATGTCTCGTATCCTGTTAGTTTGACTAGCAGGTACCAGTCTAATCCAAGTGATGGTCACTGGATTGCAGTCAAGAATATTCTCAAGTACATGAGACGTACTAGGGATAGGTTCCTGATTTTTGGGAATGATGGTTTAGTTTTACGAGGGTATACAGACGCCAGTTTTCAAACTGATAGGGATGACTTGAAGTCACAGTCTGGATTTGTTTTCACGCTTAACGGCGGATCAGTGAGCTGGAAGAGTTCCAAGCAGGAGACAACTGCAAACTCTACAACGGAAGCCAAATCTATAGCAGCCTCGGAGGCGGAAAAGGAAGCAATTTGGATGAAGAAGTTCATTACTGAACTTGGCGTGGTTCCCTCCATTGAAGGTCCAGTGCCACTGTACTGTGATAACAATGGGGCGATTTCTCAGTCAAAGGAACCAAGGTCTCATCAGAAGTCCAAACATGTGCTACGGCGCTATCACTTGATTAGAGAGATGGTAGATAGAGGAGATGTAAAGATAGAGAAAGTCCACATGGACGATAACATAGCTGATCCGTTAACCAAGGCATTGTCACAGGCAAAGCATGAGAAACATGTTCACATGCACGGGCTTAGGCATATGGGTGATTGGCTTTAGGCCAAGTAGGAGATTGTTGAAAAGGTGTCCTAAACTCAATCGGGTTGGACCGGATCCGACCGGGTCCGGTCGATTACAGTCTATTTTAGTTCATGCAATAACTTTATTATGATTAATAAAAGCACTTCTGTTATTAAATGTTGTTAATTTTCATGTTATTAGTTGTATATATATAGTAACGTCCCTAGTTTCAAACTGTGATAGAGAAACCGTGATAGTGATTATGGTTGATGAGATCTCTAATCACTTTAATAAGTTTGATGCTTAAATGTCTATAGTCGTATGTACTGTCAAATAGGACATTGATAGTATGATTAGGCTAGCACGTATTGGATGTATTCTATCTTATTGAAGATAGGGATAGATCTCGTCTATCGAAGTGTAGAGACACTTGGACTGTACGTGGACGTGTATTAGAGAATGCGTGTTAGACTGACTCACTTACATTAAGTGTCACACTATGTGGCAGTTGTGTAATTATCCTTAAGACCGGAGTCTTCATGGCATCACGGTGTGGATTGTCATGCTTTGACACTATTGAGATTTCCCCTAGCCACGGGGCGATCATGCGGTAGTGATTGGGTGTGATATTGAAGCATGCGGAGTATACATGTTTGGTCGTCCGGGAATCGCGTATCCTATGATTGGGATTGAATATCCGAAATGGCCTTCTTATAAGGAATGTCTAGCTCTCGTGAGCATGATATCCATATTATAAGATATGATCGTTAATGTATTGCCACTCGAGATACGATCGTATGGATATTATTACAATGGTAGGATTGTAATTTACACGGTAACTGTTTCACATGAAAGGTAGTTGTCATTGCTTTTGACTCTTTCGATGATTGGGGGCACGATGTGTTGCTAGACGCTATCCCGTGATCGTTAGGCATGAAGGGCATTTTCGTAATTTGCACTTTGTGTCTACGGCCAACATATTTGGAAGCCTATTGGGTCACACACATATGAACATCGAGTCGGATTAAAATGCGGTTATAGTTGATAACCTAAGAAATGTTTATCTCTAGACTATAAAGGTTATAGTGGTAAATTAATATGTTGGTATTTATTTATTATGAATAAATAAAATACAAGATATTAATTATACATAAATTATATTAATTAAAGAATATTTCGAAGCCAATTATTGGCTATATGGGGCGAGATAGTAAGTGTATAAGATATACACTTGGATTGTGTAATTTAATTAATAAGATTACCATAATATTAATATTGGATATTAATTGATTTTGGAAAAATAGATTTATGGTAATAAGATAAATATAATCAATATAAGATATTGGCAATATTTATTATAATAAAAGAGATAAAGCAATTTTCCTTATTTTATTGGGAAAATATTTTTCTCTTTCATCTATCTTCTAGGAAGCTTCTCCTAATCAGATTAGGGAGACATGGGGCGCCTCGCACCCTATATAAAAATGGGGTTGGCTTGCTCTTTTGTACATCACAATTCCAAGAGCTAATAGTTCTTGAGTAAATAGAGAGCTTCCAATAGAGAGTTAGAGAGAGAGAAAAAAAAAGACCGGTCTAGCAGCCGGATTTTTCTGATAACAATCCAATGAGGATTCCAGCGAGGAGTTCGTATGGATAATCGATAGAGGCCGGACGCATGGACGGCTTGCGCACAGTACTACACTCCGTTGACGGTCAAAGTTTCGATCTTGTAGATCATCCAAGGTATTTACCGTCAGACTACTTAACCTGTTTATTGTGTTAAACGAAGACGATCTAGGAAAAGGAAATCAAAATTTTAAATTCCGCTACGTTAAACTAGTGATTTCCTAACAGTGGTAGCAGAGCCAACTTCGAGCTTAAGCAATAAGCACTAATTAAATTGCGTAGTAATCAATCGATAGATACAAGATCTAGATTCGCGAAACGTTAAAAAAAATACTAGAACCGATGGGGGCTCGGCCGACTGGCGGCGGCCCCCTCATCCACGGCGGCGGGTGGCGGTGCCGGCGGCTCTAGGGCTGACGACGTCGACTACTCTTCTCCAAAAGGGAGATCGATTCGTTTCGTTTTGTGATATTTATTGTGTAGTAGAGAATGATATGTATCACTCTGAACATGGATTCAATAGAATATAGCAGTGTTTGAGTCTGTAAAACAGAGAATATGTTAAGAGACTAATGCAAGTGATCTATCACCGTTTGAAATCCCTGGATTCGGATATATTTCAAGCATACTGCTTAGTTAGGGGGCATTGGGGAGGATACAGTGTGTAACAGAGATAGAATTTCTACTGTCAGATATATGGTAGAATTTCAGCTTGTATGTCTCCCCCACCGACATCAACCGGTGTTGTTTCCATCCATTTTGCCATCATCATACCGACAATTTTCCATAATGCATATCTTTACATTACAACACGATTCTCGTTTCATACTTTTGTTTTCGGAATATGTTATTTGAAATTGCAGGTCAGGTCTATGTGATCTAAAGCCATCACCTTTGAGTTACTTGAAGAATGAACACATTTGTGGACTGTGGCAGACCTTTAGGCCTGTGGTTTGATAAGAAGACAGGTGATTTATACATTGTGGATGCGTATTTCGGGCTAATGAAAGTTGGTCCTGAAGGGGGATTAGCTACATCTCTTCTAAATGAAGTTGAAGGCGTTCCTCTTCGATTTACTAATGACTTGGACATCGATGATGAAGGGAACATTTACTTCACCGATAGCAGTACCACGTATCAACGAAGGTATATATCCTTATTCGAGGGCGCCTTTAGTAGCACCACACCGGAAACAAACGACTTTTTCAAAGCAGGGGAAAAATCGGTTGTTACTGTGGAGTCCTAACAATGGATTCGGTGTGTTGCCGGTAAAGACGCCTGTATCCTTATGCTATTGTCCTTAACTTTGAATTGAATGGGAAAAGTTGCAGTCTTTTTAGGACCCCATGAAAAACTTTTTGATGCACGCGTTAACGGAGTATTATTACGTCATTATCAGTATACAGGAACTTTTTGCAGCTAGTTTTCTCTGGTGATGATAGCTGTCGGGTCATCAAGTACCACCGTGAAACGAAAGAAACCAATATTCTTGTTCGGAATGTCCAATTTCCTAATGGTTTGTCGATAAGCAAAGACAGATCATTCTTTGTATTCTGTGGATGAGCCACTGGCAGGTAAAACATACATTCCTTGTTTTTTGCAGTTGTAATTTCAGTTAATGGCCATTGTAGGAGCTTTATTGCTTTATGTGAAGTCACTTAAGCATGGCAACAATGTTCCGTATTGACATTTTTACCCCTCTGCTATGCATTTTTTTCTTTTACATCTTCTGTCCAAAGTACCTAGTGTCAAATAACCAGCGCCGAAGGTACATGTCTTAACCAGTAAAACTTGACACGTGGTAAAATGGACTGAAAAGGTAAAAAGAATGCGTAAAAGAAGGGTAAAGGTGCCAGCCAATATGGAACATTGAGGATAAAAGTGTAAAATCTTGAAAGAAAAGGAACTGAAAGTGTGTTTATCCCTAACGGAGTATATGTGTTGATATTTTGTTTTGATACATATACATACAGGCTTCAAAAGTACTGGATAAAAGGGCCTAAAGCAGGCACATCTGAAATCATGGCTATACTACCCGGACACCCTGACAATATCAGAACAAATGAAAAAGGAGACTTTTGGGTAGCACTACATTGTCGTCGCAATATCTACGCACACATTTGCGGGTTATACCCGAAACTTCGAAATGTCATCCTAAAGCTTCCAATCTCAGCAAAGATCCAGTACTTGATGCAAATCGGGGGTCGGCAACATGCAGTTGCTGTTAAGTATAGCCCAGAAGGCAAGATTTTACAGATATTGGAAGATAGGCAGGGCAAAGTTGTCAGAGCAATAAGTGAAGTAGAGGAGAAAGATGGCAAGTTATGGATGGGTAGTGTTTTGATGTCTTTCGTCGCGGTTTATGAAATCGAGTGAAAAAACATAAGCAGAGGGTTTGTAGTTTTGGTTTGTGAAAAAAAAGTTGGTAATTGATGTTTTCTTAGTTTCTGAAACGGTTTGTTGACCTCGAACCGGCATTTCTGTGTTTAGTTTGTTGAGGATTGAAATGACATTTCTGTCCCGGATGAATAAATGATGAATAAAAATGATTACTCCAATCACTTAGATTAATCATAGTTAACAGGATTAATCAATGGGAACAAGAACAACCATGTTCTTCTTGGACAGTAGTAGTAGTAGTAGTACCAGAAGCAAGCTTGTAACTTGTTTCCCAAGTATCTGTCGGAACAGCCTCGGCGTGAGGGACGTGGCGTGGATGTTTCTCTCTCTTATCCCCTCTTATCTGCTTCAATGCATGCTTTAGGGCTGGCATTAACCCCTCCATACATTCAACAACAGCATTTGGATTCCCAGGCATGTTAATAATCTACCATCAAACACGAAAAGAAAAAAAAAAAGCGCAATCCGGTTAATACATATGATTCTATTTTTGTAGATATTATTATGTTAATGATTTGCGATTTCAGATGTTTTAACTTACCAGAGTTGTTCCTCTGATTCCAGCAGCAGAACGCGAAAGCATTGCAAATGGAGTCACCTGGTGCCAGTTTTGAAATAATATATAACTATGAAGAAAGGCTGGAAATACTTGTGCATCAAGAGTCTCTATTGCACCGCACCGTTGGATGGGTGACATGTGTAAAAAAATGACAAAAATCATGTCTTTTTGTACACATGGCACCTAGGTTGCACGGATACGAATACATGAATACAAATATGCAGGCAGCTACGGGATAAGCGTGTGCGGGGTTTTTGAAAAACATAGGATACATGTACGGGGGTATTTGTGTAAATATTACAGATATAAGGGCTGTTTCCTTTCATTTTTATTGTAGTATTTCTTAATCTTGGACAACTTTACAGAGATAGTATTTAGGATTTGGTACCTTTAGACTTTCTTGCATCATAACATACAAAAGGCCGGGTGTTTCTTTCGTTATAACGAGCTTTGTTGCTTCAGGTGTGATATCCCTTGGAGTGAAGCCAGTACCACCTAAATTCATGTACTTTTTGGTCATTACAAGGACAAACTCAAACAAATCTAGGACTAGTTAAGGAAGTTTTACAAGTAGGTGAAAGTTAAGATGCTTCACGAATAAAATCGGGTTAGAAACGTGACGAATCAAAAACAAAAAGAGACAGCAGCATATTAAAATCTTCACCATTCCAAAAACAGAGAGAATGATATTTACCAAGGGTCAAAATAAGGTCCATTTTATCATCATCACTCCATTTCAGTAGTGTCTTTTTTATCTCTTCCATCTCGTCAGGAACAACAGCAGTATCGACTACTCTAGCACCTCCTAGACTTTCTGAAGATGAGTTCACAAACGAAACTGCTCGTGGTCCACTGGAAAAAATAAAAAGAAAACCTTCAACTCGTGTGTTATCGGTACATAAACACCAAAAAGAAACACTAGACAAGCAAATGCAAAGAGGTGTCGTTGCCAGTGTGTTTATATCAGCTTTGTGGTATGGCAGTACACATATTTGATCATACAATCTGATTAGCTGTAGCAAAGTACTTATTACTTTCAGATTTCACTTTCATCTGTAGTAAGATCGACTTTGCCCTTTTAATATGGCATCAATAAAGTGACCTTCAAGGAATAACGATCCAAAAAGGTGTATCGTGATGCATACTTTAATGAGATCCAGCATGGTATTTAGTTGAACAAGGAAAAAGTACCAAAACAAAGATTAATGCAATCTACCCAAGCCCAAGTAGGTAGGAATAAGGGTGTAAATAACCGAGCTGCTCATGAGCAATTCAGGGCTCAGCTCGTTAAAGGCTCGCTCATATAAGAATTTATCAAACTTGAGCATGAACATTTTAAAAGCATGCTGGACTCGATAACTACATTCTTGGTTCGACTCAGATCGTTTACATCCCTAGGTAGGAATTCCTCTCATTAGCAAAAGGGCAGCCAGGTGCACGGAAGCATCTTATCTATCCGAAGAACGACCAAGCAATTTACTAATGGTTAACAATAGTTAGTGATCCGGTTTCTTTTTTTGGCATGTAAACCGGTGTGTTTATATCAGCTTTGCGGTATGGCAGTGCAGTAAATTATACAATTTTCTTAGCTGTAGCAAAGTACTTAGTACTTTCAAATTTCACTTCCATTTGTAGTAAGATTGACTTTGCTCTTTTAATATGGCATCAATAAAGTGACCTTTATGGAATAACGATCCATAAAGGTGTATCGTGATGCATACTTTAATGAGATCCAGCGTTATGAGTTTTTAGCCAAAATGTTATAGTTATTGTTACTTATAGAAACTAAGGCAACTATGTTTACTGAAGAAGTAAAACCGCAGAAAAGTGAAGTACCTCCTATCAGGACCTTTTCCAGATGCTACAGTATCACTCACAGTCAGGATAGCCACTTTAATCTCGGGATCTTTAGTTGCTGTTGCACCGGATTTTTCCACGATATTTCCATGTTTGGCATGTCTATACTCCTGAGACTGTAAACTCTTGATCCCGGGACCACCAATTATATCAGAAATGACTATGGCATGCACCTTTGAGCCAGAGGGCAATAACTTGCCAGATGGAGGCAAAACCAGTAAAGCATTTGCTGACTTCATACTTAAAAGCCGACTACTAATTTGGTGTCCCGTGCTCTCAGCAACGAATCTGAAACGTGTTTTAAAAAAAGTAAATGATTGTTGTGCCAAAACAATAACACTAACTGGACGGTGTTTGACTGAAGAAATTCTTACCCGTGGGTACCTTTTGACTCATCAAGCTCCCAACTAATAATAGCACGATGATATTCAGGACGAATTGGATCAGTCTTGATTGGCCGCTTAAGATAAGCACGTACTCTGATCAAATAGAGGAATTTACTCGATTTAGTCGATGAACTAGTAAGAGGTCAGAAAACGTCTAAAAATAAATATAAAGAAAAGAAACAACAAGAAAGATCACAAAGGACCATAACGTGCAAGTTATAGTATTTTTAACAACCTTGGAAGGTGAGGATTTGACCATCCCGAAAGCAGTCGAATGGCAGGAACGACAAAAAGATTGAAACAGACTAGACAGCTTACTGGATTTCCAGGCAACCCAAAAGCAAGGACCTTCTTTGATGTCGTGCTGCCAGTAGAAACGGGAAGGATATCAGCAAAAGTAAGAGGCTTTCCTGGTTTCATCGAAACCTGCACAAAAGAACTACGTTAGTATTCGCATATCCCCAGAAAACGAAGCATTTGCTACTCATTACTCGTCGTCACAGCCTTACCTTATCGAAATGTATCGTTCCTCTCTTTGCAAGTATAGGCTTAACATAATCCCTGTCTCCCATGGAAACACCACCAGAAGTTATAATAATGTCAACACCAGAAACAACAGCGTTCTCCAAAATCCTTTCAATATCTTGATCGGTGTCACTAGCAATACCCAGGTCCAGAAATTTGCATTGCTCCTGCCTTAGAGCAGCAATAATCATGGCACGGTTTGAATCTCTAATCTGCCAGAAATCAGATCTATTCATGCCCCAACAAGATTTGAAGAAAATGGTTACACATAGCATATGCAATACATTCTTAATGGTTGAGATAAATAGGTGTAGAAATTATATCATTTTATTATATCATCATAATGTAACCACATATTAATGGGATATCTTATTCCCTTAATATGTTTAGTTGTCATCTCATTTAATATTCTAGCCGTTAAATCCTTTATGTTTTATACGGCTGGACTAGTTGGCAGACACGGCATTTAATACTGTTGGCTGCCAGTTCACAGCTGCAGTAGTTATTACAAATCCAAACCCCAAGCACACTTGTATCCTATTTAAATCTCATCTTCAACTCAGAATAAAATAGAAGAGTTATTTTCTCCTTTTCCGCTGTGTCTCCAACTCTTCATGGTATCAGAGTCTTACTCTTTCAATTGCAAATTCAAAAATGTCTTCTCTCTCTGATGTTTCTTCAGCCGAGCCACAGAACACTCAAAGTTCTGGACTGACTGAGCAAACATCTACTCCTTACACTAACCACAAACTTGATGGCACCAATTATCTCTTATGGTCAAGATCCATAAAAATGTTCATCTCTGGCCAAAGCAAGATGGGATACCTTACTGGATCCAAGGTTGCACCAAATGCCGAGGATGAAAAGTTTGAAGCATGGTATACTGAAAATAATCAAGTCATGACCATTCTCACCAAGTCCGTGACCAAAGAAATCAGTGAGAATTTCATGTTCTATGATACTGCCAAAGAAATCTGGGATTATGCTCGAGAACTCTACTCTAAAAAGGATAATACCTCTGAGATTTATGAAATAGAGGCTCAAATCCAAGGGTATAGGCAAGGAGACCTATCTGTCACCCAGTTCTTCAACCAACTTACTAGGGCATGGCAACTTGACATGTTTGAAGAACTTGCCTGGAAAAGTGTGGATGATGCAACTCTATATAAATCTGTCATTGAACAGAAGCGCATCTTCAAGTTTCTTATAGGCCTAAATCCCTCATTGGATGATGTTAGGGGCAGAGTCTTATCTACAAAGCCCTTACCTTCTCTTAAAACTGTTTTCTCTGAAATCAAACATGAGGAAAGCAGAAGGAAGTTAATGCTCAAAGATAGACCCACCTCTGAGGCTGTGGTTGAAGGGTCTGCGCTCATATCACAAGGGAAAACTATGGAAAATAGTGAGAACTCCTTCAAAAATTCTTCCAGCAAAAACAAGAAAGACAAACTATGGTGTGATCACTGCAGAAGAACTAATCACACAAAGGAAAACTGCTGGAAGATCCATGGCAAGCCTGAGAATTGGAAGTCATCCAGACAAAATCCAAAAGAAAACTATGGCAGGATGGTGTCAGAAGAGAAAAAGGAGGGCCCTACATTCAGTAAGGATCAACTTGAGGCCCTCAAGACTTTCATCATTCAGCAAGTATCTAAATCAACTGTGCGAGTCTGCCACACATGCCAAAACAGGTATTTTTGTCCCAAAACTTGATTGTAACCTTATCTCTGTAAGTAAACTAACCATTGATATGAATTGGGATGTGGTGTTTTCTTCTAATAAATGCATTTTTCAGGATCATTCCTCTCAGAGGACAACTGGCAGTGCTAAGGCATGCTCTGGTCTGTTTATCCTGAATGAGAATGAAGAACCTAGGAAAAGCAAGTTACATTTTGCCTCTAATGTTAGTAACTGCAAGATGAATGATGTAATGATGTGGCACTATAGGTTAGGCCACCCTAGTTTTGCTTACTTAAAAACTTTGTTTCCTGAGAAATTCAAGGACTGTAATTTTAATTCTATGAAGTGTGAGATATGTCAGTTTGCTAAAATCACCAAATCTGTGTATGCTAAACTACCTTACTTGCAATCTAATCCTTTCTCTCTAATCCATAGTGATGTCTGGGGCCCCTCAAAGGTTAAACATGTAACCGGTAGTAGATAACTTTTATTGATGACCAGTCTAGAGTAACATGGCTGTTTTTAATGAAAGATAAGTCAGAAGTAGGAAGTATATTTCAAACTCTTTATAACATGATCTCCACTCAGTTTAACACAAAAATAAAAGTGCTGATAACGGATAATGCAAAAGAGTATTTTGAAACAAACTTATGTACATTTCCTGAAAGATAAAGGCATAGCCCATATCAGCAGTTGTGTTGAAACACCTTAGCAAAATGAAATTGCTGAAAGGAAGAACAGACATCTGCTTGAAATGGCTAGGTCCTTAATGTTCTCTATGAATGTACCTAAGTACTTATGGGGTGAAGCCATCCTCACTCCTACCTACTTGATCAACAGACTGACTAGCAGGGTCTTGAGCTTTAAAACACCCCTGAAAACTCTTATGACTATTCATCCATGCTCACACATCACCATTGATCTCCCTCTTAAGATATTTGGTTGTATTGTTTTTGTCTATATTCATGCTCATCATTGGAGTAAACTGGATCCAAAAGCACAGAAATGTATCTTTCTGGGCTATTCATCTAATCAAAAAGGGTACAAGTGTTACTCACCTGTCACAAAAAGATTTTACAACTCTATGGATGTTAAATTTTTTGAAGATGCACCATACTATAATAGTCAGAATGAAACTTTTTCTGAAAGTGCTGATGATTGGGATATGTTTGATATTCCTGGTTCATGTTTTCCTTCTCCACTAAACCCTGTGCAGCAAGAGCAGGAAAAATCAGCAGAGCCACAACAGTCAGTAGAGCAACAGTCAGTAGAGCAACAGTCGGCTGAGCAACAGTCTGCTGACCATCAGTCTGCTGACCCTCAGTCTGCTGATCATCCACCTACTACAAACCTGCTGAATAAACTTCCCATCAGAAAGGTCTATCACAGACAGAGGTTCAAAGCCCTACCACAAGATAATGCTGATCTTACAGGTATTACACCTCAGCAGACAAGTAATACACCTCAGCAGACAGGTAATATCTCTCCGCCTAATGTTGATGATAGGCCCATTGCAATAAGGAAAGGTAAAAGACTTTGCACTAAACACCCTATTTACACTTTTATGTCTTATAACAAGCTGTCACCTGCATTTTGCTTATTTACTCAGAATCTGGATAAAGAATTCATTCCTAACAATGAGCATGAAGCCCTTAAGAATCCTAATTGGAAAAATGCCATTAAGACAGAAATGTCTGCCCTCCTAAATAACCACACTTGGGATCTAGCCACTCTTCCTCCAAGGAAAGACATGTCAGTTGTAAATGGTTGTTTACTATAAAATATAATGCAGATGGAGCTTAAACAGGAACAAAGCTAGACTTGTAGCTAGAGGATTTACTCAAATTTATGGCTTAGATAACAAGGAAACTTTTGCTCCTGTAGCTAAACTTAACTCTATCAGAATCCTATTATGTCTAGCTGTTCATCTTGACTGACCCCTATATCAATTAGACATTAAGAATGCCTTTCTCAATGGAGATCTAGAAGAGGAAGTCTTTATGTCTATTCCACCTGGTTTTGAGAACTCCACTAATACTGGGAAAGTGTGCAGGCTAAGAAAGTCCTTTTATGGTTTAAAACAATCATCTAGGGCTTGGTTTGGCAGACTTGCTACCACTGTTAAAAGTTCTGGTTACAAACAGTGCAATTCTTATCATACTATGTTTATTAAAACTACTAATGATAAAAGGTCCATACTCATTGTGTATGTGGATGACATTATCCCGACAGGTGAAGACCACATTGAGATTCAGAAGCTCAAGGACCTACTTGCAAAGACCTTAGAAGTTAAAGATCTGGGATAACTCAAGTACTTCCTTGGTATGGAAGTTGCCAGAACCAGTCAAGGAATCTCTGTCTCACAAAGAAAGTATACACTTGATCTCCTCAAAGAAACAGGGATGCTAGGATGCAAGCCTGCTATTTCTCCTGTTGATCCCGGTTTGAAGCTCACACATAGCACTGAGCCTGTTCACAAAGATAGGTACCAAAGGCTGGTGGGGAAGCTCATTTATCTCTCTCATACCAGGCCTGGTACATCCTATGCAGTGAGTCTTGTCAGTCAGTTTATGCACCAACCAACTCAGGAACATTGGGAAGCTGTATACAGGATCTTAAGGTATCTCAAGATGACCCCTGGACAAGGCTTACACTTCAGCAAATCCAACAACAGTGCAGTGGATGTTTACATTGATGCTGATTGGGCAGGATGCCCTATTGATAGAAGATCTACAACTGGCTATTGCTCCTACATTTGGGGTAATCTTGTTACATGGAGAAGCAAGAAGCAACCTACTGTCTCTAAAAGTAATGCAGAGGCAGAACTTAGGGCTCTTGTACTTGGTGTATGTGAAGGTTTGTGGCTTAGAAGAGTCCTCACTGAACTCAGGATTCCAATGACTAACCCCATCACTCTCTCTCGTGACAACAACTCGCACTATGCATGGTCCGAGAATCCTATCCACCATGACAAGACTAAGCATGTGGATATTGACAGGCACTTCATCAAAGAAAATATTGAAGAAAAGACCATTTCACTACAACATGTGTCCTCCCAGAATCTGAATGCAGACATCCTTACCAAGGCTATTCCTCCTCAATTTTTCAGACAACTTTGTACCAAGCTAGGTTGTATCAACATCTACAATCTAGCTTGAGGGGGTGTAGAAATTATATCATTTTATTATATCATCCTAAAGTAACAACATATAAATGAGATATCTTATTCCCTTAATATGTTTAGTTGTCATCTCATTTAATATTCTAGCCGTTGAATCCTTTATGTTTTATAATGGTCGACTAGTTGGCGATTACAAAGATTTTAATAATGTTGTCCGCCACCACAAATGCAGAGTTATTACAAATCCAAACCCCAAGACTCCCCAAGCATACTTGTATCCTATTTAAATCTCATCTTCAACTCAGAATAAAATAGAAAAGAGTTATTTTCTCCTTTTCCGCTGTGTCTCAAACTCTTCAATAGGAAAGGCTACCGTCTATAAAACATTACCACACGGCATACAGCTGACAATACTAAGCATACTTATAGTGGGAAGGCAACTCAGCGGATTTAGCCACTCCAATATGTATACAAATCAATGAGTGGGATTTGGCCAGTCTACAACAAAAATGCATTCATACAGGCGAACGTATAAATCAAGCGGGATACATTTATGTCGCGATTATTACATCAGCAAACAAAGAAATACAGCTGTACATTGTATATGATTAGTCAAATTTGAAGTACTTTTTGTAAAAAAAAATGGAGGGGGGGGGGGGGGGGGGGGGGGGGATGATGTGGATTGTGAACCCTGGTTGCTACCAAGAAGTGCAATGGCCTATCACTAGGCCAAGTTCAATCCACAAGTCCTATGAATAATAACTGACCAAACAAAAAGAACGTGGAAAAGGAAAGAACTCATCAGCAAAATGACCTTTGAGTACCTGTCCACGGGATAAGCATTGAGTATTCGGCTCCACAAGTTCATCTCCAGTGGAGAGCACAGCAATATATGGGGCAGGATAAACCTATATAATAGCATATTTATATGCATTATGCTCATAAACATGATCCATGTAGGAAAAAGCCTGCATTCTTAAAAGCCTTCCTAGGGGGGTTACCTTCACCATCAACACACCCGCAGTTGCAAGAAGACCAACTTCTGCAGCACCTAGTCGTTCTCCAGATTTTAGCACAACATCCCCTTTCGCAATGTCAGTTCCCTAACAAAGAAGTTTTAACAAAGCTAGTAATCATGACTAGTATACATGTCCATTCACTTGCAGGGACTGTGACAAAAAATGTTCATCGTAATTTCTGGTTCCCTACTCATCCTGCCATTATTTCGCACAATATGATGTAACAGGAAATAGTTTTTTAATAGACTTACACATATTACAATAAACGTTACACTAAAGCTTTTGTGAACAGGCACAACAAATCAAAGGTCAGTACTAGTCTTCATAATAAGGAGAGGGATAACAAGTTCTTACCACTGGACGAATATCAACTCCAGGACTCACACGCTTCGTTATACGTACCCTCTTTATTTCATCTGGACCAGTTTCTAAGGGCTGTGTGTCCTCTACCTGAACAACTGCATCGGCTCCATCAGGTATTGGACCTACAGAAAGCATAAGTTCATATGACGACCCAATAAGAATATGTATTCATGTATAGGAACCTGAACTTGCATATCAAAGATGAAAACTAAATCTTAACTTATCCGGACTGGGGAGAACTACCATCAAAATCAGGAAAATGAAAAATGGTTCAAAAAATCTTCTCAAGAAAATGGTTAAAAATGAACAAAGTAGCAAAAATCTTCTTGCATTTATAAATTTCATGAAAATGGAACTACCTATCAGCACCTCAAACAACGATGAACCTAAAGTAACTTTACATGATTCGTATAGAACTAACATGACCTACACCACACTGACATGATTGACAAATCCTAAATCCGTCATCTCACAGGTGAAGTAAACGAACAATTTTATCAGGAAAAAGGTTGCATTTTAGTTCTAGTAGATGAAATTGGCAATTTATTATCAGCTGCTAATGAGTACATCACTTACCCCCTGTTGTTACGTAAGCAACGGTTCCAGATGTCACTGTTATCCCGATTCCATCGTTTCCAGCTCTTGATTCAGTAATGACAGGATAGTCACCTGGTCCATCTGAAGAGACAACAGCATATCCATCCTGAATCACACAAACATCACATGAAGCATAAACTACAGAGAACTTAAAAACAAACGAATGTAAGGTGAAACAGTTATCTCCCTGGACAACATGATCACGTGACTCGTTTTCCAGCACCATCACTAGCCCATAAAATCAAAATAAGATAATCCACCGAATTTTAGAGCAAACAAATGAACAATACTATAAACTTTACAAGAAACATGTACATAAATTACCACCCATTCTTGAAGGTGTACACAAACAAAGCTGAGCCAAATATCAAAAGTTTAAGTTTGTCTAATACACGAGCGAGCTCCAGCTCCAGCTCGTGTGTTTAACAAATGAACTAGCTTTTATGTTCGTGATGCAGCAAGGAAGCCGAATTCGCGACGGTGTTCGGGATTCAAGATCCTTCGGGATGCTCCGTCGAAAATTCAATCACAAGTCTGGTACATTCATGGCAGAATCGCATTGGGCTTTGGCTGAATCGAGACACCACTTGAAGTACGATGACCGCCGGATGCAGCGAGACTTCCTCGCTTTCTATGGTCGGGATCGCGACAAGTTTCAGATGCGGCATGACAGTTTAAAGGAGACAAACAGACGATGGGTAAGATCCTACCTTCCCATCTTTAGTGGAAATTCAAGCAAAAGAAATCTCCTTGTGTGGATTGATACAGTTGACAGTTTTTTGAGGAAATGCATCCGCCAGATAAATTGAAGTGTCAATTGGCATATTATGCGTTGGAAGGTGCAGCCGAGCAGTGGTGGCAACGATTGCAGCACCAGAGAGTTGTAGAAGGTGAATCAAAGATAACATTATGGCCAAGGATGAAGTTCCTCTTGATCAATGATTTCTGGCCCACTACATGTTCGACAAAATGTCCCTTACGAATTTGCAACGATAGGTTGGGTGAAAAGTGTCCGCTTGACCATTCTAATGAGTTCTACTTCACCACCGAAATCGCTTCCCCATCAACTCAAATTCATATAAAGCAAGTGATAAGTGAGAATCTCACATCCACCAACTGTTTGATGAAAGTTCCTCTCAATCACACATCAATGAGCAGAAGCAGATGCAAGGTTTGGGTTCCACTGATGAATCTCGCTGTTCGATTCAAGCATTACCGAAGTTCTTACGGTCACCAAGTCTGAAAATGATCCACATGATTCTCCCAAGGATGATGCACTTTTTGAGAATAAGGCATCAGCATCTAATTTTGGTGCTAACAATATGCATATCAAGAAGACAAAATATGATGAGGCTCTCATTGCTGAATTAATATCCGATCTCAAAAGCTCTTGGGAAGTGAAAGCACAAAACATGAAATTCAGGAGTGAAGAAACAAACAGAAGACTTAAATGGGGCAGTGGGCTTTGCAGAGGAGCATGAAAGGAACGATGAGCAAATCCTTGATGAAGAGCAAGATTCTGGAAAGTGTGGTGATTCTGAATCGCTAATGACTGGATCCCAACCTGAGGAATACTTTGAGGCCCTCACTAAGGAGACCAAGACAGCACTGGGGTACACCTCTGTTGGAACCAACCACACTAACACCTTTGTTGTTGAAACACCAGCTATGCTACCAACGAAGTTTCACACTTACGGATGTGCCGGAGTTGGACCACCCTCTAAAATACGATTTCCCTACACATGTAGTACCCGTTAATCCATCCAATTTGAACACACCGGTCCCGTATCATATGTTAATAGATTGGGGTTCA
Source organism: Gentiana macrophylla (assembly GCA_026214975.1). Classification (NCBI taxonomy): domain Eukaryota; kingdom Viridiplantae; phylum Streptophyta; class Magnoliopsida; order Gentianales; family Gentianaceae; genus Gentiana; species Gentiana macrophylla. The sequence goes on along the minus strand of CM047813.1, from coordinate 78,040,127 downwards.
ACTCAAACATTTCCAGAATCGGGAGTGAAACTGGTTTTGCTACCAAGCTTTACTTACACGAGGGGTGAACAGTCTCAAAGAAAATTCGTTTGGAGCTTAACAATGTTGATTTCCTGTTAGTGAGATACAAGTGGTGAATTTTGATCCTGGAGGTGTTTCATCTCAACGTAAATTCATGAATGATGAGGCTTTGCCAACCATATGTTGCCCTGGTAATGTGTGGCAAACTGCACCGAACGCAAGTGAGGGACATGAGCGTCAAATGCGATTAATTGGGAAGAGATAACATGGTTGAATCTTGGTGAGAGTATGGTTTCTAGACATTCAGGTATTGGGACTACCTTACTTTTGTTCGATCCAGGTGGAGGCCTCATCTCTCTGAAATTTGGGAGTCACCTCCTCCCAATAATAATAACATTTTATATATTAATGAGTTTCAAGCAGAAGATGATGTTGAAGAAAGGCCCTTAGCTGATTGTAAGAAATCTAGGCACAAAAGCTTGGGTTCTTTTCATGCTTGTTGGGATGCATATGTTGAGTCAAATATTAGGATGCTAGAATACCATTTTGGGGAAGTTGGTGACTTGCCTGTTGCAAATGATGAACTCATGGCTGGGTATTGGAGTAAAGTTGACGTGGGAGGTACAGGCTTGAAGCATGAAATCGATGGATTTGATTGCTTCTTAAATCTCTTTATACAGCCAATAATTTACCTAACGCGCTTTCAGTATGCTAAGAATGGTCCTTGTGATGTATGTGCTCTGTTGGTTATTTTTGCTGCTCTGAAGAATGTATCTTGTGAACTATATCATATTGTTATGCGATGGGGTGCTGGAAACAAGCAGTGCATCGGGATGGGCCCTGGATGCGTAGGAACTATGGGTGTGAAATCATTAATGAAAGTATGGGGGTTAGATGGAAGTGCTGCTGGCATTCCTAATTTGAAAAGAAAATCAACTGTAGCAACATATGAGGATGCTATTAACTTCCCTACGGTTGCACCAAATGATAATCTTATTTATAGCAACTGCACAATTTCTATTTGGACACTTCCAAAGCTGGCATCTATAGTTGTGATCAGAGAGCAAGAAACAAGAATATGGTTAATGGTGTTCCCTTGGGTACATAATGGTTCATGGTTGAGATCATTCGAAGGTCATACTACAAATGTCATTGTTGTTCAATTTGTTTTGTATAATGCTGATTGTTTGGTCAAGTTGTGGACAATCAAAACTAATGGATGCATTGCAACTTATGATCAACATGATGAAATATTATCTTCCACCAAAGTGTTGGCCAATTTCAGCGAAAATGTTGGCGCTTTACCGTTGAAATTGCTATTAATTGGCAGTCTATATGCATAAAGCAATTGCGAGTTGTGCGGTTCGATCCGGACGAAAGTACCTATTCTGCAAAAAAATGGAATCCTGAAAATCACTCATTCCTCTCTTACAGATTGTTTGTGATTAACATCGTAACTGATGATATGAAAATTGATAAGCAGGGTGGTAAATTTAGTATATTGGATACCATTGGGGTTTTATTGTATGTTGTTGACAATGAGTACAACCTCGCCCCACTGTTTACTAGGTCCAATAGTTTGATAGAGAATTATTGGACAGTGCTGCTACATTTCTTGGCGATGGTTATTTTTCTCCTTAAGGTTGTAATATCTTTAGCAGGAAATGAAATCAAAGATGCTCACTATCAAGGTGTTCGAGTTGGGAATGCTCGGCTCCTCAACTTTCCTTGGGATATCTGTTTTGATCCAATAAATGAGATCATGAACATTGCAATGGTTAGCCACATTATAACTCGTGGACGAGTTATTCCATGGGAGGGCTGGAATGATGAGCACAACACCGATACGGAACGAAAGTTCATCTTGGTTGAGCTAAATGCCGTTATGATCTTATGCAAGAATGGTCAATTTTTGGAGGCTTTGAAATTGTTCCATAATGTGGTAAACGGACTTGATCCACCAAAGGGATACAACAGTGGACTTGGGAGTTCCAATGTGTTGGATTTGCCATCATCAATGGACTCGCTCGTGGACGAGTTTTTTTTTGAGTAGAGGGATGGAGATGATGCAGCGAGGATGCAAGAAATATTTAAGATAAGGGTTATTTTTGTCTATTTATGTTATTTATGTTCGAGCTCCCCGTTCATTAATCTAACGCTCTAGCTCGACTTGAGCTCAAAACGAGCTCACCTCCATATAAATTCACGAATCTAAACAAACATATAGGAGCCAGTCTCATTTTTGCTCGCTTAATAAACAAACATACGCGAGCTTATACGAGCCAAACTCTGCCTCTGTTTATGTACAACATGACCCACTCTTTAAACACAGGGAACAAAGATGCAATGAATTCAAATGCGCATACATACAGACAAAAAAACCAAATTCTTGGTCAAAATATAAACAATTAAAAGACAGATTCTCACCTTGATGGAGGCAGGATAAGGGGGGAGAGGATCAGGGGCAATGATGTCTTCAGCCAAGATTTTACCAAGAGCGTCATGGATTCCAACTGTGATTGCTTGCAGCCTCTGGGAAACTCTCAGTATTATCTCCACAGCTTCTTCTGCTGGAATCATCGTCTTCAATAGTTGAAGATTTTTTGAAGTAGAGAAGTCAGCTCATAGAAGCTAATCTACTACGAGGGGGCAAAGAAGATTTTGGAAATTATTATACTGCTACAAGAAAAAAGTTGTGATTTTTATACAAGAGACTGAGGTAAGACACCGCCGGTTGACGGTTTCAACAGTTTATGTCCTTTGACGGCGAGGTGGAGGCAGGTTTCGGATTGTGTGATTTTCACACGTGTCTTCCCACGTGGATATTTGGGAAGTTTTTATATACATCCGGTATACGTGGAGTTAAGTGATGTTGTATTATTTGTATTTAAATTAGATTTAAAATACTACCTCCGGTCTAAAATATAAGTCATCCTAGGAGTTTTCACACAGATTAAGGAATTGGTTGAATGTCATTAATTTGAAGGTTAATGCCTAAAATAACCCTCGACTATCATTAATACAATAAATTGTTAAGAATGAAAAGTTGTTGAATTCATAATAAATTAGGGTAAAGATAGAAAAAGAAATAAATGTTGCAGACGGTAATGTAGAATGACTTATATTATAGGACAAGTAGAAAAGTGTAGGATGACTTATATTATGGACCGGAGGTAGTATGTGATTTAGGAGATTTAAATTTCATGATCAAAGTCAACCATTGGAATAAGACAAAGTTTGGCAATATCTTCCTCCGGAAAGACAAGTGTATCAGGAGACTTAAGAGCATATGTAATGATAAATATAAAAATTCATGTCTAAAATGGATTGGCCCACGTAAAAAAAATGATGTGGCATACATTCATTTTTATAATGACAAAAACTGTGGTAATGGCACGAGTGGTATTAGAGAGACTTTTCATGTCCCTTCTGTTTATAGAAAGGTTAAACCCTAACCTTGAGGGTCCCTGTTCGTCCGATCACACAGAATGAGTGGAGATGTTAATCAGGGACCTAACAGCTCGAAGTTGAGGACTGTCTTTTTACCAAGAAACTAAAAGAAGTAGTCTCTTATGTTTATAGAAGCCATGGGAGACGGAAGTAAATAAAATGATGGAAAAAAAGGCACTACCCAATTTATTATTATACCCACTTTCTACTTTTACTTTTTGTCACGGAAAAAGGCTCAATAGATGAGCCATTACATAGGCTCTAAAGGGATTCAAGAATCTCTGTCTAAATACCCATCTTCATATTTGGTGCAATTGGAAAAAAAAAAAAAAAAAAAAAAAAAAAAAAACAAACAACCTTATAGAAAAGTACAATGTGATCTTGCTGCAAGAGGAAATTTTTTGACATCAACGTTCTCATCTTCATTGGCTAGTGGAGGGCGAACGAAATACCCTTTATTATCATTTAGCAACTCTAAAAAGGAAGCAAAGAGTAAAAGTCACCTCCTTGAAAAGACTCGACGGAACTTGGAGCATAGATGATTCTGAAATTCATGAGATGATGCAGTAATACTTTATCGGATTATATTCGAATGAAGAAGACCACTATCTCTGTCAATGTGAAGTGAATTTGCCCGCTCTCATGAAACGATATTCAAATCTCTCAACAGTCATGCATGAGAAAAAGAAATTGAATACGCATGCTTCGATATGGGTACGTATAAAGTAGCAGGTCATGATGGCCTGCCTCCAATATTTTCTTAAAAATGTTGGGGAACTATTGGAGACTCTGTGGTGAGGTTTGTTAAAACAGCTTTTGAGTCAGCCACTTTTCCAGGCGAGATGAATGAAGTATTGATCACACTAATTCCAAAGACGATGCATCCTGAAACCCCTGCACAATTTCGGCCTATAGCGCTGGCAAATGTAGTCATCAAAATGATCACGAAAGTGTTGGCAAATCCTCTTCAGTGTGTCATTGGCAGCCTTGTGAGTACTACGCAAAATGCCTTTATCCCGGGGAGGGGAAGTTCAGGAAATATTATACTAGCCCAGGAGTTGATTCATGCCCTGCATACGAAAAAACAAGGCAAAATGGGATTTATGGCCATTAAAGTCGACCTCGAAAAGGAGTACGATCGTGTGAAATGGAAATTCCTTCAAAATGTCATCAAAAAAGCAGGTATCTCGGATCATTTGTAGAATCTCCTTATGCATTGTATTTCTTCCACCAAACTGTTGGTACTTTGGAATGGAGAAAAACTTGAAGCATTCACTCCTAGTAGGGGGCTCCGCCAAGGGGATCCTATTGCACCATATTTGTTCGTATTATGTATGGAAGTGCTGAGTACAAAAATCCAAGATGCGGTGACCCAAGGGAGATGGAAACCATTCAAACTCTCACGACAAGGGCCACCTACCTCCCATATATTTTTTGCGGATGACTTACTTTTATTCGGGGAAGCAACAGAGACCCAAGCAAAGATCATGGAAGAGGTACTTGCAGATTTTTGTACTTGCTCTGGGCAGAATATTAGTACATCGAAATCCCGATTCTATACATCCCAAAATGTGGGACATAATATGATAATGTCTTTGTCCCAATGCCTCCAAATGAGCTACACAAGTGACTTGGGGAATTATTAGGGGGTACCCCTACTACATGGCCGAAAACGAATCTCCCACTTCGTGCATCTCGAAGAGAAAATGAAAAACAAGTTGTCAAATTGGAGGTCGAAGACCCTCTCCCGGGCAGGTAAAAGCGTCCTTATCCAAAGTTCTCTTGCCACACAACCGTTCTACACCATACAGACCACTTTGCTTCCAGCTACGACTCTAAATACACTTGAAAAGGTGTGTAGACAATTCTTTTGGGGTGATGAGGAGACCGGGCGTAAGATGCACACCATTTCTTGGAGTATTCTATGCCAGTCGAAGCAAGCTTGGGGATTGGGGTTCAAAAAGCTCTACGAAATGAATATAGCCTTCATAGGGAAGCTGGTGTGAGAGTTGATCATGCAAAAAGAAGCTCTGTGGGTCAAAGCCTTATCTCATAAATATAAGGAATTATCTACTATACCTAAGTCAGGATGTTCCCCAACATAGAGGGGTATATGTAGGGCCTATACGCAATTAAAAGGAGGGTTGGATGATACCAGCCAAGGATTTACTTGGAGAGAAGAGCCTAGAGGCAAATATACCGTGGCCCCTGGATATGCTTTGCTGACTTCCACTACTGAGTATACTGGGATGGAGGATGTTTGGAAAAGGATCTGGGACTTGAAAGGCCTGATGACGTGGTCAATCAGGTTATAATATACTTGACCACCATAAACCAATACTAGCAAGAGGACTAGGCCCATCGTAGTATAGCTATAGTGAATCAAGGTCGATCCCACAGGGAACCAATTGCGGATCATCTTATATACAAACAATTAATTAAACATGTCAAGGACATAGAGGCGGTCTACGACCAACATAAGACAAGAAAAGTAAAGACACGACTTGACACAACGTAATTAACCTCCCCAATTATAGTCTTTATCGTTTGGACCTAGATAATTTATATAATAAATCGAACTTATTAATCACAATCCGCTTGTATCTATCTTAGATTGGCTACGGGAGTCATCCTCTTTAACTTGACTTAGCACCGGTAGTCACTAGATCACCGTGGGTATTGTTACGTGACTTCGCTTTTGGTGCCTCCATCTCATATAACTCACACGCTACGACTCTAAGGATGCCGATATTAATCGTACACCTCGTCCGTGCAACATTCCTATGGTTAGCGCGCTTTCTAAACGATTACTCAAGCTCTCGTCCAACTAGCAATTACCAAGTTATAGTCTCATGCTAATCTACGACGTATGTATAATCAAAAAGCTAGCAATCCCCAAATATAAACCTACCTAGATAACGCCGAACGTCCGTGAAGAGCAATTCATAAGCCTACTAAGAGTCTTATATTGGTATTTCCTTTTTACACATTTTAATTAAACTAAGCGAGTAACGTAGCCATAGCCATACCTACTGAGATAATAAATTCTATTAAGTTAACCTAACCATAAAGACATGGCTATCTAACGGATGAACAGGGGGCTCGGTCGACCGAATAGCTTGGCTCGGTCGACCGAATGGTCTTTTTCCCGATTACATCCTCGAACGTATCTCTCAAATAAGCTTTCATCATACACAACGGATTAAACAGTAATTCGTAAAGCATTCATATAAACTAACATAGATACGCATTAATTAAAGCAAGTAGATTCATGAATAAATACTAAGTGTATGACGTAGGTTATGGGATCCTCATAGACAAGGCTTCGCCACATCCCTAACGTCATAGCCTAGATCTACATCATCTAGCTATGAATTAACTAACTCAAACAATAAAGCATAATTGGGGGGAATTAATTACTTGAAAGAAAAGAAACAGAAAATAAAGGCTTACATATTGCGAATTTTAAATCATTTGGAACCTTCAATCTAATTATGCTACATTGTATCAAAATATCAAAGTAGAATTGTATGGTATTATTGAATGAATATGAATGAATTTACAATTTCTCAAGCCGCTTATATAGGAGTTTCTGCCGACTTAGGGAGGTTCTAGAAGATAGACTCGATAAAACCAAAAAGTGACCGAAACACGAGCCTCGGTCGATCGAGTGTGATGGCTCGGTCGACCGAACCTAAAATTTGCCCATTCTACACGTTTTTTCATCTGTCTTGCTCCCCACTGCACGCTTGCATGTTGATCCGGTTAATCTCTCATTTAATGCTCCGATTTCCTTCCTTCATTATCTTGAGATAATTGATTGAATGACATTAATCCTCTCAATTTGTTGTGATCTGCAAAATCAATAATTATCGCACAATAAATCGGCTTTAAATAATAAAAACAGCTAAATACCAAATATCATATTAATAATCACTTAACATTAAATAATAAATATAAATGAGTGATTTAATATGAAATATACATTATCAATCTCGATTTAAGGATAATGTTGATGACATTTTACGGGTATAATTTGACCGTCATCAACTACCCCCCACTTAGACTTTGATCGTCCCGAACAAAGCATCAATAAGTCATTCCCCAAGACAACATTTTCTATGGTCAAATCATACTTACACAAGAAACTCAAGTCAACTCATACTAGTCATGCTCATAAGATATCCATTATTCACTACTTACTATGAATCGAAGTGATGTGTGCATGTGCATTTAGTTTTATATATCCGTGGCAAGATCAGAGTTTATGCTAACCTCGCAATCTCAACCTACCAACCTCAGCATTCATACTTCTTATGCCTCGCAATGGTTAGAGCACTAGAGCAATAAGCAAGAGCGTATCTATAGGGTTTTTGGACTTGGAGACCGAGTACTACTCAAAGCCTCTTAAAGAGTTGAATATTCTTTTCATATCTTCATATTTTTCAAATACTATCAATCTCAAGGAAGAAAACTTTTTAGAGTATCCCCCTATCTTAGATCATGTATAGCATCGAATATTACCACAAGCGCGGGGCTACTTTGGTAATGTTACTACAAGCCCAGTGTTTTAACGCATTGTCAAACACAGGTACGTCTCAAGCTTATTACTCTGCTTTTGTTGGCTAAAAGATAAGAATGCATCAGCGGATAGATATTGATACTAAGTTCACATAACCAATCATCTATGCAATGTACACATAATTTCTTCAGTTATTATGATTTGCGCGGTAAAACTCGATTCACAGGTTGAGTAATTGAATAATAAATAACTACTCGCAAAAACGGGCATGAATATCCTTAAATTTACTTAACACAAGTATAAAATGATCACGTACTCATGCAACTTGGTTCCTTTCCTATCAATTCTTAGCTAGGAACTCACAATTCTAAGGGTACGAGATACATAATATGAGAATTTTCAATTTTTTCAATCATGTGCCGTTTCATTCAATTTTCAATTATAACATAACATAGCTAAGTCTCCTACCCCCCACTTAAACATGGCATTGTCCTCAATGACATAAATAAATGAGAATTTAAGAAAAAGACTTAGCTCTGGAAACGGCTCTTAAGTAAAAGCAGAACATCGGAGTAAATTTCAGCACGTCGTGGAGAAGCAAGTGAAAACCTGTATAAGCAGACAAACTCCACGAAACCGTTAATAACACCACGTCTATGGAAGTTATAGAATAATGTGGCAGTAATGAGGTATAAATACCTAAAAACAGTTTAAGCCACTTTATTTTATACAACCAAAGACAAGAAAAATACTAAATAGAAAGAAAAATAAACAAGCAACTAAAGATGGTGGTCTTCATCTACAACCTCCACCGCCTAAATATTCTTAAAACCGGGTGGAGAAGACAAAGATCAAAAGCATTACCCGATGTGGGAAAACACGAGGGTGACTCGATCGAAAAGGTATTCAATCCAGGAAAAGAGAAACTTGGTACGGTATAACAGATTGAATGCGACCTATTGGCTAAAGATAAAATCAAATACTTAACGCATAAACTTCTCGCTTGCATTGGATATCAACAACTTAGGGAGATGTAGCTACTCCTCAAAATTACTAATAACCCAATGTATCACGTAAAAGTCATAACCGTCATCAACAAGGTCGGATCAGTATGATAATGTAGAACAAAACTTATCATCTAGAAATGCCGGAATAGGCGGAAAAGTGTGAAATTTAAAACTTCCGGTAGAAAGATAAGTTGTTCTTTGATCGAACCAAAAACCTTTAAAATCTAGCTAGGGTCAGAACTACACTTCCCCCAACTAGGATCATGAAAATCAAAATGATAAAAAATTATCATTAAAGCTTAGCAATATTTCAAATTCCGCAACACAAAGGTATTTTGTAAACAAAATGGAGGTTGAGAGTATGATGGGTTTAGAAAAAGATACACATAAGGATGGAAAGAAAAGATAAAGGGTGGGTAAGAAATTGTGTTTTTGGGATTGAGAATGGTTAAGGCATTGAGATTGGGTGGGAGAGTGAAACGGATGGAAAGAAAGAGAGGCGATGAAAGAATGGTTAGAAATGTGAACTGTTGGGGCAGATTGGTGAGAGGATCGAAAAGTTTGAAGGTGAAAAAGTGTAAAGGGAAAGATAAGGATAGTTGCAGAATGAATTGCACACCACTTTGTATTTTCACTTGGATCACCATTCTAAAAGGTTTTGGAAGTTGACCAAAATTGTTCTTGTTCGCACCAATCATTCTCTGTTACATTTTCAATACTTCTCAAGCTCTCTTAATGCTTCCATCTTAAAGTTGATTGCTAAATTTCCTTTTATTTAGCAATTTCTCGACTCTCCTACGGAACTCTATTTCACGTGGCCTATATTGAGTAAAAAAGTTTTGCACATCCTTAGCCCAATGGCCATCGGAACACGGCAAAATAAAAAACCTCAACATATTCCACGTTACTCTTATTTGACTCAAAGAGAACAAAACCTAAAATCCTAAAAAGAAATCCTAAGGGTTTTAAAGAAGTAGTTCTGAGTTTAAAGTCCTCAGCTCGACTTTCCAAAGAGTATCCTTGTCAGTTATCATTCTTGGATCGCTGCACTTTGACCCTTCACAAGACTATAAGAGGTGGGCTTGTCGCTTTGCGGATTAATACCCTTCCCTTGGTTGTGAGACCTAGGAAACGACATTTATCCATACCATTTATACAAAGCTCTTACCTCGGCTCTCGTTTTAGGAATTAGTGAATTCTAAGAAACTCGGTTAAATTACGGTTTTGGCCTTGACAATAAGAAACAATGAATCAAAGTACTCCGAATAAGGTCGGTTATGTAGGCAAGCCTACGCCGTCTTATTTGTTGGAACATATGTGACAGTTCAGGCCAATCCGTCAAGATTAAGCCCCGTTTAGCCCGAAGGCTTATCGGCTATGCTAAGTCTTGTTGAACTGCTGTAACGTACATCACACGTGGAGGGGAGTAGATTGAGCCGAAGCTCGGTTGAACTCGCCCAGCCATGGTTAAACCATTTCCGAACCCATGTACTAAGATTCTCCGATTTCTAAATTGTCACCCAAAGCATAATCTCGTTTCTGTTTAAGGTGGGTTCACCGAGAAGCCATCACCATAAAACTCAACGAAAGCAGAAGATTGTGTTCTCTCAAAACTCAACGTCTTCTTTAGATCGTGAATGCTTAAACTACACAATTTGTTGCTCCCCTGGCCAGTAGAAGCAATCTCATGCATTGGACAATGAGATTTTAACAGAACTACGAGGAACTTTTTATTCACTGCTTCCTTTCAACGACTACATGTTTCCTTACACCCTCTAGATGAGACAGATTTGGGGCAGAACCTTCCACACTAATAGAATTAATCTTACAAACCAACTCCGGGCTAAGATTCTTACTAAGATTCATGTATAGGCTAACTTATGCTCAAAAAACCAAAAGGTAATAAAACATAAGCAAAAAAAGGTAGTACCTTGCCTTCAACATTGTACCACGAAGAATTTAAGCCTTTAATTTTTATTTTTTTTTTTCCGGAGCCATCTTGGTGCTTTAAAGGTATTGCTTCCATTGCTTTTCCCATTTTAGATTCGTAGCTCCACATGTTTGCTGGGTTATTTTCTCGTATGCCTTGAAAAAATTATTGACTTGGATTATTGTTTCCTGGTTTACGCAAATGCGAAGAAAAAAAAAAAACGGACCGTGGATCGATTTTAACATGGTTTCCCATGCCGCTATCGGACTCACGGATTAAACATACTGAGGATAAACAGACACGCGAAATTCCAGACTCGAAAAACACAAATCAGAAATCGTGTAAACAGAACAGGACAAGAACAAAACAAAAATATTATAAGTTCTCGGTCGACCGAATGAGGTCTCTCGGTCGACCGAATAATTTTTTTTTTTTTTTTTTTTTTTTTTAAGCTGGAATTTTCAGACAGAGCAGATAACCAGAGGGACTCAAAACGTAAAAACAGACTCAAAAACAGAAAACTCGACATGAATAAAAAATTATTTATATATAAAATTGACCGTTGGTTCCCCGGCAACGGCGCCAAAAACTTGATGACGTGGTCAATCAGATTATAATATACTTGACCACCATAAACCAATACTAGCAAGAGGACTAGGCCCATCGTAGTATAGCTATAGTGAATCAAGGTCGATCCCACAGGGAACCAATTGCGGATCATCTTATATACAAACAATTAATTAAACATGTCAAGGACATAGAGGCGGTCTACGACCAACATAAGACAAGAAAAGTAAAGACACGACTTGACACAACGTAATTAACCTCCCCAATTATAGTCTTTATCGTTTGGACCTAGATAATTTATATAATAAATCCGAACTTATTAACTCATCAATCCGTTTGTATCTATCTTAGATTGGCTACGGGAGTCATCCTCTTTAACTTGACTTATCACCGGTAGTCACTAGATCACCGTGGGTATTGTTACGTGACTTCGCTTTTGGTGCCTCCATCTCATATAACTCACACGCTTACGACTTTCAAGGATGCCGATATTAATCGTACACCTCGTCCCAGGCAACATTCCTATGGTTAGGCGTACTTCCTAAACGATTACTCAAGCTCTCGTCCAACTAGCAATTACCAAGTTATAGTCTCATGCTAATCTACGACGTATGTATAATCAGGTGCTAGCAATCCCCAAATATAAACCTACCTAGATAACGCTGAACGTCCGTGAAGAGCAATTCATAAGCCTACCTAAGAGTCTTATATTGGTATTTCCTTTTTACACATTTTAATTAAACTAAGCGAGTAACGTAGCCATAGCCATACCTACTGAGATAATAAATTCTATTAAGTTAACCTAACCATAAAGACATGGCTATCTAACGGATGAACAGGGGGCTCGGTCGACCGAATAGCTTGGCTCGGTCGACCGAATGGTCTTTTTCCCCAGTTACATCCCCGAACGTATCTCTCAAATTCATCATACACAACGGATTAAACAATGAATTGTAAAGCATTCATATAAACTAACATAGATACGCATTAATTAAAGCAAGTAGATTCATGAATAAATACTAAGTGTATGGCGTGAGGTTATGGGATCCTCATAGACAAGGCTTCGCCACATCCCTAACGTCATAGCCTGATCTACATCATCTAGCTATGAATTAACTAACTCAAACAATAAAGCATAATTGGGGGAATTAATTACTTGAAAGAAAAGAAACAGAAAAATAAAGGCTTACATATTGCAGCCCTTAAATCATTTGGGAACCTTCAATCTAATTATGCTACATTGTATCAAAATATCAAAGTAGAATTGTATGGTATTATTGAATGAATATGAATGAATTTACAATTTCTCAAGTCTTTGCTTATATAGGAGTTTCTGCCGACTTAGGAGGAGGTTCTAGAAGATAGACTCGATAAAACCCTAAAAGTGACCGAAACACGAGCCTCGGTCGACCGAGTGTGATGGCTCGGTCGACCGAACCTAAAATTTGCCCATTCTACACGTTTTTCATCACATGCCTTGCTCCCACACGCACGCTTGCATGTTGATCCGGTTAATCTCTCATTTAATGCTCCGATTTCCTTCCTTCATTATCTTGAGATAATTGATTGAATGACATTAATCCTCTCAATTTGTTGTGATCTCAGAAAATCAATAATTATCGCACAATAAATCGGCTTTAAATAATAAAAACAGCTAAATACCAAATATCATATTAATAATCACTTAACATTAAATAATAAATATAAATGAGTGATTTAATATGAAATATACATTATCAATCTCGATTTAAGGATAATGTTGATGATATTTTACGGGTATAATTTGACCGTCATCAAGGCCCAACCAGGACCAGCTATTTATTGTGGACTATTGCACATGAAGCCTTACTAGTTGATATGATGCTATACTCCAGTTCACTTTGTGGCTGATCCGATTTGCAGCATATGTGATGAGGCAAGTGAGACTACCCTACATGCTTTACGAGACTGCAGTTGGGCAAAGGAAATCTGGCGTTAGTGTGTACCTGCGGAAAATCGAAGACAATTCTTTGGTGTCACAAATGCAGTGGATTGGCTGCATTTGAACTTGTCAGCTAATAGGAGCAATTTCTTTGGGACCACGAGGTGGAGATATATGTGGAGCGAGGCAATCTATGGTATCTGGATGTGAAGAAATAACCTCAAGCATGGCCATGACGAGGGCAGGCCCCCCCCCTTATGTTTTTGTTTCGAAAATAGTAGAACGAGCAAGAAATCTCAGACTTGCCTTGTGTATAGAATAATGGATTTTTTGCAAATACCTTTGTAAACCTGTTGGTTTTTTGCCCCATCAAGGGCTATTGATAAAGTGATCCCTTTACTATAAAAAAAAGTGTGGTTCAGATTTTTTTATGAATTAAGTCTCCACAAATGAAGACATCATGCAATAATTTTCCGGATATTACACATGCATAAGACATATGCACCGTCAAGTTTCATTGTGGCTCGATGTGTACTTTACTATAAAAAAAAAGTGTGGTTCAGATTTGTTTATGAATTAAGTCTTCACAAATGAAGACATCATGCAATAATTTTCCGGATATTACACATGCATAAGACATCTGCACCGTCAATTTTCATTGTGGCTCGATGTGTATTTAGGCCACAGTTTGAACATTGTTTTTATCGAGTGACGAACCTCGACCTCTCAAACTTCTGAACACACTCGACTTTTATTATTGATGTAGCTTTCGAAACAACTAGAGCTCAAGACCTCTAGTCACGCAGAACACGCACTTGCAACTGTTTTCCTGACAAATGGTCTCGCATCTTTGCAATGAGATAAAGGTTTCTCATATCCGTGCTACGTGGTTTAATCCTGATTTCAAATAAGCAGTCAACTAATGGTGCGATTGTTTTCAATACATACTCACCTATTGTTTTGAGTAACTTGTAGGTGGCTTAAGGACCTTATGCAGCCTTACGAGGCATCAAATTCTCACAAGTGCAACACACATCCCGACATCACCTATCTCAACACCCTACCTTGTTAGAACCGTGGTACGATATGTGTTAAAATAAATATAACAAATAAAAATAACAACAATTTACTCGTGTAATCAATCAAATATTACAAGTACAACTATGTAAAGAATTAAATCGAAATAAAAAACTCAAACCGAGGCGAATGAAAACACTATGTCCTTAAAACAATTTGCTCCGGTATAATGCCCACAGTGCTAGCAATTGTCTCCCAGGATACAATGGTTTTACCTGTTCGATGTGGTGACACTTCAAACTTCGAACAAACGGCAAACTCTTCCGGTGTCCCAACATTCTCTTCTACTTACACAAATGCAAACTACAACTCTATATGCATATAAAGTGTTTTGTATTCATTTGTATTCTAATTTTCATCCATCTAGCCTTTCCACTCAAGTAGGGAATTTATAGAATGTAAAAGAAAACTGCCCACTTAGTGCCATTATCCAAGAAGTAATCCATTTATGGCCACTAACCCATATTTTTTATCAATTAAAACTACTTAGCCCACTATACTAGAATAATAGTCACTACTCATCCATGTTTAGTAAGCATTAAATGGCTATTTTCCCCAACAATCACCCGCAAGAATGGACATTAATGCAAATGAAAATGCAGACCGTGAAGAGAATTCAGACGGAAAAATATACATCAGGAGAGGTAGCTTCTGGCTTTGAACATACCTTAGTGAAGTACTATCGGATTTACTCGGCTAATCAGTGAACTATGTCTTGAACTGTTCAGCCTTTATTGTAAACCAAGACAATAGCACTCACACAATATTTCCCCTAATACCGGTTTTTGGTTCTCATGGTTGTGTTCATTTTGGCCCTGAACAACCCTGGTTTCAGAAAATATTTTAGAGAATTCAGCCTTCAAATTCTCATAGAAGTGGCCCTACTTCACACTTACATAGGTGATCTCCTATCAAGAGTATTCTGTCATACCCCACTTGGATTATCCAAGATATGTGAATCAGTAAAAATTTTCACTTAACCTTAACCCATTGCAGACATCACTTTTATTCTCAGAATGGGGTAAGTGCTCACTGAACCTTCGTAACTTAGTTGTCCCTTTTGAACCATGACCTTGGGATCTCCAGTCAACATGGTTGGGTTACCATTACAAATATCCTATCTTCTAGGCTTTAGTCCCATTCTGGTTGTCAGTATTGACATCTGATCTCTAGTTAAACATTTTGCAAGCAGATCCGCTAGATTCCTTTCATTTTACATAATCGATGGAAATCACCCCGTTAGAGATAAACTATTTAATGGTATTGACTACTTGTGAACCTACTCGGCTTATTCACAACACATGTTAAGTCTAGCCGTGTACAATTCATTATGTACATCAGACTCCACATCACATGCGTATACTTCGGCTCAAAAACTGGTTCACCCTAGTCATATTCTACCATATAGGTTAGATAATCAGAACTAAATGACATTGAAGGCCTAGCCCGCTTGTTGCGATGCAGCTCCTCATTATTGAGTTTCATTTCCAACAGACTCATTTGTCCACTTATTGGAACTTGAATCCTCTTTGACTCTTTGCATGAAAAGACAGCTTCAAAGAACACAAAATTTCTTGACAAAATGATGACATTTTCATGTACTTCAGGTATGTCATCGTGTGCACCAAAAATTGATATGCACTAATGTTATTCGCATATCTCACAAATATGCAATCAATCGTTGTAGGCCTGATTTATTGGGCTTAGGTAGTTCTACCTTTGCCCAACACCCCCACACTTTCAAGTATTCACGGGCAGACTTGTAGCCATTCCATATCTCATATGGGATCTTATCCATCTCAGAGGCGGACACAACATGGTAAGGGTGGGGTGCATGTACCCCACTCAAATTTCCGGGCGAAGTTACTAATATACCTGATATGAACTAGGATGATCTAGATTGAAGTATTCTAAGAAAACTACAAGTAAGAACACGTTTTTTTGTAAGAAATAATAAGACAAAAACTTACACGATTTTTATGGAAACAAGGATAGATGAGCACAAACTTAGATCAGCCCGTGGAGTCAGCACCTCGGGATTCACCAAGCTGAGAACGCCGCACAAAAGTTGCTCAAACTTTTGATAAGTTCTCAAGTTAAAACAATCACCTAGTCGGCAAGGAAAAATGTTTAACTAAAATAAGTTTTCAATCACTGAAAAACTTATAATATATAAATTTTTCACTCAAAAGTTGTCTAACTATTACAATAGCAAGCATAGGCTTATATAGACTACAAGAAATGTAGATTAAAGCAAAGTTTCCAATGTGGTACCAATTTTCCACCCACATTTCGATGTGGGAGAAAAAGACATGCTCCAAAACAATGTGGAAGACTTAGGCACGAAATTTGAGACAAGTCTTGGGCTTAGGAAAAGCTTACTCCAAAAGTGGAAAGTTGAGTTTCCCAAAATTAAGGTGAAAATGGTATCGGTTTTTCGGAGGGGTAAAAAGGTAGGACATCGAAGTTTAAGGTTAGGTATACCTTAAAAAGATGTTGGATATGAAGATGGAAGTTTTAGAATCCCAAAATAGTAAGTAGATGTCGGGTTGGCTTCTCATAGGCTATTTTAAGTAAGGTTGACAGAAATAGACTTAAACTTACCCAAAAACCCCTTTATCCCCAATTACAAGTTATCATTGAAAAAATAGACAAGTCTTTATTCTTAAACTCCCCAACGAGTTCCTTAGAAGTTGCCAAAACGAGGTTCTTCACAGCTTCCTCGAATCTTCTCTTTCGAGCTCTCGTAACTGGGCCTTCTTGCATGTGAAGTGGATCCGCACTTACACCATCCTCAAGACCGACATTTGAGATTTCTTGATATGTATCAATAGTCAATACCCCTCTAATAATATCAAAATTTTGTATATATATTATTTCAGATAATTCTTAGTGTAATTTATCATTTAGCTCAATTGGTGGGAAGCTTGAATACATATTCTAAGTTCATGGGTTCAAAACTTGACTTTTGCATTTTTTCAACTTTTTTTTTTGCATTTACTTTTTTTTTTGCATTTGGCCCCCACTGAAAAAAAATTCTGGGTCCCCCACTGATCCATCTTCTTTGATGGAATTTATTCAAGAATGACATTGCCGAGAGAATCGCTTCCCCCACAAGTTCTAGGATAAATCCGAACTTATCAACATAGCATTCATCATCTCTTTTAGAGTTTGGCTATTGCATTTAGCAATACCGTTCGAGAGAGGTGTGTATGGTGTATTTGTTTGATGAATGATGCCGGCGCCTGATGAGAGTCAACTTTACTATGCTCTGGTGCATGTTTCAACCCCCGTTTACGGCACTTTTGGTCCATTCCGGGTAGTTTTAGACCATATTTAAGGCAAAAATCACATTGCACATCCACCATGAGGTAAACCGTCATCTAGATGGAAAACCTCGGCATTTTATGATGTTTTGGCCCTCTTTCGAGCCCTAGTTATCTTGCGGAGTTATTCTCGGTTTGTGTTAGATGTTGTACCGCAGGATGCAGGTGTTCGTAAGCCCTGGAGATTAGGCATGGAGTGTATAATGATGAAACCAATGGTTGGAGGTAGAATAAAATAGAGAAAATTGAAGAAATTGGAGCCTGGAAGTGTTCAGCGCGCGCCAAAAATCAAGCAGAGACCACAACCAGTCACAGAACAAGTCTGGGGCGCGCCAAGTTGGAACAGAGACATCCCAGAATCCCATAACCAGTTTTGGGGCGAGCCAAAAGCACTTTTCCTGCACATTTCTGAAGCATATAAATACTCTGTATACAGATTTTTAACAGAACTTCTACACACTTTTACACATTCATACATTGTTAGGTGTGATGCCCGAAAGACAATTTTGTAATTGTTTTTATTTAATAAATGAATTGACATTATTATTCAGATTTATTATTCTCATAATCACCGATGTGACAATAGTATTTACATTACAGAAAACCCTAAGTATATCGTTTATGTAATCACTTAACTCAGTGTATGGGATATACACAAGAGGATTGAGTTAGTGAAGATGTACTTAAAATACAATTAGCCCATAGTGAAGTTAATCGAGAGTATCGGGTCTCTCCTTTAACGTGCTATTAATGCGCCCATAACACAATAGGTGTGATTGTCTTATCCGGACTTTCGGTTAAGAGAACCTAGTGGGGCATTTATATATGATAGATATATCATATAGGGCTGGACCGATTTGATTAGAGTTCACGATATAATTCCGTAATCGAGAATTCTTATCGAATCAATGGATGATCATACTTATGGATATATCTTAATCTGAGGTGATCACGATCAAACTGCTTGAATCGATGTGAAGTTTGACTTGACGGTTAAGGATTACACCGAGTCCGTGATCCGAATTACCCCATCTTGGCATTGTCTTTGGATTGAGTGAGTGGTCCGTGTTATCACGATAAGAATCCATTCCTTCCATTTCCGGAAGTAGATAGACGATTCCTTTATTTGTTAATCCTAAAACCGATTGATCCATGGAGTTCATATTACACTGATTAGCTACCAGTGAGTTGTATGAATTAATTGATCACTAGGGGTTAATGGTAAATAAGGATAAGAGGTTCTAAAAAGGGTTAACGGTAACTTCCCGATTTAGAATGAACAGTATATGGAGGATTAATCCATATGTAATGATTATATCAATGGACGCTTATTATTATTCTCATGAGGGGATAAATATAATCTTATAATCGGAGGAGTGCAGTCACGGGATTATGGTGGCATATTCCTGTGATTGATTTATCGAATATAATTATTCTGTTAGTAAGATAATTATTTATTTGATTTATTGGAGCGATTATTAGTCCATTGGTCCCGACGTGCTTCTTAATATAAGCATAGCTATTCTCGGACGTCGAATCCTAATAATATTAATTTAGTTCTTGTTGGACTTTATTAAAACGATATGTGAATTAATTGTTTAGTGGATTATTAAATTAGTTGGGCTTTAAATAATTAAATATGTGAAAAAACATTTTTCATAATCTTACTAAAATGGTATGTATGGCGAAATATATTGTGACTAGGTCACAAGTGATAAATTTCACTTCCCAAGTGATGTTTTATGGAACAAGAAATTAGTTTTCTTGTGGATTAATAAGACATATGCATAAAATATTTATTGGATAAATATTTATGGAAAGAAATAAAGATAAATATTATTCTAGATTTGTTCTAGAATATTATGGAATTATCTTTTATTTAATAGGATTATTATAATTGATTTTGTATTAATTATTAAATCCTTGGAGGTTAAGTTTTACTCTCCTATATAAAGAGAGTTCTCCTAAGCCTTACAACACACAATATTTTCGAGTTCCACCTCTTAGAGAGGAGGAAGAAATTTCGGCCAAGAGGGTTGGGGAAAAATCTTGGAGATTTTTCCGGGTAGCATATCGGAAGGATTCGAGACGAGGATTTCTTTCCACCGGGAGTTGCTTGGATCACACGTACGGAAGATCGTGGTGCTCTTCACACTTTGTTCGTTCTTCCTATTGCGGTTCTTCAACTTGGATTTTGAGATCCAAGAGGTATGATCTACAACCCCCTTGTAGATATAGATCTAGTTATTTTATTACGTGTATTTTATAGATCTAGATCCTTAAATCGCTTCCGCTGCGGATGATATTACTAACAGTGGTATCAGTCGCCATGGTGATCTATATTTATACGTATAAAATATTAGATTTAGGAGTGAAAACATGTAGCTTTTATTGTCCAATTTTTTAATTTGGCCAATGCATGTTTATATATATTTATGTTGTTGCGATTGTTGTGGTTTGAATAGATGGATTGGGGTTGGCATTGTTTACCCGTTAGATCTATTGTAAACTCGTATAAACGATGAAAATTCGTTCATATGAGTATAAGAAATTATGTAATTTATCTTTATTGCAATTTTAATTTCCAGAAAATAGATCTATTTAGTAGCTGTTTAGTATTTTTATTTTTCCTGTTGATCGAGCCGTTAAAACGAAGATCTCTCCGGTCAGAATCAAGATCAGAAGATGGTGATTTACTCCACAAATTTTGGCGTCGATCAGAGTCCGTTTCGATATCCGTTCGTTGCTGCGAAGACGCTGCTGTAACAGAAAAACGCATGATTCACAGAAACTCTACCTATGACTTCCTCGATTTTCTGGGCAAGTTTGGACCGTTGAAACGCAAATCCAACCGATAAGATCGATAAATATGGAGTTTTTGACGTGGCATAAAAATTTCAGGTCGATCGGGATTCATCTCGATTCCCGATCAGCCTCGGGAAGTCTTTGAGGCACTGCTGTAAAAGTCAGATCCAGCAGCAAGTTGAGCGGCTCACTGGCGAAAATTGACAAGTCAAAACTCCGATCCAACCGTCCATATTGAAGCCCGAGGAATGAAGAACAGATCTGGAAAGTTTCGTCACAATCCGAGTTCGTTTGGTTTCCGATTATCGAAGAATTTGAACAGCTGCAGATTATGTTAGAAAGTAGTAAACCCTAGTTAGGGTTTGGTTATTTATTTTCTAATAGGTTAGATACGGGGGTGCCAACGGTCCATCTCGGTGTTTAAATTTTCCGCAATTTATTTTTTATGTGTTTGATCATAAAATAGATATAAAATCGGAATTGCCATGACATGCATCATATCATAAATCCACTCCTTGCATACATGTAGAATTTTAATTTTGGTAATTAAAATAGGCATGTATACAAACTCGTATAATTAGTTAGGGGTGCACATGGTTCGGTTTTCCGGTTTTTAACCATTTTTAAAACCAAACCATTTTTTACGGTTTCAAAATTTACAAACCAAAACCGAACCATAGCTAGGTAAAACCATTTTGTTCGGTCCGGTTTGGATCGACTTGGTTACGGTTTTTTCCGGTTTTCGGTCCACTTTTTTTCCCCACTGAAATGGCATTATCACGGTTCGGCGAATTCGTGTCATTATTCATACGAAAACCATACTAGATTATCATTCTTCATCTATCATATACCATAACTCGAATGTCAATGGGTCATCTCTCTCTATCTATATATATATATATATATATATATATATATATATATATATATATATATGTGAGTGTGTGTGTGTGTGTGTACACACAACATTATATTATCAAATTTTCCAACTAAGACGATCATATAAAACCATGTAAACTGTTGTATTTCATCTTGTTATAGGTCCTATTAGAATGAGCATCAAACTACGTGTGTGAGGTAGTTGACTGAAGTATTAATAGATCATGGAATGAAATATTAATTATTTACATGTAGCGATAATTGAGGGGAACCGATGAAAAGTCGGTTCATCACTTGATGATCGATTCTCACAATGTCTCGATTTAAAATTTGGTTTTAGTGTGGTACATGCGTAGAATGGTACACGAGTGGATTAGTGTGGTGCAAATAAAGGCCCATTTTATTACTAGTGCCGATATATATATATATATATATATATATATATATATATATATATATATATATATATATATATATATATATATATATATATATATATCCGGTTCCGGTTTAGTCCGGTTTTTTCCTTAGAAAACTAAAACCAAATTGTTTTTCACGGTTTGGTTTTATACAATACAAAAACCAACCAAAAAACCATGGTTTATGTATTTTCGGTTTGGACCGGTTTGGTTCGGCCGGTTGGTTTGGTTTCCGGCTTTTTGTTCACCCCATAATTAGTTGAAGTTTAATTAATACGTGGTAATTATTTAATTTAGTAACTAATTAAAGATCCGAGGACGGGTTATGAAATCGTTAAGCCTTTTCGGTGTGTGTTCTCGGTGAACCGCCTTAAAGCCCAAACGAGATCACGTTTTCGATTCGTAGTGTCTACGAAAATTGAATGATGGTAAAAGAACAATAAATCTTGGATAAAAGCGGTTCGCTTATAGGTTGGGTGGTCAATCGAGCTAGGCTCGACCGACTTAACCCTCCTAGTGTGATGTATGCACGGGGTCCGGCAAGACTAAGCTACACCTGGAGAGCGGATGGGTGATTCCTTCTTATCTCAATGGGGTCATGTCTTGACCCGATTTAGTCCGATCATCACATATGTTCCAACAAATAGGGCGGGTAGGCTTGCCTACGTTACCGACACCATTCGAATCCTTGATTTTATGTGCTTTTATGTTAACATCAAAAGAGCGTGGTTAGTTAACCCACCACCACTTCCAAAATATTGAGTGGGAGCGGGGAGGCGACAGCCAACCCCACGGCCTCTACTGTAGATACAAGTAAGTGAGAGAAGGGTGACGCCATGGCGCGCTTTGATTTCGTCCCCTACGGATGGTGTTCACCCCTATCAACATTCATGGCTTGGTCTCCGAAGGATAGGATTTACGGGTACTCGTCGGGTCACCGACCTATCCTACGACGGCACACTCGGGCGTACCTAAGAGATCCGATATAGTAGGTCACACTCATAAAGGGGTATTTTTGGTAATATCTAGGCTAAAAGGAAGGTAGTCAATGAATAAAGGGATGTTCGATTCTCGTGGGATGTTCGATTCTCACAAGTTATTCATTGATGAGATTGTCTCGATTTAACCGTCATCTCTTTGACCTACCTACGGCGGCGTGCACCGAGATGCGAGGTTAAAACATTGGAATGGAGAGTAGACTTAATTTTAGTTTACAATTCCTAAAATAAATATAGTAGTGTTAAACTTGAATTAATTTATGTCATTTTATTTACAGCATTATCCTATACTAAATTGCTTAAAAATTTATAATTGACTAGTATTGACTTCTTTAAAAAGTGGAAAGTAACTAGGACGTTGAACTAATTAATCGATAATGCAATTAATTTTCGAAAGAGATATTTTCTCTTAAGCCTTTTAAAACCAAAGGACATATAGGTATGTCACTAGTGTCGTTCGTGTCAAACGGAAGACAAACTTAGTTTGATCAAAGGTGATTTCGGACTTTGAAATTCTTCTAGTAAATTTTGAGTGTGTAGTAATTACATGAGTAATTTTCTAATTGAAAAATCGGAATATCATGAAGTGTTACTAGTTGGACGATATTTGGAATCGATGAACTAGTGGGAGCTTTATGATTTGTTGTTTTTCTAGAACATTAGAAAAGTGTAACTAACTACACACGTAACCGTTCTAATTGAAAAACCAGAAAGTCATGAAATGTCGCTAGTTGGACGATATTTGGAATCGATGAACTAGTGGGAGTTCTATGATTTGTTGTTTTTCTGGAAACATTGGAACTATGTACGAAAGATTTTCTAATCGAAAAAATCGGAAAATCATAAATAATAAAGCATTGCTCGTTAGATGGTATTTGGAACCGATAAACTAGTGGGAGCTTTAATGTTATGATTTGTTGTTTTTTCTGGTATATTAAAAAATCCGAGAAGTCCCGACGAGTAACACTCGAAATAGACATCACACGGTTCAAGAGTAGTGTCTACTTAAACGAAACGCTGGTTCAAGACTGTTTCCATTCACGGAAAGTCAAGAATGGGAGAATAAGTCTAAAAGTGTTAGTCATCTAAACTAAGAAAATTTTAAGGCTGAACCGAAAATTAATTAAACTGAAAATCATAGGATAAGGACAGTGATTTTGGATCACCAACCTATGAATCCTTGGCGATTTTCTCGAGCTAAGTTCTTTGGCAGAACAAGGTAGCAGTGCATTTAACGATTAAAGGAGTAAACAACGGGCAGTTAATTTAAGCTAGAATAGTGGGAGTGGTATAAGGAAATGAATCTCGGATTCAATCCTTAGATATCACGAAAAAAAAAATTATTTTCTGTTTAAGATTCGTTGGAACGAATGGATTTACCTTCTATCCGATAATTTGTTTGTCGTATAGAAAGTGAATATACCATTTGTAGTACGAATCCAAGACTCGGACTTTTGTTTAATAAAGTCAAAACCACTTAGAACTGCTGAAATATGTATATAAAACACATCTTAGGAACTGTTAAAAGCAATTGGTTTCTATATTTAGATAAACGCTTCTTCATATTCCATAGTTAGTGCATAGTCCCTAAAAGACATGACCTGAAGACTGGCTCAGGGTGATTCCTTTCTCCCAGTCTGGTTATATTGTCTCAAAGGTTCAATGACTAAGTTTCCTTTCAATCGGGAAAGGATAATGGTTATAAAGTTTTAACATAGCTTGTTCATGACGACCTTCGGGGTCTGATGAAAGATACAAGCTAGTAGGAGCTTCCGAGTAGTGACTTCTGATAACTATTCAAACACTCCGGTAAGTTTATCCAAAATATTCTGAGGTGTCTCTGATTTTGTCGGAGATGGAGCATTCTCTACTCAAAAATTGGCCATCACATAGTCCTAGGGACTGATGCTCGGCCTGCCTCATAGTGAAATGTTTTCACTAAGGGAGCAACCGTTGAATTTCATTACATAGTTTGAGATGTGCAACAATACACTGCTTAACTCAATAAAGATATTGGAAGCGAAATAACGGTTTACATTGAAATGTAAGACCGAGAAGTCTACCTAAAATATGCTTTTGAATTTACGGATAAGGTGTGGATTCGGTTCACCCCACTTCCATAAATATAAGCATTTAGCACACGGTGCTTGAAGGTAAGACTGGGAATTTCGCGCAGACGTTCGGCCAATGACCATTCGTGATATATCTTTTAACCTATTGAGTATAAAGGTTAGATATAGGATTCTTGAAATCGGGAAGAGACAGTTATACTGTTGCATCCTTTTCTGATAGAGTCCATGACCAGCAAAACCTTAAACCTTGAAGTACATTTACTAAAGGTAGTTACTAACTGATTACAATCAGACCACGTCCAACATCGGTTGTTGGTGATATCACTAAATACTACTAAACTATATCAGAATTTCGATCCACCCAGAATGTAGTAGGAGTATGGTTTATCCATTACCCATTACGGGTTCTGCGGACTTTGTAGTCTGAGGATCGATTGATGACCTATGGATCTTTTGTGAGCTGTATAGGATTCTGATAATAGAGGTTGGATTACAAACCATAACCCTGTGAATGGAGTTTGGTACTCCAGAGCTGTTCATACTCTTGTAGAACCACATGAGTGTCTCAGGCCCAGTGGGAGTAATTGGATCTACACGGAAAAGAGTAGAATGAATAGGAAATTTTATCTTTCAGAGCAAAGCTTGAGTGGTCTAGGGGTAATTCCCTAAGAAGTAGAGAGTTAATCAGACCTTGAACTCTCTTACCACTTAGTATTGCATGATTTCGTTCAAAAGCAGAAAAAAGGGGTGATTCCCTGAGACTTTCTTGCCAAACAAACGGAGTCTGGATTCATTCGAAACAGAAGGGTATTGCCTTATGAACTTATGACAGGATGACTGTCAAGGCTTATGTCCTTTGTGGATAAAAAGCAAACCTCTCGGTCACTGTGGTCATATATTTCTACACAATATGTGGAGTTGACTGAAATATTGATATGTCTTTTGTAGACTGGATATCAATTTTAGTACAATGAGTGAATATATACATACATATATTAGTGTTTGTGAAGGATAACACTTGCACCGTTGAAATCAACATGGGTGTGTTATCTCAAGTCGACCGACGACAATGCCGCAATTCTCTGCAACAGAGATTTGGACAATATTCTGAAGAGTTTGACTCGGTCGAATTCATTAGAATCAGTCACTGGTTTCCCATCCATAGGTGTATCGGGTCTCTCCTTTAACGTGCTATTAATGCGCCCATAACACAATAGGTGTGATTGTCTTATCTGGACTTTCGGTTAAGAGAACCTAGTGGGGCATATGGGCCAAGATTATGGAAAATGTCTTTTCCACATATTTAATTATTTAGCCCAACTAATTTAATAGTCCACTAAACAATTAATTCACATATCGTTTTAATAAAGTCCAACAAGAACTAAATCAATATTACTAGGATTCGACGTCCGAGAATAGCTATGCTATATTAGGAGGCACGTCGGGGACCATGGACTAATAATCAGCGGCTCCGATAAATCAAATAAATAATTATCTTACGAATGTAATAATTATATTCGATAAATCAATCACAGAATATGCCACCATAATCCCGTGATCGCACTCCTCCGATTATGAGATTATATTTATCTCCTCACGAGAATAATAATAAGCGTCCATTGATATAATCATTACATATGGATTAATCCTCCATAGATCGCTCATTCTAAATCGGGAAGTTACCGTTAACCCTTTTTAGAACCTCATATCCTTATTTACCATTAACCCCCTAGTGATCAATTAATTCATACAACTCACTGGTAGCTAATCAGTGTAATATGAACTCCATGGATCGATCAGTTTCTAGGATTAACAAATAAGGGAACCGCTATCATCTACTTCTAGAAATGGAAGGAATGGATTCCGTATCTGTGCTAACACAGACTACTCACTCAATCCAGTACAATGCCAAGATGGGGTAATTCAGACCACATACTCAGTGTAATCCTTAACCGTCAAGTCAAACTCCATACTCGATTCAAGCGGTTGGATCGTGATCACCTCAGGGATTAAGATATATCCATAAATATGATCATCCATTGATTCGATAAGACTTCTCGATTACGGAATTATATCGTGAACTCTAATCAAATCGGTCCAAATTTCTATATGATATATCTATCATATATAAATGCCCCACTAGGATCTCTTAACCGAAAGTCCGGATAAGACAATCACACCAATTGTGTTCTCAAGCATTAATAGCACGTTAAAGGAGAGACCCGATACTCTCGATTAACTTCACTACGGGCTAATTGTATTTTAAGTACATCTTCACTAACTCAATCCTCCCGTGTATATACCATACACTGAGTTAAGTGATTACATAAACGATATACTTTAGGGTTTTCTGTAGTGTAAATACTATTGTCACTTCGGTGAATATGAGAATAATAAATATGAATAATAATGTCAATTCATTCATTAAATAAAACAATTACAAAATTGTCTTTCGGGCATCACACCTAACAATCTCCCACTTGCACGAAAGCATGTGATTAATTATTTAGAGCACACCCGATTATTTAAAATACAACAAACTACATCTCCCACTTGCTCTAAAGCAATGGAGACTCATCCCGTATGCTAGTACCCACTAAGCATATCATAACCATTTCAGATTCCAAAGTACACTCCGAGTATGCCGTCGTAGGATAGGTCAGTGACTCGGGGAGCACCTACATCTAAATGTCATGGGTCTTAATGATTAGTCAGGTTGTCGGTTCGAGACGATCCGTAGAATCGAAACGTTACCGGTCCATCTAATCATGTGGTACTGAGTAAACACTCGAGCCCGAGATCGACTTAACGATCATCCTCAATCGACTTAAAGTCAAAATCAGTGTATCACACATATCCAAGTTCATACATGAATATGTCCGCATATTATTCCTCGTTCTCTCAAGATACTAAAGGACATACTAAACTTGCTTTGTTAACCGCCGAATCTAAGATTCGATCAAAGTTGACGCTCAATAACTCGACCATCTCTTACTAGAAAGAGAATCTATCCCATTTCTCTTGATCCGAAGATTTTAGAGAGTCATTCCCGAGGCATAGGGTAGAACTTCCTCGTTGAATGTTGCATACACAGATGCATCATCTTAACTAATAAGATGGATGGGAAACCAAAGGATCGATTCTAATGAATTCGACCGAGTCAAACTCTTAAGAATGTTGTCCAAATCTCTGCATTGCAGAAGAATTGTGGTATTGTCGATTCGACTTGGATAGCACACCCATGTTGTTGCCAACCCAGTGCGATGTTATCCTTCACAAACACTAATATATATTTATATATTCACTCTCATACTAAATTGATATCCGATCTACAAAAGACTTATCAATATTCAGTCAACTCCACATATTGTAGAAATATATGACTTCCAATGACCGAGAGGTTTGCTTTTTATCCACAAAGGACATAAGCCTTGACAGTCATTCTGTCATTAGTTCATAAGGCAATACCATTCTGTTTAGAATGAATCCAGACTCCGTTTGTTTGACAAGAAAATATTAGGGAATCACCCCTATTTTCTGCTTATGAACGAAATCATGCAATACTAAGTGATAAGAGAGTTCAAGGTGTTGGACTTATTTCTTAGTTTTGATGATGAGTGCCATACTAGCTGTTATAGTGCAAAGGCAAAAAGATGTCTAGATAAAATGTATAGGTTTAGTAGAGTTTGATTCATAAATAGGTTTGATCAAACAAGCATCAGAAAGGGTCTGCGATTGATATCGCCAGACTAGTCTAGTCGATGGGGTAGATAGGTCGATGGCGGTCTGCAACTCTTGAAGGCCCAAGATCAAGATCAAGGCCGAGGGTTCAAACTCGATAAATGAAGGCTAAGGGATCAAACTTAGTATTTAATGTCAAGGATATGGAATCGAATTTAGGCAAGTCTGTGATGACCTAAACTGATTACATATACCTTGTGTAGAAGGTCTAAGTTCCACAAGTTGGATGATGTTTGGAACTTAGTTATATTTAAAATGATGTAATCTAACTTCACAAATAAAAGTTAGATAAAAGTAATCACCGGATTATATTTCTGAGACACAAAATAAGATGTTCAATGATGATTGGTATTACAAACAGATCGATGAACCTGCTGATATATACCTCGTTTAATTCAAGATTATTGGAAGATTACATGGATAAGGACAACCAACTACCTCTGACTTATCAAGAAAATCAAAGGCTGAGATTAAAAGGACGTTGGGATGATTTACATTCTTATCCATTGGATACAAGTCAAAGGGGTGGGCAGTTTGCCTTTGTCAAAAAGTAATCTGACAATGTCGATCCTATGAATAGTGACGAATCACGCAAATGAGGATGGGACAAATACAAGGAACGGTCACATTTGAATTTCAAATTCAAGTCACATGCATTCCTACCTATAAATAGAGGACTTTCAACTCAAGAAGAAGATGATGAATTTTGAATAAACTTCAAGTGATAACACCGAAATTGAAAAACACCTGTTGAACTTATCGAGCTTAAAGGTCTTGATCTAGTTATCTTCTTCAAGTGCATTACTGTTCAAAGTTGAATCAAGCATACACACTTGAAGACTACAAGTCGCTGATTATATCATCCTAATCAAGTCTGCTTTGCAATCGAATCATTTACTTGATTCAATCTTTATTTTATAAAGAACCTCTTGAAGACAGTGAAGCATCGGTTTGGTGTGAAAGATCGTTGTTTGTGGTGGAGGAGTGGTGAAGAGGCAATTCTACCCTTCAAGGACCAGTGGAAGACTCGGGAGCAAACAATCCTACTGCTCCCGATTTTGATTTGTGAAGCCATAGTTATTGGTGAAGGACAAACAACTTAGGAATCTTTGTAACGAGATAACTCAAAGATCTCTAGTGAATTTCCTCCAACATCACAGGAGAAGAGTGGACGTCTGAGATTACATCACCTGAACCACTATAAAAATCTCTCTACTTACTTGCTACATTTACTTTCTACACTTAGTCATTATTCATATCAACCTGCTGAATCTAGCAACTGAAATCACACACATACACTACTGAGTATCTAATACTTAGTAACATATTTAACAACAAGTAACAAGGCTTAATTTTGATATTATTCCGCTGCACAAATTCAAAGAATCGAATGTCGATGAACTCACTGTTTATCGGCCAGTTATCTTTTGAGGTCTCAACAGACTCTTGAAGTATCGTGAGTGCTGAAGTTGCAGAATTTGTTAACTCCAAAGTTTTAAGTGTTAAGTTTATTCACCCCCCCTCTAAACTTAACTAAAGCCTTTTCAAGGGACCAACAATTGGTATCGGAGCAGTGCTTCTGTTCTGAAGAAATCCTACTTGTTGTACTTGTGAAAATTCTTTAAAACTTTCTTTCAAGTTACTGATTTTCAAGACTTGCATCATGGACAACACACAGTATGCTAGAACTATGTTGATGTGTTCTCTTGATGATTTGATGAGTATAAGCGTCGAATGCGAGGCATATCTTGCTGCTACTCATGATGAGATGATGGATGTACTAAGCCGAAGGACCACTTGGAGATTACAAAGCGATAAAGATGGGTGACAGAATCGAGTACATTCCTAAACCAAAGAGAGAATGGAATGCGTAAGAGCAGAAAAGAGCAAACCTCAACAACATTGCTATTGATATCATCTACGTAACCTTGGATAGCAATATGTACATGAAGGTCAAAGATTGCAAGATCGCAAAGGAACTTTGGGATAAGATTCACTTAATCTGTGAAGGCACCGATGCAATAAAGAAGAACAAAATCGGTGTGGATGAGAAAAGGTTTCAAAAGTTCAAGATGCTACCTAATGAAACCATTGAGCAAATGGAATCAAGATTCAATGCTATCTTTGGATGAACTTACCTGCTTGAGTGTAAGTTATTCAAAAGAGGAAGTAAACACCAAAATCTTGGAAGCTTTACACGCAAGAGATGTTTGGAAAATGAAGGTGACTGCAATTGAAGAAATGAGAAAGTTGCATGAAGAAGATACCTTCAAATTGTTTTCGCATCTCAAGGCCTATGAATTTAGCAAAAAACTTGTACACGAGGCCGAAAAGAAGAGCCAAAGACCATCGCCTTGGTCAGCTTCACATCATGAAGAAACATCGGGAGGACAGAGATGATATGCTATATGAAATGCAAGAGCAAATTGCCCTCTTGAGCAAGAAAATCGAGAATGATGAAGACCGGAAAGGCCCCTACAAGAAATTTCACAAAGAGGCCTACTTGAAAGAAGGAAAGAAGAACCAAAGAAAGATAATGACTATCTATGCTTTCATTGCAAGAAACCAGGACACTTGCACTGATTGTCACGAGTTGAAACAAGGCAAGGAACTCGATTATCTTTGCTTCAAATCTGTAAGAAGCTGGACATTTTAGACTGATTGTCGGACCTCACGAAGACCAAGAGTCAACAAAGAAGACATGGCAAGAAGGCTATGGTTCTTTGAAGATGAATCGAGGATATGAAGTGGAATCAAAAAAAGGAAATGAATCGGATGACACAAAGACAAGTTCTTGATATGGAGGATTATGCTTTGATGGCCAACATGGATGAAACTGATGAGGTATACAACACTGTATCTATAAACACTCCTGCTGGAAGTGATTGTGAATCAACCTGTGGTTCAAATCCTAGAAATTCTGACAACAATGAGACTTTGGATGCCATCCTTAATCAACTAAGGATAATACAATCTGGTTATGAGGTTGTGAAGGCTGAAAAAGAGGCTCTTGAGTTAGAAGTTGGAAGATTGAAAGCTGAATTAAGGGTTTTCAAAGGTAAGGAAAAAGATGTTGGACATAATCAGCATAAGTCTGCTGAACATCCAGCAGCCTCTGAATCTGCTGAACCATCTTGTTCCAATACTGCATACAAATCAGGAAAGCCTTATGGAGATAGAACTGGGCTTGGATTTGGAACTCAGCAATCTAACAAGAGTGGATCCTGTAAGGTTACTGAACCTAGTACGAGGTGGTCCTAAGTTTGTGCACTGCACTAGATCCATCTCCCAATAAAGGTCTTTGAAGCGATAAAACCAAATGAGAATGCCTCAGTAAGCAAAATCGAAGTCTCGAAAGTCAACGACTCTAGTAAAATGAATAAATCTAAAAATAGGACTGCTGTGCCTTCTAAGCCTGCTGATAGCAGACCTGCTACTAAGTCTGCTGGACCACAGAAGGGAAAGAAACAGAAATATTCCAAGGATAAGAATCCCAAATCCAAAAAGGTTGATCATTCAAGGGATACTTATCTCAGGGGGAAAGGTAGACTGTTCCCTGCTGATAATGATTGGAATATTCCTGTATCTAATGCTAGAAGCAAATAAGTATAACCATACTACTAGGGTAAAACCTAGGCAATGGAATCAATGAGAGGACTTACATAAGACCTCAATGAGACTCCATATTACAGTCGTTCTAACAGACAACACACTACCTATGGTTATGCAAATGTTTCTAACAACAAGAATCATTTCAAACAACATTATGTACCAAAAGGCCGAGAAAACATATGTGGTTCCTACACAACCTCTTCGTCGAACTTATGGATGTGTGGAATACATGTATGAACCAAAGTATGACACATTTAGGAGAAGACCATATGGAAACATACCAAAGGGTCATGCTTGCCATCGACCACTATGGACCCAAACAGAGTTTGGGTACCTAAAATGCATTAACTTTGTTTTGTAGGGTGTATGCAGTACTTTGACAAAGGATGTTCCGACACATGACAAAGAATAAGCACTTTATCTATCAAACTTTGTGGCAAAAGATGGTCCAAGGGTGAATTTTGGCAATAAAAATACACCTGGTTATACAAGAGGATATGGCACACTTATCAGAAATGGACTTACAATCAAGAATGTTGCATATGTGGAAGGACTGGATTACAACTTGCCGAGCAATCGGACAATTACGTGACTTGGGATACAAGGTCACTTTTGACAAAAACAATTGTATTGTCATTAGTGAAAGAGGTGATCAAGTTGTACTTGCCGGTAGAAGGCAACGAGAACATGTATGTTGTGGATTGGTCTCTGCGAGCCGAAACTGCACTGATTGTGCATACCAAATCAACTCAATTGGTTATGGCACAAGAAGTTAAATCACAAACTTTGATGATATTAATCAGTTTGGTGAAGAAGAAGTTAGTGGTTGGTTTACGATATCACATTCAAGAAGGATGCTATCTGTGATGCATGTCGGCAAGGTAAAATGATAAAGTCAAGTTTCAAGTCAAAGACTAAACAATCAACTAACAGAGTGTTGGAGCTTATGCACATGGATCTTTTTGGACCAATAACTCCAACAAGTGTGACAGGAAAGAAATACACCTTAGTGGTTGTGGATGATTTTTCAAGATACACTTGGGTGATATTCATGAACAAGAAAAGTGAGACAATCCAAAGCTTGCCTAATCTTTTGAAGAGATTACAAAATGAGAAAAGTTTAACAGTCATAAAGATAAGATCAGATCAGGGTACTGAATTTCTCAACAAAGTTATAAGTGATTATTGTGAACAGAATGGTGTACTACATCAACTTGCTGCTGCTGGTACACCTCAGCAAAATGGGGTTGCTGAAAGAAGAAACAGAACATTAAAGGAAGCAGGAAGAACAATGATTTGTGAAGCATTGCTACCTGAAAGATATTAAATTTGAAGCGATAAATCTGACATGCTATACACAAAATAGAACATCAGTAAACAAGAAGCTGCTGAAGACACCTTATGAGGTTTGGAATGGAAGGAAACCTAACATATCCTATTTCCATCCATTTGGAAGTAAATGTTTTATTCTAAATCACAAAGTTCATTTGAAGACATTCCAACCAAAATCAGATGAAGGCATATTCTTGGGATATTCTTGATCAAGAGAGCATTTAGTCTAATGAACAAGAGGTCACTAAAACATGAAGAAACAATCCATGTTGTGTTTGATGAACCTAATTTTACTGGAATGGAAGTTGAAGATCATGAACCTGCTAAGAATCAACAAGTCACTGATCCAGATTGTGTTGAAGTTTTGGAAAGATTCAATGACTTAAAAGTTTCTGATATTGCCCCTGCTGAACACCCTGCTGACAATGTTACTGATGCAACAACTGAAGCAATTCAAGGATCTGCTGACCCCCTTGTAGAAGAAACAACTGCAGACCCTACTGAAGATGATATTCCTGAAAATCAAAATAACCAAAATCCACAATGGTTAAGGAATCACCCTGCTGAACAAGTAATTGGCAATGTACAGCAAGGTGTGAGGACTAGAAGACAACTGGAAGCTATGTTTACTTGTTTTCTATCTCAAATGGAACCCAAAGTTGTTGAAGAAGCAATTTCAGATCCAGATTGGATAATTGCTATGCAAGAAGAATTAAATGAATTTGAAAGAAATCAAGTTTGGACACTAGTTGAAAGGCCAAGTCATGCAAATATCATTGGTACTAAATGGGTATACAGAAATAAACTTGATGAATCTGGTACCATTGTAAGAAATAAGGCCAGACTAGTTGCAAAAGGCTATTCTCAAGCAGAAGGAATAGATTTTGATGAAACATATGCACCTGTTGCAAGATTGGAAGCTATCAGATTATTCTTGGCACATGCTTCATATAAGAACTTCAAAGTATATCAAATGGATGTCAAGAGTGCATTTTTGAATGGTATCCTAGAGGAGGAAGTGTATGTTCAGCAACCTTCTGGATTTGAAGTTAAAGATCAAGAAGATAAAGTGTATAGACTCAACAAAGCACTTTATGGATTGAAACAAGCACCAAGAGCATGGTATGAGACTCTATCTCAATTCTTGGTGGACAATGGTTTTACTAAAGGCACCATTGATAAGACACTTTTCAGAATCAGTGAAGGAAACAGCACCCTACTGGTGCAAATTTATGTGGATGACATAATATTTGGTTCTGAGAATGATTTACTTTGTGAAAATTTTGCAAATCTAATGAAGAGCAAATTCCAAATGAGTATGATGGGAGAAATGAATTACTTCTTGGGATTGCAAGTTAAGCAGATGAAAGATGGAATCTTCATTCATCAAACCAAGTATACCAAAGAGTTCTTTGAAGAAATTTGGTATGGAAAACAAAGACTAAGAGCTCAACTCCTATGAGTACAAACATCAGTTGGATGAAGATAAAGAAGGCAAAGATGTTGATCGGACTTTGTCTGAGAAGATGATAGGCGATCTGTTGTATCTCATTTGCCAATGACTGATATATCCTTTCTTTGTAGGTGTTTGTGCAAGATTTCAATCTAAACCTAAAGAAAGTCATTTAGGTCTTTGTCAAAAGAGTTCTTAAGTATCTAAAAGAGACTTTGGGAGTAGGGATATGGTATTCCAAGGAAGGAAGCTTCAAAGTAATATCCTACTCAGATACGATTATCTTTGGATGCAAGATTGACAGAAAAAGCACCTCGGGAACACAATCGAGTTAATGGGAAATAGACG
Organism: Gentiana macrophylla; assembly: GCA_026214975.1. Taxonomy (NCBI): domain Eukaryota; kingdom Viridiplantae; phylum Streptophyta; class Magnoliopsida; order Gentianales; family Gentianaceae; genus Gentiana; species Gentiana macrophylla. Next base: position 78,004,647 of record CM047813.1, on the reverse strand, counting down.
GTCTCTGGTTTAGCAAGCAATTAAATTCTATTTCAACTTCCACTCTTTGAAAATTTGAATACATTCTTCTTTGGAAGGCTCTTTGTGCACAAATACTTTGGCTAAGACAACAATTAAGGGATTATGGAATTGAAGAAAAGGAAATTCCAATCATGTGTGACAACACAAGTGCAATTGCAATCACGAAAAAATCTGTTTTGCACTCAAGAACCAAGCACATTGATGTGAGACATCATTTTATAAGAGATCATGTTGAAAAGAAAGATGTGGTGGTTCTATACATTCCTCTTTGAAGATCAACTTGCGATATTTTCACTAAGCCACTTGATAGTGAAAGATTTGCCAAATTAAGGACTGAACTTGGAATCATAAAGATTGGTGATATTCAAAGATTGTCTTGGAATTCACCAAGGGGATTAGTCTTTGCTATGTTGGGTGAGCTCACTTAGCAGATTAGTCATTGGTATCAACAATTCCATGTACTTATGTTTGAACAATTGAGCAAATGAGGTTGCCAAGGGTTGGTCTTTGTCATGTTGGGTGAGCTCACTTGATGGATCGATCATTGGTATTAAACTTCATCTTGTATTATCAATTGAACAAAACAAGGAGAAAACAAGGATCGTGAGAGTCACTTTGTCGGCCAGTTCTTTGAAGCACATTATCGCCAGATCGCCGAGCCCACCTGTTGAGGATACCTGCTTTGAATGGAGCGTTACTCGATCAAAGTTATTAAAGTCAAAAAGCATATTGGCGGGATATTTATTTTATCCATTATTACCACAGTTAAACCATCCAACGATTACAAAGCGTTATGGAGGAGTAATGGACCACGTGTCAAGACAACATTTAATCGATTTAATCATGGTTACCTCAATATGCGTGCGGTGGCGGTTTCAACTACCCACTTGTCTATATATTGATTTACTACATGCGAGATTCACCACTTGCAATTTATGCTTTATCTCTGCAAAATCTACATCGTGTGAACACAGATTTGAGAGCAATTTTTCTTCATCTTTTTCTTATTTCAATGGCGGAAAAGATTGAGGTTCAAATCGAATCAAGCCAAAGTGTAAGAGGCTATGTTGTTGATGCAAATCAAAAGCGAGCGGCCATTAATATAGGTCGAAGAATAAGAAGGTTTGCGGGCACGGAGAACAAACTCAACATCAGATTAGAAACGATATCATACACCAATGTTATTGATTTCTGGAAGAATATGGTTATAGAAGAAGGAACTGAAGCATTCAAAACCACTGTGAATGGTGAGGAGCTTGTAATCTCCTCCAATCTGCTGAGACAAGTGTTTGGTTTTGAAGAAATCATTGATGGTTCGATCAATCTGAAGCAATGGGATTGAACAAGATGGCATTCGTGGATCGATTAAGATACATCAAGACACAAAATCGATTCTGGCATCAAGCTGCGAGGATATTTGGCCTTGAGTACAACTTTCTTGAGCAAATTAATTGCAAAGAACATCTCAAGGGGTTGGTTGGCGGTATGGATACTCTATCCGACCCAAGATAGAGTTGATGATGATCATTTGCGGGAGTTTGAAGTTTGATTGGGCTGGTTACTTTATTCATTATATGAAGAAAGTTGCCAAGGAGGAGAAAACTAGGAAAAGGAAATCCAAGGCCTTACCCTTAGGGTTGATGGTCCGAGACTCTCTGAATCATCTGCGAGTTCCTGATCTTGAATCTACAAACATAAATCACCCGAGATACAAGAAGGAGATTGATTATGCAATTCTGGACTTGATGATGATGAAGAGATTCTTTGAAGAAGTCTGCGATGATAATGATGATGGAGATGATGGTGATCTTTGGTGGTGGCGGGTTCGGAGACTAAGAAGATATCTATCAAACCTGCTGCACCAAAGAAAGCTGCTGGGAAAAGAAAGGCTGGAACTACAAGGAAGATAACTGAAGTGTTAAAGCCTTCAAAGAAAACAAGAAAGGAAACAGCACAGACTGCTGAGTCTGCTGAGGGTCAAATGGAAGTTACTGACCCTGCTGTGGCTTCAAGAAAAACTGTTGGTGAAATTTTTAGAGAACAACAGAAGGAAGCTAGGAGAAAAAGAAAATTGACTAGAAAAGATGATGATGATGAACCCCTCTCCAAAAGAATGAAGGAAGTTACCAAAAAGAAGAAATATGGCAAGGGAAAGAGTTGAAAAACTTGGAAGCTCAAAGAGTCCAAGAGGAAGCATCAGTAGAAGAGGAAGAAGAGGCTGTTGAGGCTGAGCCCTTAACTATTATTCCACCAGTTGTAATCAGTGATTCCTCACCTGATGAGGTTATTAAGTCTACTGGAAGTGAACAGGTTGTTGTTGAGCAATCTGTTGAAGAATCACAAAGATCGATCTGTTTGTGCGAGCCTCTTTGTAAAAGATGTTATTGGTGAATCTCATCAAGCCGCACGAGGTTGTTGTTGAGCAATCTGTTGAAGATACACAATGATCTCACGACCACTGAGCTGTTTGTAGTATCCATCAAGAACCACAACAAACCACTCAACTGAACTCTTGTGGTGGTTGAAGAGGTGATTGGAGACTTGGTTGAAGACCACGCAAATTTGGCAATAGTTCGGGGGAAGAAGCGATCTGCTTTGCTAACCTGGCGATGAGCATGTAAGTCGAGGGGAACCAAGTGTGATCTGAGATGGAAGTAGTAGGTACAAATGTACAATCACAACAACCTGCTGACTTTCAAACATCTATAGAAGAAACCATGAATCTGCTTGTTGGAACCTTTGGAGGTCAACAAGCTACTGGAGCTGCGCCCAGGAGATCCTTTATGCCATTTGAAAGGCATGTGAAAGAGAGCAAGAAAACTGAAGATTATGTGGATCCCAAACTTGAGCAGATTGTTTGATTATTTTCAATGGAAGTTTGGTTTCTATAAGAGACAAAAGCCAATTTCTTGAACCAATGAGTGATTTTGAAGAATGGGCTTTTGATAAGTTGGGAGTAGAAAACTTGCTTTGGATCTGGTTGACACCACCTGCGACAATCCAGATGATGGATCTGTTTGATGAGCAAATGAAGGAGGAGGGTATCAAATTTAGAGATCCAAGAGATGGTCTGATGATTCTTCTTCATCATCGAGATAGCGAGGAGACTTTCCTCTGGACCGGGAGAATCAAGTGGGGCTGCACTAACACATGTACCATCCATGCATAAATGATCCACTGATCTTTGGTAGATCTGCCGAGGTCGTGCAGATTGGAGAAATGGATGAGGATCTACAAGATCTCGCCATGGATGATCTAGAAGCACTAATCACCGAGGAATTACATTGAGTCTTTGGTAGGTTAGTTGTTGAAGAGCCTGCTGCACAACCTGAAGTTGTACGAGAATGTTGATTTGGATGTGGAAAAGATCATCGACTTGAAAGGGAACCAAGTGCTAGTTCTGATGAATCTATTGGATGTCAAAGTGGATTTGACTTTGAGGGAATTCTCACCAAAATCGCCATGATTCTCGACCAAGGTTGGTCATGCGAGAAGGTTTCAAGTGGATAATGAAGCCATATTTAATCCACAGGAAATTGAAGAGGAGGTACAGGTTGTTGGGGTACAAACAACACCTGGACAAAGGTTGGAAACAGAGGTACAGGCTGCTGAGTCTCAAACAGCACCTGGACAAAGGTTGGAACCAGATTTGGGTTTGGAGGAAACCCCTGTTATTGTTGAGGCTCTTTGTAGTGGAGCTGCTTTGGAGCCAAGGCCATTTGTAGGGAAGGATAGTCGTCAGATTTGCTTTGTTAATGAGGATGAGCAATTTCTTTGGACTATGACTACTGATGATGAAGAATTTCTAATTTTTGGAAGAAGATGTTGTTGAAGAACACACACACAAGATCCTATCTTTGAAGATGTTCTTAGTGCAATGGTTGAGGAAGGACCTCCCCTGCTTTGGGAGAGATATGAGTAGAGCACCACTGGTCATCATCAGACAACAGCTGTCTGAGTTGAGGAGCTCTTGATGGATCTACCGATAGCGAGAATGGCCATGGAGTGCCGGTTGAAGTACTAAATGAGTTGAGGACTGTAAGAAGTGATATGCAACGATTAAGTACTCAAGCGACAGACAAGAAAGAAGATTTGAAGAAGCGATGGCTCGGTAAATGAAAGCAGACAATCTGGCGTCTGTTTTGCTCAAACTTTGCTTCCACTCAAAATGCTATGAATGATCGATATATATGATGTAAGATATATCAAGCAAGGGAACACACTGAAGGACAAGTTTTTGAAAGATCAACTTACATCCATTCATCAAAAACTTGACAAGCTTGCTGAAATCTATGAGCTCTTTCTTTGCACAACAAAGCTAACGTGCTGATCCCAAATTTCTTGAAAGGATCAACAGACTGGAAGAGACCCTGCAATCAAGGATTACTTCACTTGATACTAGAACTGGAACTATGGCAGGTCAATTACACAGAGTGATAGTATCACAGGAAGCTATTCATGGCCTCATCTCACGTTTTGTTGATGATGTCACTAAGGGAAGAGGGCCAATCAATTTGCGACAAAGGAGGCTGCTAGACTCTTTGCACAGAAGAGATGGACTGATGATACAAATGCTTTTAGGCAACCTGCACCTGGCAGATTGCAACTCACTGATGATCTCCTATCACAGTACAAGAAAGAGTTTCATAACAGAAGGAGACCTTATCGTGACATGGGATTTCATGAAGGTCTTAACTCCTTCTTGAGTTTGAAGTTTTGGGAGGCAAGGATTAAAGCTTTAAGAGCAAATACCAGAGGTAGAAGAAGTAGCAAAGGTGAAAAGGTCTTGCCAATTACAAAAGCAAAAGATTCACCGAATGAATTTAAGGAGTCAGATATGAAGTTTGGCTTGGGTGAATCAAATCAATCTCATCTTGCACAAAGCATGGAATGTGGAAACAAGTCAATCACTATATTGATTTTACACTAATTGAGAATGAATGGATGATTGAAATGATAGAAGAGATCGAGCCTATCAAGAGCAAGTGAGAAGGCTAGACAAGAAAGAGAGAAGAGACAATAGATCGACTACTTATCACTTTGTTTATCCTTGTTTGTATCTAGTTGTAATATCTGTGAACAAATATTTATAATGAGAATTGACTGAATTTGTTACGATTGTGCTTTTATCTTTTTTCTTTCTTGATTAGGTGAGGTAGTGGCATCATCACCAAAAAAGGGGAAATTGTTGGACTTATTTCTTAGTTTTGATGATGAGTGCCATACTAGTCGTTATAGTGCAAAGGCAAAAGATGTCTAGATAAAATGTATAGGTTTAGTAGAGTTTGATTTATAAATAGGTTTGATCAAACAAGCCTTTGTAAAGGGTCTGCGATTGATATCGGCCAGACTAGTCTAGTCGATGGGGTAGATAGGTCGATGGACTGATGTCACGCAACTCTCTTGAAGACCAAGATCGAAGGTGAGGTTCAAACTCGATAAATGAAGGCTAAGGGATCAAACTTAGTATTTAATGTCAAGGATATGGAATCAGAATTTAGGCAAGTCTGTGATGACCTAAACTGATTACATATACCTTGTGTAGAAGGTCTAAGTTCCACAAGTTGGATGATGTTTGGAACTTAGTTATATTTAAAATGATGTAATCTAACTTCACAAATAAAAGTTAGATAAAAGTAATCAGCTGGATTATATTTTACAGACACAAATAAGATGTTCAAAGAGATGATTGGTATTACAAACAGATCGATGAACTCACCGATATATACCTCGTTTAATTCAAGATTATTGGAAGATTACATGGATAAGGACAGCCAACTACCTCTGACTTATCAAGCAAATCAAAGGCTGAGATTAAAAAGACGTTGGGATGATTTAAATTCTTATCCATTGGATACAAGTCAAAGGGTGTGGGCAGATTTGCCTTTGTCAAAAGTAATCTGACAAAGGTCGATCCTATGAATAGTGACAGAATGCAGTGAGGATGGGACAAATACAAGGAACGGTCACATTTGAATTTCAAATTCAAGTCACATGCATTCCTACCTATAAATAGAGGACTTTCAACTCAAGAAGAAGATGATGAATTTTGGAATAAACTTCAAGTGATAACACCGAAAAAAAACACCTGCTTGAACTTACTTGAGCTTAAGGTCAGCAGCGATCTAGTTATCTTCTTCAAGTGCATTCTGTGTTCAAGCTGAATCAAGCATACACACTTGAAGACTACAAGCTGCTGATTATATCATCCTAATCAAGCTGCTGCAACTGAATCATTTACTTGATTCAATCTTTATTTTATAAAGAACCTGCTGAAGACAGTGAAGCATTAGTTTGGTGTCAAAGACTGTTGTTTGTGGTGGAGCTGGTGAAGAGGCAATTCTACCCTTCAAGGACCAGTGGAAGACTCAGGAGCAGCAATCCTACCTGTTCCCAGTTTTCAGTTTGTGAAGCCATAGTTATTGGTGAAGGACAAACAACTTAGGAATCTTTGTAACAGATAACTCAAAGATCTCTAGTGAATTTCCTCCAACATCACAGGAGAAGAGTGGACGTACAGGATTACATCACCTGGAACCACTATAAAAATCTCTCTACTTACTTGCTACATTTACTTTCTGCACTTAGTCATTATTCATATCAACTCTCTTTGAATCTAGCAAATCAAAATCACACACATACACTCATCGAGTATCTAATACTTAGTAACATATTTAACAACAAGTAACAAGGCTTAATTTTGATATTATTCCATTGCACAAATTCAAAAATCGAATCTGTCGATGAGACTCATGTTTATCGGCCAGGCTCTCGAGGTCTCAAAGAGACTCTTGAAGTATCAGCAGTTCTGCTGAAGTTGCAGAATTTGTTAACTCCAAAGTTTTAAGTGTTAAGTTTATTCACCCCCCCCCCCCCTCTAAACTTAACTAAAGCCTTTTCAAGGGACCAACACAAGGTCTGATTAACTCTCTAGACCACTCAAGCTTTGCTCTGAAAGATAAACTTTCCTATGCATTCTACTCTTTTCCGTGTAGATCCAATTACTCCCACTAGGCCTGAGACGCTCATGTGGTTCTACAAGAGCATGAACAGTACTGGAGTACCGAACTCCATTCACAAGGTTATGGCTATTAAACCAACCTCTATTATCAGAATCCTATACTGCTCACAAAAGAGCCATAGGTCATCATTCGATCCTCAGACTACAAAGTCCGCAGAACCCGTAATGGGTAATGGATAAACCATACTCCCACTACATTCTTGGGTGGATCGAAATTCTGGTCTATTTAGTAGTATTTAGTGTTATCTCCAACAACCGATGTTGGATGTGGTCTGATTTTAATCAGTTAGTAACTACCTTGAGTAAACGTACTGCAAGGTTTAAGGTTTTACTGTTTATGGATTCTATCAGGAAGGATGCAACAGTATAACTGTCCCTTCCCGATTTCAAGAATCTTATTACAAACCTTTTTCTCAATGCTACAGGATATAGAACGATTGGTCACTGACCGAACGTGTTCGCGAAATTTCCAGACCTACCTTCAAGCACTGTGTGTTAAATGCTTATATTTATGGAAGTGGGGTGAACTGAATCCACACCTTATTCGTAAATTCCAAAGCATATTCTAGGTAGACTTCTTGGCCTTACATTTCAATGTAAACCGAAATTTCGCTTCTAATATCTTTATTGAGTGAAGCAGTGTATTATAGCACATCTACAACTATGTAAAGCAATTCAACGGTTTCTCCCTTAGTGAAAGCATTTCACTATGAGGCAGGCCGAGCATTAGTCCCTAGGACTATGTGATGGCCCATTTTTGAGTAGAGAATACTCCATCTCCGACAAAATCAGATGCACCTCAGAATATTTTGGATAAACTTACCGGAGTGTTTGAATAGTTATCAGACAAGAAGTCACTACTCGGATACTCCAAATAACTTGTATCTTTCATCAGACCCCGAAGGTCGTCATGAACAAGCTATACTTCTTTATAACCATTATCCTTTCCCGATTGAAATGGAACTTAGTTATTGAACCTTTGAGACAATATAACCAGACTGGGAGAAAGGAATCACCCTGAGCCAGTCTTCAGGTCTTGTCTTTTAGGGACTATGCACTAATTATGGAATATGAAGAAGCGTTTATCTAAATATAGAAACCAATTGCTTTAAATAGTTCTTAAGATGTGTTTTATATACATATTTCAGCAGTTCTAAGTGGTTTTTGACTTTATCAAACAAAAGTCCGAGTCTTGGATTCGTACTACAAATGGTATATTCACTTTCTATACGACAAACAAATTATCGAAAGGTAAATCCATTCGTTCCAACGAATCTTAAACAGAAAATAATTTTTCCGCGATATCCAAGGATTGAATCCGAGATTCATTTCCTTATATCACTCCCACTATTCTAGCTAAAATTAACTGCCCGTTGTTTACTCCTTTAATCGTTAAATGCACTGCTACCTTGTTCTACCAAAGAACTTAGCTCGAGAAAATCGCCAAGGATTCATAGGTTGGTGATCCAAAATCACTGTCCTTATCCTATGATTTTCAGTTTAATTAATTTTCGGTTCAGCCTTAAAGTTTTCTAAGTTTAGATGATAAACACTTTTAGACATATTCTCCCATTCTTGACTTTCCGTGAATGGAAACAGTCTTGAACCAGCGGTTCGTTTGAGTAGACACTACTCTTGAACCGTGGGATGTCTATTTCGAGTGTTACTCGTCTGGACATCTCAGATTTTCTAATATACCAAAAAAAAAACAATAAATCATAACATTAAAGCTCCCACTAGTTTATCGGTTCCAAATACCGTCTAACGAGCAATGCTTTATTTTTTATGATTTTCCGTTTTTTTCGATTAGAAAATCTTTCGTACATAGTTCCAATGTTTCCAGAAAAACAACAAATCATAGAACTCCCACTAGTTCATCGATTCCAAATATCGTCCAACTAGCGACAGTTCATGACTTTCCGGTTTTTCAATTAGAACGCGTTCGTGTGTAGTCGATTACATTTTCTAATGTTCTAGAAAAACAACAAATCATAAAGCTCTCACTAGTTCATCGATTCCAAATATCGTCCAACTAGTAACACTTCATGATTTTCCAATTTTTCAATTAGAAAATTACTCGTGTAATTACTACACACTCAAAATTCACTAGAAGAATTTCAAAGTCCGAAATCACCTTTGATCAAACTAAGTTTGTCTTCCGTTTGACACGAATGACACTAGTGACATAACTATATGTCACTCTGGTTTTTAAAAGGCTTAAGAGAAATTATCTCTTTCGAAAATTAATCGCATTATCGATTAACTAGTTCAACGTCCTAGTTACTTTCCACTTTTTAACGAAGTCAATACTAGTCAATTATTAATTTTTAAGCAATTTAGTAAGGGATATAATGCTGTAAATAAAATGACATATATTAATTCAAGTTTAACACTACTATATTATTTTAATTTAGGAATTGTAAACTAAAAGTAAGTCTACTCTACCATTCCAAGGTTTTAACCTCGCATCTCAGTGCCGCCGTAGGGTAGGTCAAAGAAATGACGGTTTAATCGAGACAATCTCATCAATGAATAACTTGTGAGAATCGAACATCCCACGGGAATCGAACATCCCTTTATTCATTGACTATCTTCCTTTTTTAGCCTTGATATTATCAAAAATATCCTTTATGAGTGTGACCTACTATATCGGATCTCTTAGGTATGCCCCGAGTGTGCCGTCGTAGGATAGGTCAGTGACCCAACGAGTACCCAGAAATCCTATCCTTTCGGAGACCAAGCCATGAATGTTGATAGGAGTGAACACCATCCGTAGGGGGACGAAATCAAAGTGCCGCGAGGCGTCACCCTTCTCTCACTTACTTGTATCTATAGTAGAGGTGTGGGGTTGGTGTCGCCTCCCCGCTCCCACTCAATATTTTGGAAGTGGTGGTGGGTTAACTAACCACGTCTTTTGATGTTAACATAAAAGCACATCAAATCAAGGATTCCAAATGGTGTCGGTAACGTGAAACAAGCCTACCCGTCCTATTCGTTGGAACATATGTGACGATCGGACGAAATCGGGTCAAGACAAACCCATTGAGATAAGAAGAATCACCCTCCGTTCTCCGTGTAGCTTAGTCTTGCGGACCCCGTGCATACATCACACTAGAAGGTTAAAGTCGGTCGAGCGAAGCTCGATTGACCACCCAACCTATAGGCGAACCGTTTTTTATCCAAGATTTATTGTTCTTTTACCATCATTCAATCTCGTAGACACTACGAATCGAAAACGTGATCTCGTTTGGGCTTTAAGGCGGTTCACCGAGAACACACACCGAAAGGCTTAACGATTTCATAACCCGTCCTCGGATCTTTAATTAGTTACTAAATTAATTAATTACCACGTATTAATTAAATTTCAACTAATTACACGAGTTTGTATACATGCCTATTTTAATTACCAAAATTAAAATTCTACATGTATGCAAGGAGTGGATTTATGATATGATGCATGTCATGGCAATTCCGATTTTATATCTATTTTATGATCAAACACATAAAAAATAAATTGCGGAAAATTTAAACACCGAGATGGACCGTTGGCACCCCCGTATCTAACCTATTAGAAAATAAAAAACCAAACCCTAACTAGGGTTTACTACTTTCTAACATAATCTGCAGTTGTTCAAATTCTTCGATGATCGGAAACCAAACGAACTCGGATTATGACGAAACTTTCCAGATCTGTTCTTCATTCCTCGGGCTTCAATATGGACGGTTGGATCGGAGCTTTGACTTGTCAATTTTCGCCAGTGAGCCGCTCAACTTGCTGCTGGATCTGACTGTTACAGCAGTGCCTCAAAGACTTCCCGAGGCTGATCGGGAATCGAGATGAATCCCGATCGACCTGAAATTTTTATGCCACGTCAAAAACTCCATATTTATCGATCTGACCGGTTGGATTTGCGTTTCAACGGTCCAAACTTTCCCAGAAATTCGAGGAAGTCACAGGTAGGGTTTCTGTGAATCCTGCGTTTTTTCTATTACAATAGCTTCTTTGTAGCAACGAACGGATATCAAGACGGACTCCGATCGACGCGAAATTTTGTGGAATTGTTCATCATCTTCCAATCTTGATTCTGACCGGAGGGATCGTCGTTTCAACGGCTCGATCAACGGGAAAAACGAAATAACTAAATAGCTACTAAACAGATCTATTTTCTGGAAATTAAAATTGCAATAAAAAAAAATTACATAATTTCCTATACTCATATGGACGAATTTTCATCGTTTATATGAGTTTAAAATAGATCTAACGGGTAAACAGTGCCAACCCCAATCCATCTCTTCAACCACGACATTCATAAGCATAAAAAAAATTAAACATATGCATCGGCCCCCAAAAAAATTGGGACAAAAATCTTCATGTTTACCACTCCTAGATCTAATATTTTATACGTGTATTTTATACCACTGTTAGTAATATCATACGCGGCGGAAGCGATTTAAGGATCTAGATCTATAAATTACACGTAATAAAATAACTAGATCTATATCTACAAGGGGGTTGTAGATCATACCTCTTGGATCTCAAAATCCAAGTTGAAGAACCGCAATAGAAAGATTGCAAGTAGATGTGAAGAGCACCACGATCTTCCGTACGTGTGATCCAAGTAACTCCCGGTGGAAGAAATCCTCGTCTCGAATCCTTCCGATATGCTACCCGAAAAAACCTCCAAGATTTTTCCCCAACCCCTTGGCCGAAATTTTTTCACCTTCTCCTCTCTAAGAGGTGTAGGTCGAAATATTGTAGTGTGTTAAGGCTTGGAAGAACTCTCTTTATACAGGAGAGTAAAACTTAGCCTCCAAGGATTTAATAATTAATACAAAATCAATTATAATAATCTCATTAAATAAAAGATAATCCCATAATATTCTAGAACAAATCTAGAATAATATTTATCTTTATTTCTTTCCATAAATATTTATCCAATAAATATTTTATGCACATGTCTTATTAATACACAAGAAAACTAATTTCTTGTTCATTAAAATATGCATTGGCCGAAATTCATCATTGTGACCTAGTCACTATGAATTTTCGACTATGGTACACAAATTGGGCCAAGATTATGAAAAATGTCTTTTCCACATATTTAATTATTTAGCCCAACTAATTTAATAGTCCACTAAACAATTAATTCACATATCGTTTTAATAAAGTCCAACAAGAACTAAATTAATATTATTAGGATTCGACGTCCGAGAACAACTATGCTATATTAGGAGGCACGTCGGGGACCATGGACTAATAATCAGCGGCTCCGATAAATCAAATAAATAATTATCTTACGAAGAATAATTATATTCGATAAATCAATCACGAGAATATGCCACCATAATCCCATGACTGCACTCCTCCGATTATGAGATTATATTTATCTCTTCACGAGAATAATAATAAGCGTCCATTGATATAATCATTAGATATGGATTAATCCTCCACAATTTCGTTCATTCTAAATCGGGAAGTTACCGTTAACCCTTTTCGAACCTCTTATCCTTATTTACCATTAACCCCTAGTGATCAATTAATTCATACAACTCACCGGTAGCCAATCGTGTAATATGAACTCCATGGATCGATCGGTTTCTAGGATTAACAAACAAGGGCGTCGTCTATCTACTTCCGAAAATGGAAGGAATGGATTCCGTATCTGTGATAACACGGACTACTCACTCAATCCATACAATGCCAAGATGGGGTGATTCGGACCACGCAGACTCGGTGTAATCCTTAACCGTCAAGTCAAACTTCATACTTGATTCAAGCGGTTGGTCGTGATCACCTCGGGATTAAGATATATCCATAAATATGATCATCCATTGATTCGATAAGAATTCTCGATTACGGAATTATATCGTGAACTCTAATCAAATCGGTCCAAATTTCTGCATGATATATCTATCATATATAAATGCCCCATTAGGTTCTCTTAACCGAAAGTCTGGATAAGACAATCACACCTATTGTGTTCTGGGCGCATTAATAGCACGTTAAAGGGGAGACCCGATACTCTCGATTAACTTCACTACGGGCTAATTGTATTTTAAGTACATCTTCACTAACTCAATCCTCTCGTGTATATCCCATACACTGAGTTAAGTGATTACATAAGCGATATACTTAGGGTTTTCTGTAGTGTTAATACTATTGTCACATCGGTGATTATGAGAATAATAAATATGAATAATAATTTCATTTCATTTATTAAATAAAACAATTACAAAAATTGTCTTTCGGGCATCACACCTAACAATCTCCCACTTGCACGAAAGCATGTGATTAATTGTTTTAGAGCACTTCCTATTATTTAAAATACAACAAACTACATCTACCACTTACTCTAAAGCAATGGAGACCCATCCCGTATTCTAGTACCCATTAAGCATGTCATAACCATTGCAGATGACAAAATACACCCCGAGTGTGCCGTTGTAGGATAGGTCAGTGACTCGGGAGTACCTACATCTAAATGTCATGGGTCTTAATGATTAGTCAGGTTGTCGGCTCGAGACGATCCGTAGAATCAAAACGTTACCGGTCCATCTAATCATGTGGTACTGAGTAAACACTGAGCCCGAGATCGACTTAACGATCATCCTCAATCTGACTTAAAGTCAAAATCAATGTATCATACATATCCAAGTTTACACATGAATATGTCCGCATATTGTTCCTCGTTCTCTTCAAGATACTAAAGGACATACTAAAATTGCTTTGTTAACCGCCGAATCTAAGATTCGATCAAAGTTGACGTTCAATAACCTGACCATCTCTTACTAGAAAGAGAATCTATCCCATTTCTCTTGATCCGAAGATTTAGAGAGTCATTCCTGAGGCATAGGGTAGAACTTCCTCGTTGAATGTTGCATACACAGATGCATCATCTTAACCAATAAGATGGATGGGAAACCGTGGATCGATTCTAATGAATTCGACCGAGTCAAACTCTTGAGAATGTTGTCCAAATCTACATTGCGAAGAATTTTGGTATTGTCGATTCGACTTGGATAATACACCCATGTTGTTGCCAAGCTAGTGCGGTGTTATCCTTCACAAACACTAATATATATTTATATATTCACTCTTGTACTAAAATTGATATCCGATCTACAAAAGACTTATCAATATTCTCGTCAAATCCACATATTGTAGAAATATATGACTTCCAAAGACCGAGAGGTTTGCTTTTTATCCACAAGGACATAAGCCTTGATGATCATCCCGTCATAAGTTCATAAGTCAATACCATACATTTTCGAATGAATCCAGATTCCGTTTGTTTGGCAAGAAAGTCTCGAGGAATCACCCCTATTTTCTACTTACGAACGAAATCATGCAATACTAAGTGGTAAGAGAGTTCAAGGTCCGATTAACTCTCTACTTCTTGAGGAATTACCCTAGACCACTCAAGCTTTGCTCGGAAAGATAAACTTTCCTATTCATTCCACTCTTTTCCATGTGGATCCAATTACTCCCACTGGGCTGAGGCGCTCGGTGGTTCTACAAGAGTATATGAACAGAACCTGAGTACCGAACTCCATTCACGGGGTTATGGCTATTAAACCAACCTCTAGTATCGTAATCCTATCTCGCTCACAAAAGAGCCATAGGTCATCAATCGATCCTCGGACTACAAAGTCCGCGAGAAACCGTATGGGTAATGGATAAACCATACTCCCAATACTTCTTGGGTGGATCGAAATTCGATCTAGTTTAGTAGTATTTAGTGTTATCACCAACAACCGATGTTGGGCGTGGTGCGATTTTAATCGATTAGTAACTACCTTTAGTAAATGTACTTCAAGGTTTAAGGTTTTGCTGTTCATGGACTCTATCAGAAAGGATGCAACAGTATAACTGTCCCTTCCCGATTTCAAGAATCTTATAACAAACCTTTTTCTCAATGCTACAAGATATATAACGATTGGTCACTGACCGAACGTGTTCGCGAAATTCCCAGACCTACCTTCAAGCACCGTGTGCTAAATGCTTATATTTATGGAAGTGGGGTGAACCGAATCCACACCTTATCCGTAAATTCCAAAGCATATTCTAGGTAGACTTCTCGGTCTTACATTTCAACGTAAACCGTTATTTTGCTTCCAATATCTTTATTGAGTTAAGCAGTGTATTGTAGCACATCCAAAACTATGTAAGGCAATATAACGGTTTCTCACTTAGTGAGAACATGTCACAATGAGGCAGGCTGAGCATCAGTCTCAAGGACTATGAATGGCCTATTCCGAGTATAGAATACTCTATTTCTGATGAAAAACAGAGAAACCTCAAAATATTTTGGATAAACTTACCGGAGTGTTTGAATAGTTATCAGACAAGAAGTCACTACTCGGAAGCTCCTACTAGCTTGTATCTTTCATCAGACCCCGAAGGTCGTCATGAACAAGCTATGTTACTTCTTTATAACCATTATCCTTTCCCGATTGAAAGGAAACTTAGTCATTGAACCTTTGTGACAATATAACGGATCGGGAGAAAGGAATCACCCTGAGCCAGTCTTCAGGTCTTGTCTTTTGTGGACTATGCACTAACTTTGGAATATGAAGAAGCGTTTATCTAAATATAGAAACCAATTGCTTTTAATAGTTCTTAAGATGTGTTTTATATACATATTTCAGCAGTTCTAAGTGGTTTTGACTTTATCAAACAAAAGTCCGACTCTTGGATTCGTACTACAAATGGTATATTCACTTTCTATACGACAAACAAATTATCGAATATAAGGTAAATCCATTCGTTCCAACGAATTTTAAACAGAAAATAATTTTTCCGCGATATCCAAGGATTGAATACGAGATTCATTTCCATATATCACTCCCACTATTCTAGCTAAAATTAACTGCCCGTTGTTTACTCCTTTAATCGTTAAATGCACTGCTACCTTGTTCTGCCAAAGAACTTAGCTGTTAGGTGTTAGGTGTGATGAAATATTAGATCACCTTGGCACCTAAGGAATCAGCTGTTAGGTGTGATGCCCGAAAGACAATTTTGTAATTGTTTTATTTAATAAATGAAATGATATTGTTATTCATATTTATTATTCTCATATTCACCGATGTGACAATAGTAATTACACTACAGAAAACCCTAAAGTATATCGTTTATGTAATCACTTAACTCAGTGTATGGTATATACATGGGAGGATTGAGTTAGTGAAGATGTACTTAAAATACAATTAGCCCGTAGTGAAGTTAATCGAGAGTATCGGGTCTCTCCTTTAACGTGCTATTAATGCGCCCAGAACACAATAGGTGTGATATTCCTATCCGGACTTTCGGTTAAGAGAACCTAATGGGGAATTTATATATGATAGATATATCATATAGGGCTGGACCGATTTGATTAGAGTTCACGATATAATTCCGTAATCGAGAAGTCTTATCGAATCAATAGATGATCATATTTATGGATATATCTTAATCTGAGGTGATCACAGATCAAGCGCTTGAATCGGTATGAGGTTTGACTTGGCGGTTAAGGATTACACCGAGTCCGTGGTCCGAATTACCCCATCTTGGCTTTGTAATGGATTGAGTGAGTAGTCCGTGTTTATCACGATCACGGAATCCATTCTTTCCATTTATGGAAGTAGATAAAGATTCCACTTATTTGTTAATCCTAGAACCTGATCGATCGCGCGAGTTCATATTACAATCGATTAGCTACCAATGAGTTGTATGAATTAATTGATCACTAGGGGTTAATGGTAAATAAGGATAAGAGGTTCTAAAAAGGGTTAACGGTAACTTCCCGATTTAGAATGAATAAGATCTATGGAGGATTAATCCATATGTAATGATTATATCAATGGACGCTTATTATTATTCTCGTGAGGAGATAAATATAATCTTATAATCGGAGGAGTGCAGTCACGGGATTATGGTGGCATATTCCTGTGATTGATTTTTGGAACAAGAAATTGTTTTCTTGTGATTTAATAAGACATGAGCACAAAATATTTATTGGATAAATATTTATGGTAAGAAATAAAGATAAATATTATTCTAGATTTGTTCTAGAATATTATGGGATTATCTTTTATTTAATGGGATTATTATAATTGATTTTGTATTAATTATTAAATCCTTGGAGGTTAAGTTTTACTCTCCTATATAAAGAGAGTTCTCCCAAGCCTTACATACACATAAATTTCGACTATCAACTCTTAGAGAGGAGATAGAAAAAATTTCGGCCAAGGGGTTGAGGAAAAATCTTGGAGGTTTTTTCTGGGTAGCATATCGGAAGGATTTGAGTCGAGAATTTCCTTCCACCGGGAGTTGCTTGGATCACACGTACGGAAGATCGTGGTGCTCTTCACGCTTTCCTTCGTTCATCCTATTGCGGTTCTTCAACTTGAATTTTGAGATTCAAGAGGTATGTTCTACAACACCCTTGTAGATATAGATCTAGTTATTTTATTACGTATATATTATAGATCTAGATCTTTAAATCGCTTCCGTTGCGGATGGTATTACTAACAGTGGTAGCAGAGCCAGGTTGATCTATATTTATACGTATAAAATATTAGATCTAGGAGTGGTAAAACATGTAGATTTTTGTCCCAATTTTTTTTTTTAAAAAAGGGCCGATGCACATGCTTAATTTTTTATGTTATTGATGATACGGAACCTGACACGGTCCCATTATTCCCGGTCAACTCGTCGAAGGACATAAGTCAAACTCTTTCCCTGTACATGACCGCGCAACGTCGCCAACTCCTTGGCCATCCCGCCAGCATCTTGAATAATAAGGGCCGCCCAGCGGGGCTGGCGGGCCCTTTATATGAGAAACTCCACCAGTTAATGGAAAGTTCATAAGCTTAGATAGAATGCGGGGCCAACTGCCATCTGTCGGGCATCGACACCGCTAGCACGAGTAGTCTTTAACAGCTTTATCCTTTCCCTATAAATACCCCCACTAGGACATTAATGAAGATATAGAACGACTTTTGCGCATTTATTTCCATGAGCATTGTTGCATCTCTCTCTCTCATTTATTGCTTTCATATTACCACCGTGAGTCCGCCACCAACCTCGATAAACGCCACCGTCCGACGGCGATAACCTCATTGATCGGAACACCACGAAGAGGCCAGATATCCCACATCCAGGGTTGCCATCCTAACTACCTGACGGAAACGGACCCGTCAATTGGCTCCGTTACCGGGAACGATTTCTTCAAAGGATTCAACACCTTCGTGCCCCCTATAGTTGCTTAGCTCGTTCCGATCTCCGTCTCCCTTGTATAACAGGTTTTTTATTCCAGTTTATCATCATCAAATCGGTTACCTTTGTCTTCACAGTCCGTTGAAAAATAGCTCATGTGTTTGTGTAGACTATCCCAATCTTGCGTTTGAAGATTCACCACTATTGGGATAATCTTATATGAACCGCTAAGCGGCTGTGGTTAGCGTTTTCGATTTGAATGCGATCGGGGCAGTGTGAACACCATAAAATTCAACTTGTAGCATATCTCAGATCGAGATCGATTGCTTGTGGGAGGATAAAGGTTCATCGGATGTTGCGTATATATAAAATCGACAAATAGATCACATCCAATCCACGTCACCTTAACTACTCTTTCAAAAGGATATCGAGTTGGCTTGTGTCGAGGCAATAATCCCACTTCCTCGCCTTGGAAAGCTTGTTGTCGACTTGTAGCGCAGACCTCCCATCATGGCTAATCCTTCGCTAACCTGTCACACACCCAACCCGGCAGAGCAGTCGCGCCAGCAGGTCGCGTGAGAGCGACCCGCCCGTGGAGCCGTCGATTTCCGCGAGTTCTTAGAATTGAGAAAAAACGCTCAATTAGAGGCGAGCTCGCCCAAGACAGATAAACACAGAGGCCCGGACAAAGAGGCTCCTGCGCCTGCCCCAGTTCTAGCGAGGCCGATCCGGCAAGAATAAAGAGTTATGGTGAGTACGCGCAAAAATGAAGGCGACCAACGAGATTTTAATCTCCGCCCGGTCGACCCGCACTAGCAATTGATCCTCCCCAACCATAGAGGGCATGAGCGCCGGCCGTAACGTCATCGCCCCTCCGTGGAAAGGGCCAAAGATGGGGAAACAACGCGAGCTCGGCGTCCACGAGCATCGAGGGAAAGTGTGTCCTCCTCTCGGCACGGTGAAGACAAACCAAACTAGAATATCGGCGCATGACCGCTGGGAAAGCGTGAGCTTTACCATCACCACCGAGAGATGAAGATAAAGGAACGAGGCAACGTCGGGGCGAAGACCGGGCCCCTCGGTGAAAACCCCGGACATTATCCTAAGAAGAAGAGCACGGGCGAAAACAGAAGGCTCGATAGTAGCGAGGGCGACGCCCCCTCTCGGGCGCACCTCGGACCCGCACCAACCAACGATTTGAAGACCGAGGATGATGGTTCCGGAGATGAAAAAGAGTAAGCGAGAAGAGGATAAGGAACCTAAGCGCTGCTATGGATGCGCTTTCGGACTCGCTTCATAGCAAGCCTACCGCAACGCCGAATATCTAACGTCAACATAACAGATTATCAGGGTAAGTCGGACCCATACGAGTGGATAGCTTCGTTCGAGAGTAAAATGATGCTCGCTACTCGCCATAGCGCGGCCTGGTGCGTGGCTATGGTGGGTTGCATGAAAGATAGAGCCTCTACATGGCCATAAAACCGCCACCCGGATCGCTTCTGGTTTGGAGGACATGCGGACAAAGTTCCTGGCTGAATTCAAGACAGCGCATAGGCCTCGCAAAACCACGACTGATCTGTTTTTCATAAAACAGGACACTGGGGAGTCCGCCCGGTCGTATTACGAGAAATTCGTCCAAGTTTACGATCAAACACGGGACGAGCCCGAACCCACGGTCATGATGGCATTTTTAACTGGACTTGTGGGCGGCGAGCTTAAGACACATTTGACGATGCATCCGCCGACCAACTTGAGGGATATGTTGGAGCAGGCCCGGAAGTTTACTACCGTCGAGGTCATCCCCACCAGAAACCGGGGCCTTCAATCTGATCCCACGGCCCCGTCCAACAGTACTCGAGGTCGATCCCCAAAGAAAGGGGGAGGTCGTCAATCCGGCGAGAGAACGGACGATCGTGATTTCAAAAGGCCACAAAAGTTCGACGTAAAAGATTACATTCCGCTGAATGCGCGACCATCGGCAATCCTGAACGAAATCACAGAACACATCCGGAAGCCCCGCGACAATCATAGCGAAGACAAGGTTAAGTAAAAGCGGACGAGAGCAAATTCTGTGAGTTTCATAATTATCACGGCCATAACACAGATGATTGTTTTTCCCTGATAAGGATCATAGACAACATGGCCCGGGAGGGAAAACTAGATCGGTTCAAATTGGCAGGCGGTGCCAACCAGAGGCTCGTCGCGGCCCAGTATGAGCGCGAGCTTAATGTCATCCACGAAAGCCCGCCTAGCAACAGACAGATAAAAGAACAGATCAACTCGATCAATGAATTTGGGCGTGAGCGGCCTAGAACCCTGCGACCAGATGAAGAGGCCCTGACTTTTACAAAAAGCGAGCTTAGCTTTGTTACGGGAGCAATGGAGATGCCCCTCATAATCAAAATTGGGATCGGCAAGTGCGTAGTTAACAGAGTCCTGGTGGATACAGGTGCCGCCAGAGACATCATCTATCTTGACTGCCTCAAAGGTTTGAACTTCACCAAGGCCAATCTGAAACCATACCTGGGCTCGCTTGAGGGTTTTACCAACCATGAGGTAAAGGTTAAAGGAATGATCGACCTGGAGGTCCGCATCGGAGACTTCGAGCCCTTCCGGATCGAAAAAATAGAATTCCTGGTGGTCGATCTGCCAGCTCGCTACCACATGATCCTGGGCATACCTGCGATGCGCAAGTTTCAAATGGTGTCTTCCATTCCGCATCAGAGGGTCAAATTTTATACGAAAATGGCGGAGATATAGGGCGGGCGATTAGCCGACCACGAGACTTATCTTGACCACTTGGCGAAAATCAAAGCGAGGATTGAAAAGAGCACGAGCCCAAACTCCAAGGTGTCTTTGGGACCACTCATGCTACACCTCCCATCGCACCATCGTGGACTAATCCCATCACGAATTCAATAAATACATTGGAAGAAGCTCTAGTGACGGTCGGTGCGGTGAGATCCCAAACACGGCCGAGCAAGTCAACCCCGGATAAGCGAGTCCATGGCCGAGTTAGAGCGGCGCTAATAAAAGAGCGCTGAAGCCCATCTCGGCGGGGACAAGGCACGAACAGCCCTCCGCCGCCTAAGAAACAGCAAAAGAAAATTGTATGCGACACACTGCAGATACGAGATGACCCGAGCATCGAAGCAGAAGGGGAGCTCGTCGAGGTAATCATCAATGAGAGATACCCCGACCAAAAAATCAAAGTCGGGGCGCACCTCAGCGATGCCGACATGTCCGCTGATCAACGTGCTGAAAGAGAACCTGGAGGCCTTTGCTTGGGAGGTCAGCGACATGCGGCGTCGACCCGAGGTCGCACTCCACCGTCTTAACGTGAATCCCCACTTCAAGCCAATTCAGCAGCGGGCTCGCCAATTTTCAATCGCAAAGGAAGAGGCTGTGAAAATTGAGATCGCAAAGCTACTTGCGGCAGATATCATTGAAGAACTACAATATCCCACTTGGCTGGCCAACGTCGTTATGGTTACAAAGCACAACGGCAAGTGGCGAATGTGCGTAGATTTCACCGACTTGAACAAAGCCTCGCCCCAAGGATCCCTATGAGCTACCCCGCGCATATAGAATGGTAGATCGGATAGCGGGTTTTGAAATCCTCGGTTTAAATCGGCGCCTATTCTGGATACCATCAGGTCCGTATGGCCGGGGACGAAAGACAACTTACTGCTTTCAGAGCTGGGGGCGGCATGTATTACTACAAAATGATGCCCTTCGGCCTGAAGAATGCGGGTTCAACATTTCAGAGGATGATCAACAGGGTTTTCCACACTCAAATCGGCCGCAATATGGAAGCTTACATAGATGACATGGTTATCAAATCCAGCAGATGCGACTTCATAGCGGATTTGAGAGAAACTTTCGCGAACGTGCGAGAAAACAACATGAAGTTAAATCCAGTCAAATGCACGTTTGGGGTCAAAGCTGGAAAATTCTTAGGCTTCATGGTCACACAGCGCGGTATCGAAGCAAATCCTGAGAAAATCAGAGCCATTCTGGACATGGCACCTCCAACAACTGTGAAGGAGGTTCAGAGGTTGAATGGAAGAATAACCGCTCTGGGGCGGTTCATCTCGAAATCTGCGGACAGGTGTCTCCCTTTTTATAAAATCTTGAAATGCGGCAAGGGGTTTGAATGGACTGGAGAATGCACTTCAGCCTTTGAAGAGCTCAAGCGATACCTGGTCAGCCCGCCTCTTTTAGTAAGTCCTATTATAGGCGATCAGCTTTATTTATATTTGGCGGCCTCAGATAGGGCTATCGCTGCAGTTCTTATAAAAGAAGAGGGGACTCCTGAGAAGCCCGTTCAAAGGCCCATTTACTATGTCTCGAAGGCTATCAGTCCTGTAGAAGGTCGATATTTTAATGCAGAAAAATTGGCTTACTCTCTTGTTATAGCAGCTAGAAAGCTCCGTGCATATTTTTCATCACACACGATCGTTATACTATCGGATAGTCCGCTGCGTTAGGTTTTACATAAGCCAGACCTCGCCGGTCGTCTCCAGAAATGGGCAATTGAGCTCACGGAATTCGACATCAAGTATGAGCCTCGAAGGGCAATCAAGGCGCAGGCCTTGGCCGAGTTCATTCTTGAAGCAAGCTTTCGAGAGTCCTCGGCAACACAACCCGCTTCCCTTCGACCAACTCGCCCGACAAACCGGCTCCTAGCGGCCCACGAGGCCCGAAATGCATTGTTGGCGATTGTTCGTTGACGGCGCAAGCGAATTGGAGCTTGGGGCCGAGTCGTCTTGCTCGAGCCTGGAACGTCCGAAAAAATTGAGAAAGCGCTTCGCTTCGATTTCACGGCATCAAACAACCAAGCTGAATATGAGGCAGTCATCGCAGGCCTTGAACTCGCCCTTGCCATGAGAATTGAAAACATACACGTCTTTTACGACTCACAACTGGTTGTCAATCAAGTGAATGGAGGTTATAAGATTTATTGGTCAAGAATACAGCAGTACGTCGACCTGGTCCAAAAGTTACGTCGTCAGTTCGGATATTGCGAGCTCTCTTATATACCACGCACTCGCATTTGAGGCGGACTATTTATCCAAGTTATCCGAAGCTGACGCGGCGCTCGCTCCTGACATCCCTCTGGAATACCTCGAGGAACCATCTATCAACAGATGTGAGATCATGGATATTCAACACTCCTCGCGTGGCTGGATCGATGAGGTCAAGGATTATATCGAGCATGGAGTTTTGCCTTGAGACAAAATAGGCGAGAACCTTGGCTCGACGAGCAGCGAGATATGTCGTTCAAAATGGGATACTTTACAGGCGCTCTTTCTCCAAACCTCTACTCCGCTGTGTCCGGCCGGAGCAAGTAGAGGGTATCCTCCGTGAGCTTCATCAAGGAGTATGCGGCGGGCATCCCGCCTGTCGAACCCTCGCACAAAGGTGATCACCGCAGGATACTACGGGCCTACCTTGTTGAGGATGCGGATATATTTGTTAGGGAATCGACCCTTGTCAAAGTGCACGCGGATATACCCAGTTACCCTCCGTAGAAGCGAGCATCGTCACCGCCTCATGGCCTTTCGAGATGTGGGGTATCGACCTCGTCGGTCCAATGCCTGAAGGCGTGGCGGATCTTGAGTACATAGTAATAGCGGCCGATTATTACACGAAATGGGCAGAGGCCAAGCCCTCAAAGAGATCGCCATAACTCAGGTTACCTATTTTCTTATGGATCAAGTATGGACTCGTTTCGGGATACCTCGCATCATCGTATCCGACCATGGACCGCAGTTCAGAACGGAATTCGACGAGTTTTGTAAAGAGCATGGCGTCATTCATGCGGCGTCTTGATCGACTATCCTCAAAGTAATGGTCGAGCAGAGAACGCAAACAAACAACTTCTCGAGGTCCAAACGCACTTTATGCGGAAAAAAGCGAGATGGGTAGATGAGCGCCGCGATCTTATGGTCGCTCGGACCGCCAAAAAGTCTACCACAGGAGAAACCCCGTTCTCCCGACTTGTGGTTCGGAGGCGATGACACCGATGGAAATGACTCTACCTAGCATCGAGTATCGCATTTCAACAGGACACCAACGCCGATCACGCACGCGAATTTGAGCTCGACATGCTCGAAGAAAAGAGATTGCAAGTCGCAACTCGATTGGCTAACTTCAAGATGGCCGCCAAGCGACATCACGATAAGAAAATGCACGCCATCATTTTTCAAGGCGGTGACTTCGTATTAATTAAATGTGAAGCCGCCGGCCAAACCCGAAAGTTAGACAAAGAATCGGGAGGGACCCTTCGTGTCTCTCGCGAGCTAAAGAAGGGAACGTATTATCTCAAAGACAGGAATGGCCGTGAATATGAGAATACTTGGCACGCCGACAACCTCAAGAGATATTACATGTAGTCCTCTCGTTTTTTGGAATTTGTGCCCAGCGCCGCCCCGATCCCGCGTACAGGCTAGCGTATTTTTGGGTTAGCAAAAACAAAAACAACTCAAAATACTAAAGCAGAGAACAAAGGCATAAAAGAAATGGCCATACAAGCGGCCCCAATATGTACAGAAGGAAAAGGATCAAGGTAAACAGGGTGGCGAGCCCCACATCAGCCGGAAACAAAAGTTAATATTACAAACCAACAACAAAGTTTGTCAATAACAAAAGGAGAGTCAAACGCTTCCGAAATCAAGGCCAGCTTGCGAATCTCCTGGCTGCGCCCCCTCCTCACCACCTGGAACGGCCTGATCCCCCTCTGTATTGGCCCCATCCAAGATCGCCTGCACAAGTGACCGCATGTTCTCTTCTGCTGCCACTGGAAATACCGCCGCCTGTAAACCATCAACCCTACATTGCTCACGGTACTCTGCGATCTCCTCCTCGGAGTAGGGAACCACGGGATGATATTGAATGAGTTCGGCGCTGAAGAAATTCTCCTGAGTCCACGCCGCCATATCTTGTAAACTGGGGACCCTCTGCTGATGAATCGACCTACAGACACACCGCGCCATATGATAGCAGCCTTGGTCATAATTGTCACCCAGATCTTTCCAATATTCGGCGTTGTCTTTATACTCAGCGACGGCGGCCTCAATTTTTGCCTGGATATCCGAGGCAAGGTCCTCGGCCTTCTTGATAGCCTCCTCAGCCTTCGTGCTGGCGTCCACAGCTTTCCGACGGGCATCCTCGCTTTTTTCTTAGCGACGATCGGCAGCGATCCTCGCCGGTTTTCAACTTTTGCTCACAGGCACCCAAGGCGGCTTCGACCTTCTTGCGATGATTCTTCTCATGAGTAACTTGGCGCTCCAACTCAGCTATCCTATCCGCCCAGGTCTGTTCTTTAGCGGTATATAGGGCCTTGGCATCGCCAACTATGGCCTCGAGATCCTTCATTGTCTCACGCCAACTCCTGGTTCTCCTGCGCGCTTCTTCACTCACCATCGCTCGTCCGTTGTTCGCTCTCCACCAACTTCTCGACAAGATCAAAGCGGCGAGCATGCAACGCGAGACCTAAGAAAGACACAATAAGCACTTGGAAGATAAAAGGAAATTCGTGCGAGAAAAACATATTTACCTTATGCGCCGACATCCCATACTCGGCGACGGCGAAATTTCATAGCCTCGCGAGATCAATAGAAGCTGTTGCCGATGTTGGCGAGAGCAATCCTTTTTATCGATCCGGTCCCCACGGATAGGCGAGCCTCGGCGCTCCATTTTACGGTAAGTAAAGGAAGAGGATGAACGGCCGAGAGGCGACTCCATCATCACACCCCAGTCAGGCGACGATTGATCGGCGCAGAAAGCCTCGTCAAAGTATAGAGGAATGTCAGCGCTCGCCGAAGCTTCTTGCCGTGCGCGCGATCTGCGCGCACGAATCCATAGGCGGGGTAAGGTTGAGAGGGAGAATCGGGACCCTCAGGTCGACGACCTCGAGGCGGCGCATCCACTCTTGGTCTTTTCCGGGAAAGGGCGTCTTCAAGAACATCTTGAGACTCTCACCGCCGCTACCAAGGCGGTGGTCGAGCCTTCACCGGGCGGGGCGGACTTCTTCATGTCGCTCGGCAATCGCAACACCAGAGGAGGTCCCGCCTTAGATGCCGTACCCGCCGCAGCAACGGTCACTACCTGGTTGATCCCCACATGAACAGTCGGTATGATCACGGGATCTGCCCTCGCTAACTCTTCCTCCCGCGTCTTCCTCGCGGCATTAGCAGCGGCAGCATTGGCACTCCTACGAAGACCGGATGCCGGCATCACTGAAAAAGAAAGAAAAAAAAGAGGAAGCAATCAAAAAAAGAGGAAGCAATCAAAAAAAAAAAAAAAAAAAAAAGTAGGGATCGTGCCGGCGCCGCCCGATCCCGTCTGACAGCTTGCGTATTTTTGGGTTAGCAAAAACAAAAATAGAGAAGAAATGGTTTTACCCTGGCGGCTCGACCAATCACCGCCACACTCTTCGCACTGCGTCGGAAAGGTCCTACGGCGAAACGTCACCTTGTCAGAACGAAACGTCACTTTGAAATTTGAAGTTTGCGTAAAAAACGAAACGCCATCATCACCAGCCGTCACGACCTACGGCAAAACGTCACCTTGTCAGAACTGAAAGGACGCCACATTTAATGATACGCAGCGTTCTGCAGCCCATTTATATTGCTCC
Organism: Gentiana macrophylla; assembly: GCA_026214975.1. Classification (NCBI taxonomy): domain Eukaryota; kingdom Viridiplantae; phylum Streptophyta; class Magnoliopsida; order Gentianales; family Gentianaceae; genus Gentiana; species Gentiana macrophylla. The sequence goes on along the minus strand of CM047813.1, from coordinate 77,977,767 downwards.
ACGTTGCACGCCACCAGTAATAGCTCGCCTGTACAGTTTGCGCTTTCGCCAACATAAATGACTTCGCCATCTTGCCTGGGGTCGCAGAAAATGATTAAATCCCAGAAACTCAACATGTCGACCTCGGTCAGACCAACGAGCACGGACGATTTCCATCGCAAGCTCTCAAGCGCGATCGCGGCGACGAAACGACTCTCGCGCATATCTGGATCGCTACATGTTGTGCACCTCAACATGTCGACCTCGATCGGACCAACGAGCACGGACGATTTACATCGCAAGCTCTCCGCGATCGCGGCGACGAAAACGCTCCTCGCGGCATATATCTAGATCGCTATCTTTGTGCACCTCAACATGTCGACCTCGGTCAGACCAACGAGCACGGACGATTTACATCGCAAGCTCTCAAGCGCGATCGCGGCGGCGGAAACGCACTCCTCGCGGCATATCTGGATCACTCTATGCTGTGCACCTCAACATGTCGACCTCGGTCAGACCAACGAGCACGGACGATTTACATCGCAAGCTCTCAAGCCGCAGTCGCAGCGACCAGAACAGCTCCTCGCGGCATATCTGGATCGCTCTATGCTGTGCACCTCAAATCACCGTCCGCAGGTGTCATCACATCTCCCCGCTGCGTCCACAAACTGTCAGGTATCCCAAACGGATGGAACGGTTCAAAAGCCATCATTGGTGGTCTTCCCGAGTTTTACCCGCGTTTAATAGGGCTACTTTGACTAGGGACTATTCCGGACGAAAAATAGCCCATGATTACCCACCATAAATAACCGTCCGCCGAATGCTCATAATGACGGTAAACCTCTCGATAACCATCATTACGCCGGTCATTATGATCGTCTCTTGAGATAGCCGTCGCCTCGCTGCTCGCTACCATTATGGTAATCCATGCCAAACACACCACCTCCCTCTATAAAAGCCAGCCATGTTACTACCTTCTCCACAAATGCTTACTCTCCCATTTGAGTCACTCGTTTCTTCCTTACAAAATCCCAGAAAAACAAGAATGTCTCAGTCAGATAATGATGAATACGAGTTTATGGAGGAATACAAAGGCAACGAGCACCTGGAATCCGGCTTGCATTTTCTCCACAACCCATCAGTGGGAGAACAACCCCCAATCTCAATACCACGGTAGGAATGGAGCGAATCTCGATACACGCTTCTTTCTGCTTGCCGAGATTGCGGAGTTAGAGCGTGAAGAGGAAGCTGAGATAAGTGAATCCAGAATCTTGCGAGCTCATAGGAGGATCAGAGGTATTCATCGGCGATCGGATCCGCAGACCGCCCAGAGCAGACTATTCAAAAAATTCGTGCGTCTAATCCGGAGTGGAAACTGCCAGGGGGCCATGGTCGACGCTACCTGGGAAGAATGGCAAAGCGTCTTTCACCAGAATTGGGCCCCTTACAATCACCGAGTCCGCAAGCTGAGATCCAAGATGAGAGAAGATCGCTTCCTATATGAGGGGAGGACGACCTGGTAGGCCGCCGGATGAGAGAAGATCGCTTCCTATATCTGAAAAAGGGGCGGCCGGGTAGGTCAGTTCCCTTGTCGCTAGCGACTGACTGCGAACTATCAAGCGCGATGTCAACTCCAGATCACCATTAACGTGTACTAGGAGGAGGAAACCCGCTGGTAGTGATTGGCAGGCCTTTCGTATAGCGTCAATTTCACGATGCGCTCGCGGGTTATGTTGCATCAACTTCATGTCACAACCCGCGCCGCCTCTCTACGAGCGGTCTTGAGATTTACGATACAAACAGAGAGTACTCTTTTCCCTTGCTTAAGATTTTTCCCACCTGGGTTTTCTTAATAGAGGTTTTGATGAGGCTCTACTAGTTTGTGTCCCTAATCATGAGTCCGCTCAACTTTTGTCTTCCAAGAGTGTTCGTCAACGAAGACTCCTCGACCAGAATACTACTCCACGCCGCAACGATTTTCCGCCGCAGAGTAGGGGGCCATTGATGATACGGAACCTGACACGGTCCCATTATTCCCGGTCAACTCGTCGAAGGACATAAGTCAAACTCTTTCCCTGTACATGACCGCGCGACGTTGCCAACTCCTTGGCCATCCCGCCCAAAGATCTTCAAGATAAGGGGCCGCCCAAAGACGGCGGGGGCCCCTTTATATGAAAAACTCCACCGATTAATGGAAAGTTCATAAGCTTAGATAGAATGCGGGGCCAACTGCCATCTGTCGGGCATCGACACCGCTAGCACGAGTAGTCTTTAACAGCTTTATCCTTTCCCTATAAATACCCCCACTAGGACATTAATGAAGATATAGAACGACTTTTGCGCATTTATTTCCATGAGCACTGTTGCATCTCTCTCTCTCATTTATTGCTTTCATATTACCACCGTGAGTCCGCCACCAACCTCGATAAACGCCACCGTCCGACGGCGATAACCTCATTGATCGGAACACCACGAAGAGGCCAGATATCCCACATCCAGGGTTGCCATCCTAACTACCTGACGGAAACGGACCCGTCAGTTATGAATGTCTTGGTTGAAGAGATGGATTGGGGTTGGTACTGTTTACTCGTTAGATCTATTTTGTAGCTCTTTTGATTAGTATCAATTGAGAATAGGATGTGTAATTTATTTTATGTCATGCAAAAAAAAAAATTTGTAAAAGGTAGTACCTTTTGTATTTTTTTTTATTTTGATCCGGGTTCAAGACGATGAAGATCATGGTGTTGAAAATCATCAAGAAGGTTTAACGGGAGGAGGCCGAAATTGTTTTTACGGCTCGGCTGAATTTTTTTTAACAAATTGGCGGCAGCAATTTTTGTAACCTAATGTATTTGCCGAAAGGTTTGACCTAAACAAAAAAAAAAAAAAAAAAAAAAAAAAAAAAAAGTTTTTTTTTGCTGCCGTGACATGATGTAACAAAAAAAAATAAAAAAATAAAAAATAAAAAAAAAAAATTATTAACTTTGGCCGAGTGCCTCATTAATAAAAAAAAAACAAAATAATAAGTTTTTTTTATATAAAACAATTTGATAATACAGATATATTTTAAGTATATTGGTATATTACGGCCTCCTCTCCTCGTGGTTCGTGGTTCGTGTCGAGATCAAAGGTTTGAAGATCCGGAAGTTTTCAAGATCAAGATCGAAGATCGAGATTTGAAGACTTAGATTAAATGTTTACTTTTCCTTAGAAAATAGGTTAGATACTGGATGCAAGCGATCCATCTCATCTCGTGTTTAAATTTTCCGCAATTTATTTTTTTTATGTGTTTGATCATAAAATGAGATATAAAATCGAATTCTTATGACATCGTCATATCATATATAAATCCACTCCATGCATACATGTAGAATTTTAATTTTGGTAATTAAAATAGGCATGTATACAAACACGCGTAATTAGTTGAAATTTAATTAATACGTGGTAATTAATTAATTTAGTAACTAATTAAAGATCCGAGGACGGGTTATGAAATCATTAAGCCTTTCGGTCTGCGTGTTCTCGGTGAACCGCCGTAAAAACCCAAACGAGATCACGTTTTGATTCGTAGTGTACATGAGATTGAATGATGGTAAAAGAACAATAAATCTTGGATAACAACGGTTCGCTTTATAGGTTGGGTGGTCAACTAAGCTTTGCTCGACCGATCGAACCCTCCTAGTGTGATGTATGCACGGGGTCCGGCAAGATTAAGCTACACCGGCGGCGGAGGGTGATTCCTTCTTATCTCAATGGGCTCTCTTGACCCGACTTCGTCCGATCGTCACATATGTTCCAACGAATAGGGCGGGTAGGCTTGCCTACGTTACCGACACCATTCGAATCCTTGATTTGATGTGCTTTTATGTTAACATCAAAAGACGTGGTTAGTTAACCCACCACCACTTCCAAAATATTGAGTGGGAGCGGGGCGACATCCAACCCCACGGCCTCTACTATATATACAAGTAAGTGAGAGAAGGGTGGCGCCTCGCGCGCTTTGATTTCGTCCCCCTACGGATGGTGTTCACCCCTATCAACATTCATGGCTTGGTCTCCGAAAGGATAGGATTTACGGATACTCGTCGGGTCACCGACCTATCCTACGACGGCACACTCGGGCGTACTAAGAGATCCGATATAGTAGGTCACACTCATAAAGGATATTTTTGGTAATATCTAGGCTAAAAAAGAAGGTAGTCAATGAATAAAGGGATGTTCGATTCTCGTGGGATGTTCGGTTCTCACAAGGTATTCATTGATGAGATTGTCTCGATTTAACCGTCATCTCTTTGACCTACCTACTACGGCGGCATTGGATGCGAGGTTAAAACCTTGGAATGGTAGAGTAGACTTATTTTTTAGTTTACAATTCCTAAAATAAAATAATATAGTAGTGTTAAACTTGAATTAATATATGTCATTTTATTTACAGCATTATATCCCTTACTAAATTGCTTAAAAAATTAATTGACTAGTATTGACTTTGTTAAAAAGTAGAAAGTAACTAGGACGTTGAACTAGTTAATCGATAATGCAATTATTTTTCGAAAGAGATATTTTCTCTTAACCCTTTTAAAAATCAGAGTGATATATAGGTATGCCACTAGTGTCACTCGTGTCAAACGGGAGACAAACTTAGGTGATTTCGGACTTTAAAATTCTTCTAGTGAATTTTGAGTGTGTAGTGATTACACGAGTAATTTTCTAATTGAAAAATCGGAAAATCATGAAGTGTTACTAGTTGGACGATATTTGGAATCGATGAACCATGGGAGCTTTATGATTTGTTGTTTTTCTAGAACATTAGAAAAGTGTAATCGACTACACACGTAATCGTTCTAATTGAAAAACCGGAAAGTCATGAAATGTTGCTAGTTAGGCGATATTTGGAATCGATGAACTAGTGGGAGTTTCTATGATTTGTTGTTTTTCCGAAACAATAGAATTATGTACGAAAGATTTTCTAATCGAAAAATCGGAAAATCATAAAAATAAAGCATTGCTCGTTAGGCGGTATTTGGAACCGAAAAACTAGTGGGAGCTTTAACGTTATGACTTGTTGTTTTTTCTGGTATATTAAAAAAATCCGAGAAGTCCCGACGAGTAACACTCGAAATAGACACCCCACGGTTCAAGAGTAGTGTCTACTCAAACGAACCGCCGTTCAAGATTGCTTCCATTCAAGGAAAGTCAAGAATGGGAGAATATGTCTAAAAGTGTTAGTCATCTAAACCGAGTAAACTTTAAGGCTAAACCGAAAAATTAATTAATCGAAAATCATAGGATAAGGACAGTGATTTTGGATCACCAACCTATGAATCCTTGGCGATTTTCTTGAGCTAAGTTCTTTGGAAGAACAATGTAGCGATGGCATTTAACGATTAAAAGAGTAAACAACGGGCAGTTAATTTTAGCTAGAAAAGTGGGAGTGATATAAGGAAATGAATCTCGGATTCAATCCTTGGATATCGCGGAAAATTTATTTTCTGTTTAAGATTCGTTGGAACGAATGGATTTACCTTCTATTCGATAATTTGTTTGTCGTATAGAAAGTGAATATACCATTTGTAATACGTATCCAAGACTCGGACTTTTGTTTGATAAAGTCAAAAACCACTTAGAATTGCTGAAATATGTATATAAAACACATCTTAAGAACTATTAAAAGCAATTGGTTTCCATATTTAGATAAACGCTTCTTCATATTCCATAGTTAGTGCATAGTCCCTAAAAGACAAGACCTAAAGACTGGCTCAGGGTGATTCCTTTCTCCCAGTTTGGTTATATTGTCTCAAAGGTTCAATGACTAAGTTTCCTTTCAATCGGGAAAGGATAATGGATATAAAGAAGTAACATAGCTTGTTCATGACGACCTTCGGGGTCTAATGAAAGATACGAGCTAGTAGGAGCTTCCGAGTAGTGACTTCTTGTCTGATAACTATTCAAACACTCCGGTAAGTTTATCCAAAATATTATGAGGTTTCTCTGTTTTCAACAGAGATAGAGTATTCTATACTCAGAAATGGGCCATCACATAGTCCTAGGGACTGATGCTCGGCCTGCCTCATAGTGAAATGCTTTCACTAAGTGAGAAACCGTTAAATCGCCTTATATATTTTTTAGATGTCCTACAATACACTGCTTAACTCAATAAAGATATTGGAAGCGAAATAACGGTTTACATTGAAATGTAAGACCGAGAAGTCTACCTAGAATATGCTTTGGAATTTACGGATAAGGTGTGGATTCGGTTCACCCCACTTCCGTAAATATAAGCATTTAGCACACGGTGTTTGAAGGTAAGACTGGGAATTTCGTGTATACGTTCGGTCAATGACCATTCATGCTATATCTTTTAAACTATTTAGTATAAAGGTTAGATATAGGATTCTTGAAATCGGGAAGAGAGCAGTTATATTTTGTTGCATCCTTTCGATAGAATCCATGAACAAAGAAAACCTTGAACCGAAGTACATTTACTCAAGGTAGTTACTAACTGATTAAAATCAAACCACATCCAACATCGGTTGTTGGTGATAACACTAAAACACTACTAAACTAGATCAGAATTTCGATCCACCCAGTAAGTATTGGGAGTATGGTTTATCCATTACCCATTACGGGTTTCTGCGGACTTTGTAGTCTGAGGATCGATTGATGACCTATGGCTCTTTTGTGAGCGGTATAGGATTACGATAATAGAGGTTGGTTTAATAGCCATAACCACAGCGAATGGAGTTCGGTACTCCACCTCGTTCATGCTCTTGTAGAACCACCTGAGCGTCTCAAGCCCAGTAGGACTAATTGGATCTACACGGAAAAGAGTAGAATGAGTTCGGTATTGCATGATTTCGTTCAAAAGCAGAAAATAGGGGTGATTCCCTGACCTTTCTTGCCAAACAAACGGAGTCCGGATTCATTCGAACAAAGGGTATTGCCTTATGAACTTATGACAGGATGATCGCCAAGGCTTATGTCCTTTTGTGGATAAAAGCAAACCTCTCGGTCATTGGAAGTCATATATTTCTACAATATATGGATTTGACGAGAATATTGATAAGTCTTTTGTAGATCGGATATCAATTTTAGTACAGAGAGTGAATATATACATATATTAGTGTTTGTGAAGGATAACATTTGCACCAGCTTGGAATCAACATGGGTGTGTTATCTCGAAGTATGAATCGACAATGCCACAATTCTCTCGCAGCAGAGATTTGGACAACATTCTTAAGAGTTTGACTCGGTCGAATTCTTTAGAATCGATCCACGGTTTCCCATCCATCTTATTGGTTAAGATGATGCATCATGTATGCAACATTCAACGAGGAAGTTCTACCCTATGCCTCAGGAATGACTCTCTAAATTTTTGGATCAAGAGAAATAGGATAGATTCTCTTTCTAGTAAGAGATGGTCAAGTTATTGAACGTCAACTTTGATCGAATCTTAGATTCGGCGGTTAACAAAGCAAGTTTAGTATGTCCTTTAGTATCTTGAGAGAACGAGGAACAATATGCGGACATATTCATGTGTGAACTTGGATATGTGTGATACATTGATTTTGACTTTAAGTCAGACTGAGGATGATCGTTAAGTCGATCTCGGCTCGATGTTTACTCGGTACCACATGATTAGATGGACGTAACGTTTCGATTCTACGGATCGTCTCGAGCCGACAACTGACTAATCATTAAGACCCATGACATTTAGATGTAGGTGCTCCCGAGTCACCGACCTATCCTCTGACGACGCACACTCGGAGTGTATTTTGTCATTTGAAATGGTTATGATATGCTTAATGGGTACTAGAATACGGGATGGGTCTCCATTGCTTTAGAGCAAGTGGGAAATGTAGTTTGTTGTATTTTAAATAATAGGGTGTGCTCTCTAAAACAATTAATCACATGCTTTCGTGCAAGTGGGAGATTGTTAGGTGTGATGCCGAAAAGACAATTTTGTAATTGTTTTATTTAATAAATGAAATGATATTGTTATTCATATTTATTATTCTCATATTCACCGATGTGACAATAGTAATTACACTACTGAAAAACCTAAAGTATATCATTTATGTAATCACTTAATTCGGTGTATGGTATATACGGGAGGATTGAGTTAGTGAAGATGTACTTAAAATACAATTAGCCCGTAGTGAAGTTAATTGAGAGTATCGGGTCTCTCTTTTAACGTGCTATTAATGCGCTTGAACACACAATAGGTGTGATAGTCCTATCCGGACTTTCGGTTAAGAGAAACCTAATGGGGCATTTATATATGATAGATATATCATATAGAATGGACCGATTTGAATAGAGTTCACGATATAATTCCGTGTCGAGAAGTCTTATCGAATCAATGGATGATCATATTTATGGATATATCTTAATCTGAGGTGATCACGATCCAAGCGCTTGAATCGAGATGAGGTTTGACTTGACGGTTAAGGATTACACCGAGTCGCGTAGTGCGAATTACCCCATCTTGGCATTGTCTTGGATTGAGTGAGTAGTACGTGTTATCACGGATACGAATCCATTCCTTCCATTTAGGAAGTAGATAGATAGCCTTCCACTATTTGTTAATCCTAAAACCGATCGATCGCGAGTTTCATATTACATCGATTAGCTACCCGTGAGTTGTATGAATTAATTGATCACTGTGGGGTTAATGGTAAATAAGGATAAGAGGTTCTAAAAGGGTTAACGGTAACTTCCGATTTAGAATGAACAGTCTATGGAGGATTAATCCATATGTAATGATTATATCAATGGGCGCTTATTATTATTCGTGAGAGAGATAAATATAATCTTATAATCGGAGGAGTGCGATCACGGGGGATTATGGTGGCATATTTACGTGATGATTTATCGAATATAATTATTACGTTCGTAAGATAATTATTTATTTGATTTATCGATCGCCGATTATTAGTCCATGGTCCCGACGCGTGCCTCACAATATAGCATAGCTATTCTCGACGTCGAATCCTAATAATATTAATTTAGTTCTTGTTGGACTTTATTAAAATCGATATGTGAATTAATTGTTTAGTGGACTATTAAATTAGTTGGGCTAAATAATTAAATATGTGGAAAAGACATTTTCATAATCTTGGCCCAATTATTGTGTAATGGCAAAATTAATATTGACTAGATCAATATGTGATAAATTTACGCCCCATGCTTATTTTGGAACAAGAAATTGTTTTCTTGTGATTTAATAAGACGCCAAGACAAAATATTTATTGGATAAATATTTATGGTAAGAAATAAAGATAAATATTATTCTAGATTTGTTGTAGAATATTATAGGATTATCTTTTATTTAATGGGATTATTATAATTGATTTTGTATTAATTATTAAATCATTGGAGGTTAAGTTTTACTCTCTCCATATATAAAGAGAGTTCTCCCAAGCCTTACATACACATAAATTTAGACTATCAACTCTTAGAGAGAGATAGAAAAAAATTTCGCCCAAGGGGTTGAGGAAAAATCTTGGAGGTTTTTCGGGTAGCATATCGGAAGGATTTGAGTCGAGAATTCCTTCCACGGGAGTTGCTTGGATCACACGCATGGAAAGTCGTGGTGCTCTTAACGCTTTCTTCGTTCATCTTATTGCGGTTCTTCAACTTGAATTTTGAGATTCAAGAGGTATGTTCTACAACACCTTTATAGATATAGATCTAGTTATTTTATTACGTATATATTATAGATCTAGATCCTTAAATCGCTTCCGTTGCGGATGGTATTACTAACAAGGTAGCCATCCGCAGCGGAAGCGATTTAAGGATCTAGATCTATAAAATACACGTAATAAAATAACTAGATCTATATCTACAAGGGGGTTGTAGATCATACCTCTTGGATCTCAAAATCCAAGTTGAAGAACCGCAATAGGAAGAACGAACAAGGTGTGAAGAGCACCACGATCTTCCGTGACGTGTGATCCAAGCAACTCCCGTGGAAGGAAATCTCGCCTCGAATCCTTCCGATATGCTACCCGAAAAATCTCAAAGATTTTTCCCAACCCTCTAGGCGAAATTTCTTCCTCCTCTCAAGAGGTGGAACTCAAAATATTGTGTGTTGTAAGGCTTAGGAGAACTCTCTTTATATAGGAGAGTAAAACTTAACCTCCAAGGATTTAATAATTAATACAAAATCAATTATAATAATCCTATTAAATAAAAGATAATTCCATAATATTCTAGAACAAATCTAGAATAATATTTATCTTTATTTCTTTCCATAAATATTTATCCAATAAATATTTTATGCACATGTCTTATTAATCCACAAGAAAACTAATTTCTTGTTCCATAAAACATCACTTGGGGCGAAATTTATCACTTGTGACCTAGTCACAATATATTTCGGCCATACACACCATTTGAGCCAAGATTATGAAAATATATTTTTCACATATTTAATTATTTAGCCCAACTAATTTAATAGTCCACTAAACAATTAATTCACATATCGCTTTAATAAAGTCCAACAAGAACTAAATTAATATTATTAGATTTCGACGTCCGAGAATAGCTATGCTATATTGGAGAGGCACGCGTCGGGACCATGGACTAATAATCGGCGGCTCCGATAAATCAAATAAATAATTATCTTACGAACGAATAATTATATTCGATAAATCAATCACGAATAATATGCCACCATAATCCCATGATCGCACTCATCGATTATAAGATTATATTTATCTCCTCACGAAATAATAATAAGCGTCCATTGATATAATCATTACATATGGATTAATCCTCCATAGATCGCTCATTCTAAATCGGGAAGTTACCGTTAACCCTTTAAACCTCTTATCCTTATTTACCATTAACCCCTAGTGATCAATTAATTCATACAACTCACTGGTAGCTAATCGTTGTAATATGAACTCCATGGATCGATCGGTTTCTAGGATTAACAAATAAGGAAATCGCTTATCTACTTCCGAAATGGAAGGAATGGATTCGTATCTGTGATAACACGTACCACTTACTCAATCCAAAGACAATGCCAAGATGGGGTAATTCGATCACGACTCGATGTAATCCTTAACCGTCAAGTCAAACTTCATACCGATTCAAGCGATTGATCGTGATCACCTCAGATTAAGATATATCCATAAATATGATCATCCATTGATTCGATAAGAATTCTCGATTACGGAATTATATCGTGAACTCTAATCAAATCGGTCCAAATTATATGATATATCTATCATATATAAATGCCCCACTAGGTTCTCTTAATCGAAAATCCGGATAAGACAATCACACCTATTGTGTTATGGGCGCATTAATAACACGTTAAAGGAGAGACCCGATACTCTCGATTAACTTCACTATAGGCTAATTGTATTTTAAGTACATCTTCACTAACTCAATCCTCTTGTGTATATCCCATACACCGAAAGTTAAGTGATTACATAAACGATATACTTAGGGTTTTCTGTAGAGTGAAAATACTATTGTCACATCGGTGATTATGAGAATAATAAATCAATAATAATGTCAATTCATTTATTAAATAAAACAATTACAAAATTGTCTTTCGGCATCACACCTAACAATCTCCCACTTGCACGAAAAGCATGTGATTAATTGTTTTAGAGCACACCCTATTATTTAAAATACAACAAACTACATCTCCCACTTGCTCTAAAGCAATGGAGACCCATCCCATATTCTAGTACCCACTAAGCATATCATAACAATTTCGATTCCAAAGTACACTCCGAGTATGCCGTCGTAGGATAGGTCGATGACTCGGGAGCACCTACATCTAAATGTCATGGGTCTTAATGATTAGTCGATTTGTCGGCTCGAGACGATCCGTAGAATCAAACGTTACCGGTCCATCTAATCATGTGGTACTGAGTAAACACTGAGCCCGAGATCGACTTAACGAACATCCTCAATCGACTTAAAGTCAAAATCGATGTATCACACATATCCAAGTTCACACATGAATATGTCCGCATATTGTTCCTCGCTCTCTCAAGATACTAAAGGACATACTAAACTTGCTTTGTTAACCGCCGAATCTAAGATTCGATCAAAATTGACGTTCAATAACCTCGACCATCTCTTACTAGAAAGAGAATCTATCCCATTTCTCTTGATCCGAAGATTTGTAGAGTCATTCCTGAGGCATAGGGTAGAACTTCCTCGTTGAATGTTGCATACACGTGATGCATCATCTTAACCAATAAGATGGATGGGAAACCATTGATCGATTCTAATGAATTCGACCGAGACAAACTCTTCGAATGTTGTCCAAATCTCTGCTGCAGAATTGCGGCATTGTCGATTCGACTTCGATAACACACCCATGTTGATTCCAACCGTGCAAATGTTATCCTTCACAAACACTAATATATGTATGTATATATTCACTCATCGTACTAAAATTGATATCCATCTACAAAAGACTTATCAATATTCTCGTCAACTCCACATATTGTAGAAATATATGACTTCTAAAGACCGAGAGGTTTGCTTTTATCCACAAAGGACATAAGCCTTGATAATCATCCCGTCATAAGTTCATAAGGCAATACCTTTCTGCTTTGAATGAATCCAGACTCCGCTTGTTTGGCAAGAAAGTCTCAGGAATCACCCTTTTTTTCTCGCTTTTGAACGAAATCATGCAATACTAAGTGGTAAAAGAGTTCAAGGTCCGATTAACTCTCTACTTCTTAGGAATTACCCTGGACCACTCAAGCTTTGCTCTGAAGATAAACTTTCCTATTCATTCTACTCTTTTCCGTGTATCCAATTACTCCCACTCGGCCTGAGACACTCGTGGTTCTACAAGAGTATGAACAGCTCTCTGAGTACCAAACTCCATTCACAGGGTTATGGCTTGTAAACCAACCTCTATTATCAGAATCCTATACTGCTCACAAAAGATCCATAGGTCATCAATCGATCCTCAGACTACAAAGTCCGCAGAACCCGTAATGGGTAATGAATAAACCATATTCCCACTACATTCTGGGTGGATCGAAATTCTGATATAGTTTAGTAGTATTTAGTGTTATCACCAACAACCGATGTTGGACGTGGTCTGATTGTAATCAGTTAGTAACTACCTTTAGTAAATGTACTTCAAGGTTTAAGGTTTTGCTGTTCATGGACTCTATCATAAAAGGATGCAACAGTATAACTGTCTCTTCCCGATTTCAATAATCCTATATCTAACCTTTACACTCAATAGGTTAAAAGATATATCACGAATGGTCATTGGCCGAACGTCTGCGCGAAATTCCCAGTCTTACCTTCAAGCACCGCGTGCTAAATGCTTATATTTATGGAAGTGGGGTGAACCGAATCCACACCTTATCCGTAAATTCAAAAGCATATTCTAGGTAGACTTCTCGGTCTTACATTTCAATGTAAACCGTTATTTCGCTTCCAATATCTTTATTGAGTTAAGTAGTGTATTGTAGCACATCTCAAACTATGTAAAGAAATTCAACGGTTGCTCCCTTAGTGAAAACATTTCACTATGAGGCAGGCCGAGCATCAGTCCCTAGGACTATGTGATGGCCAATTTTTGAGTAGAGAATGCTCCATCTCCGACAAAATCAGAGACACCTCAGAATATTTTGGATAAACTTACCGGAGTGTTTGAATAGTTATCAGACAAGAAGTCACTACTCGGAAGCTCCTACTAGCTTGTATCTTTCATCGACCCTCAAGGTCGTCATGAACAAGCTATGTTACTTACTTTATAACCATTATCCTTTCCCGATTGAAAGGAAACTTAGTCATTGAACCTTTGAGACAATATAACCAGATCGGAGAAAGGAATCACCCCGAGCCGCCTTCAGTCTTGTCTTTGTGGGACTATGCACTAACTATGGAATATGAAGAAGCGTTTATCTAAATATAGAAACCAATTGCTTTTAACAGCTCCTAAGATGTGTTTTATATACATATTTCAAATAGCTTCTAAGTGGTTTTGACTTTATCAAACAAAAGTCCGAGTCTTGGATTCGTACTACAAATGGTATATTCACTTTCTATACGACAAACAAATTATCGGATAGAAGGTAAATCCATTCGTTCCAACGAATCTTACACATAAAATAATTTTTTTTTCGTGATATCTAGGATTGAATCCGAGATTCATTTCCTTATACCACACCCACTATTCTAGCTAAAATTAACTGCCCGTTGTTTACTCCTTTAATCGTTAAATGCACTGCTACCTTGTTCTGCCAAAGAACTTAGCTCGAGAAAATCGCCAAGGATTCATAGGTTGGTGATCCAAAATCACTGTCCTTATCCTATGATTTTCAGTTTAATTAATTTTCGGTTCAGCCTTAAAATTTTCTTAGTTTAGATGACTAACACTTTTAGACATATTCTCCCATTCTTGACTTTCCGTGAATGGAAACAGTCTTGAACCAGCGGTTCGTTTAAGTAGACACTACTCTTGAACCGTGTGATGTCTATTTCGAGTGTTACTCGTCGGGACTTCTCGGATTTTTTAATATACCAGAAAAAACAACAAATCATAACATTAAAGCTCCCACTAGTTTATCGGTTCCAAATACTATCTAACGAGCAATGCTTTATTATTTATGATTTTCCGATTTTTTCGATTAGAAAATCTTTCGTACATAGTTCCAATGTTTCCAGAAAAACAACAAATCATAGAACTCCCACTAGTTCATCGGTTCCAAATATCGTCCAACTAGCGACATTTCATGACTTTCCGGTTTTTCAATTAGAACGGTTACGTGTGTAGTTAGTTACACTTTTCTAATGTTCTAGAAAAACAACAAATCATAAAGCTCCCACTAGTTCATCGATTCCAAATATCGTCCAACTAGTAACACTTCATGATATTCCGATTTTTCAATTAGAAAATTACTCGTGTAATTACTACACACTCAAAATTCACTAGAAAAATTTCAAAGTCCGAAATCACCTTTGATCAAACTACGTTTGTCTACCGTTTGACACGAATGACACTAGTGACATACCTATATGTCACTGGTTTTTAAAAGGCTTAAGAGAAAATATCTCTTTCGAAAATTAATTGCATTATCGATTAATTAGTTCAACGTCCTAGTTACTTTCCACTTTTTAAAGAAGTCAATACTAGTCAAGTATAAATTTTTAAGCAATTTAGTAAGGGATAATGCTGTAAATAAAAT
Organism: Gentiana macrophylla; assembly: GCA_026214975.1. Lineage (NCBI taxonomy): Eukaryota > Viridiplantae > Streptophyta > Magnoliopsida > Gentianales > Gentianaceae > Gentiana > Gentiana macrophylla. Next base: position 77,962,603 of record CM047813.1, on the reverse strand, counting down.
GACATAAATTAATTCAAGTTTAACACTACTATATTTATTTTAGGAATTGTAAACTAAAATTAAGTCTACTCTACCATTCCAAGGTTTTAACCTCGCATCTCAGTGCCGCCGTAGGGTAGGTCAAAGAGATGACGGTTAAATCGAGACAATCTCATCAATGAATAACTTATGAGAATCGAACATCCCACGAGAATCGAACATCCCTTTATTCATTGACTACCTTCCTTTTTTAGCCTAGATATTACCAAAAATACCCTTTAAGAGTGTGACCTACTATATCGGATCTCTTAGGTACGCCCGAGTGTGCCGTCGTAGATAGGTCGATGACCCGACGAGTACCTGTAAATCCTATCCTTTCGAGACCAAGCCATGAATGTTGATAGGGGTGAACACTATCCGTAGGGGGACGAAATCAAAGCACCGCGAGGCGCCACCCTTCTCTCACTTACTTGTATCTACAAGAGAGGCCGTGGGGTTGGTCGCGCCCCCGCTCCCACTCAATATTTTGGAAGTGGTGGTGGGTTAACTAACCACGCCTTTTGATGTTAACATAAAAGCACATCAAATCAAGGATTCCGAATGGTGTCGGTAACGTAGGTAAGCCTACCCGCCCTATTCGTTGGAACATATGTGACGATCCAGACGAAATCGGGTCAAGACAAATTCCCGTTGAGATAAGAATGAATCACCCATCCGCTTCCAAAGCTTTAGTCTTGCCGGACCCCGTGCATACATCACACTAGGAGGGTTAAGTCGGTCGAGCCTAGCTCGAGCTGACCACCCCAACCTATAAGCGAACCGCTTTTATCCAAGATTTATTGTTCTTTACCATCATTCAATCTCGTAGACACTACTGAATCGAAAACGTGATCTCGTTTGGGCTTTAAGGCGGTTCACCGAGAACACACACCGAAAGGCTTAACGATTTCATAACCCGTCCTCGGATCTTTAATTAGTTACTAAATTAATTAATTACCACGTATTAATTAAACTTCAACTAATTATACGAGTTTGTATACATGCCTATTTTAATTACCAAAATTAAAATTCTACATGTATGCAAGGAGTGGATTTATGATATGATGCATGTCATGGCAATTCCGATTTTATATCTATTTTATGATCAAACACATAAAAAATAAATTGCGGAAAATTTAAACACCGAGATGGACCGTTGGCACCCCCGTATCTAACCTATCAGAAAATAAATAACCAAACTCTAACTAGGGTTTACTACTTTCTAACATAATCTGTAGATGTTCAAATTCTTCGATAATCGGAAACCAAACGAACTCGGATTGTGACGAAACTTTCCAGATCTATTCTTCATTCCTCGGGCTTCAATATGGACGGTTGGATCGGAGTTTTGACTTGTCAATTTTCGCCAGTGAGCCGCTCAACTTGCTGCTGGATCTGACTTTTACAGCAGTGCCTCAAAGACTTCCCGAGGCTGATCGGGAATCAAGATGAATCCCGATCGACCTGAAATTTTTATGCGACGTCAAAAACTCTATATTTATCGATATGACCGGTTGGATTTGCGTTTCAACGGTCCAAACTTTCCCAGAAAATCGAGGAAGTCAAAGGTAGAGTTTCTGTGAATCCTGCGTTTTTCTGTTACAGCAGCGTTTTCGCAGCAACGAACGGATATCGAAACGGACTCTGATCGACGCCAAAATTTGTGGAGTAAATCACCATCTTCTGATCTTGATCCTGACCGGAGAGATATTCGTTTTAACGGCTCGATCAACGGGAAAAACTAAAATACTAAACAGCTACTAAATAGATCTATTTTCTGGAAATTAAAATTGCAATAAAGATAAATTACATAATTTCTTATACTCATATGAACGAATTTTCATCGTTTATACGAGTTTACAATAGATCTAAAGGGTAAACAATGTCAACCCCAATCCATTTATTCAAACCACAACAATCGCAACAACATAAATATATATAAACATGCATTGGCCAAATTAAAAAATTGGACAATAAAAGCTACATGTTTTCCACTCCTAGATCTAATATTTTATACGTATAAATATAGATCACCATAGCGACTGATACCACAGTTAGTAATATCATCCGCAGCGGAAGCGATTTAAGGATCTAGATCTATAAAATAGACGTAGTAAAATAACTAGATCTATATCTACAAGGGGGTTGTAGATCATACCTCTTGGATCTCAAAATCCAAGTTGAAGAACCGCAATAGGAAGAACGAACAAAGTGTGAAAAGCACCACGATCTTCCGTACGTGTGATCCAAGCAACTCCCGGTGGAAGGAAATCCTCGTCTCGAATCCTTCCGATATGCTACCCGGAAAAATCTCCAAGATTTTTCCCCAACCCTCTTGGCCGAAATTTCTTCCTCCTCTCTAAGAGGTGGAACTCGAAAATATTGTGTGTTGTAAGGCTTAGGAGAACTCTCTTTATATAGGAGAGTAAAACTTAACCTCCAATGATTTAATAATTAATACAAAATCAATTATAATAATCCTATTAAATAAAAGATAATTCCATAATATTCTAGAACAAATCTGTAATAATATTTATCTTTATTTCTTTCCATAAATATTTATCCAATAAATATTTTATGCATAATGCCTTATTAATCCACAAGAAAACTAATTTTTGTTCCATAAAACATCACTTGGGGCGAAATTTATCACTTGTGACCTAGTCACAATATATTTCGCCATACACACCATTTCATTTTAGTAGAAGATATGAAAAATGCCTTTTTCACATATTTAATTATTTAAATTTCAACTAATTTAATAGTCACTAAACAATTAATTCACATATCGTTTTAATAAAGTCCAACAAGAACTAAATTAATATTATTAGGATTCGACGTCCGAGAATAGCTATGCTATATTAGGAGAAGCGTCGTCGGGACCATGGACTAATAATCACGGCTCCGATAAATCAAATAAATAATTATCTTACGAAATGTAATAATTATATTCGATAAATCAATCACGGAATATGCCACCATAATCCCGTGACTACACTCCTCCGATTATAAGATTATATTTATCTCCTCACGAGAATAATAATAAGCGTCCATTGATATAATCATTACATATGGATTAATCCTCCATAGATCGCTCATTCTAAATCGGGAAGTTACCGTTAACCCTTTTTAGAACCTCTTATCCTTATTTACCATTAACCCCTAGTGATCAATTAATTCATACAACTCACCGGTAGCTAATCAGTGTAATATGAACTCCATGGATCGATCTGTTTTCTAGGATTAACAAATAAGGGAATTGTCTATCTACTTCCGAAATGGAAGGAATGGATTCCGTATCTGTGATAACACGCACCACTCACTCAATCCAAAGACAATGCCAAGATGGGGTAATTCGGATCACAGACTCGGTGTAATCCTTAACCGTCAAGTCAAACTTCATACTCGATTCAAGCGGTTGATAGTGATCACCTCGAGATTAAGATATATCCATAAATATGATCATCCATTGATTCGATAAGAATTCTCGATTACGGAATTATATCGTGAACTCTAATCAAATCGGTCCAGCCCTATATGATATATCTATCATATATAAATGCCCCACTAGGTTCTCTTAACCGAAAGTCCGGATAAGACAATCACACCTATTGCGTTATGGGCGCATTAATAGCACGGTAAAGGAGAGACCCGATACTCTCGATTAACTTCACTATGGGCTAATTGTATTTTAAGTACATCTTCACTAACTCAATCCTCTTGTGTATATCCCATACACTGAGTTAAGTGATTACATAAACGATATACTTAGGGTTTTCTGTAGTGTAAATACTATTGTCACATCGGTGATTATGAGAATAATAAATCTGAATAATAATGTCAATTCATTTATTAAATAAAAACAATTACAAAATTGTCTTTCGGGCATCACACCTAACACATACTTACACCTTTTCCTCGCTAGGTCGATTTCTTCCCATTTTCTTCCCTATATTCACTCTTACACCATATTTTACTTAAATTAAGCATAATCTAGCTTAGATTCTAGCTCAACTATCTTTAATTTTGCATTTTGGACTTTCTTCCTCACCAATTGACATGGATGTTAATGAAGCTTGATGTAAAGCCAACTTTCTGCGATTTTCGTAATTGATAGCATTTCCTTTCTTGTTTTATGGCTTTAATTCTTGTTTTGATTGTTATTTCTTGTTTTATTATGAGTAGTTAAACATCTACATACTAAATCATTTGAAAGTTGAAGAAATCCTCCTCTAATTGATGAAATTGGGAATGGGTAGTGTTTAATTGATGTTGTATCGACGAATTCATGTCTTAAAACTTGTTCTTAATGCTTGAATTAGACTGTACACCTAGTTAATGAACTCACACACCACTTTTATAAATGTATGTTACGAAGGGGTGTGGGAAAAGGGGTTTTAAGATCATTTCTTATAATCAACTGAGTTGTTTAGATTGATTAGGGAGTGAGGTTCAATCGGTTGTGAAATCGAGCAACTCTAGCACGTTAATCTTGTTTCGGTCAATTAAATCCTTAAAGGCAGACTGTTGAACCGGGCAAAGGGTGTTTGATTGTTGCATGGCGTCTTACACTAGCTTAGGAGTTTGCACCGATGAATGAGTCGATATAAGTTTACACTAGCTTAAGAGCTTATCTTCCCACACCTCATTTGTGAACTTGCCCGTGGTGTCCAAGTTCCTATCTATGATGATGACTGGTGGGAAGAAATCAGGCTGGATTGTTCGATAGAGTCCCTTAGCACGTCCTATCCGTTCACCCTCAGGCACCCCTTCTTCCTCCAGGGCTCCGAGGCCACCCCGTAGCCGATCTTCTACACCACCCTCCTCCACTCTTTCCACTTTTGTGAGGCACATGTATACTGCTTCCGACACACAAAGGGAGTGGGCGGAGGATCAGAGGCTCGTCCTTTCTAGTATTGTCCAGGCCCTGCGAGTTACTGGTGGCCCTTCTGTCAAGGATATCCTCCGTGACCCTGCTGCTTCTTATGTTTATCCTAGAGAGCTAGATACATTCATCACTAGGGCTGGTTTTCTTGAGGAGGTGATAAGTGGTGTTTTCGCAGTCCGGCTCGATCAAATACAATTTATAGAAACTCGAAACCTTAGGCAAAACTCACTTTCTAACCGGCAGTGGACCGGGTCGATCGTAGGTAGTGCGTTCAGAGTCAGAGGTCGATCCCACAGGAAGATTGAATCGATATAAAAACTTGTGTTAAAATCAGAGTATAAAGAGTATATGAACAAGACAAAAGATCGAAGCTTTTACTATTTCACGGCATAAACAAGGATCTGAATCAAGACTTTTATCCAGAGTAAATTTCATCAAACTAATTATCTACACAATCAAAACCATATTGAGAGAAAACAAATCGAAATCAGGAAACTCACAATAATGAAGATCAAAACATTGTAGATCAAGACTTTTGAATCCCAAATCAGCAAAAGATATCAACCTTTAATCCATACAATGATCCCAGGCATGAACTCCACCAAGCTATCGATCAAATATCATATTCTACTCTAAATACAAAAAAATCTAAACTAAGAAATTGAAGTACGGAGCCTAGTCCAGAGCTCTAATCCGACTATTTAGATGTCAACCTGTCATAACAACCGCCGAAGCGGCTGGGTTGAGCACCTAAGCCGGCCTCAAACTCAGTCTAGGCCAATAAAAGTCAGAATATTTGTTCTCCTAGGTTTAGCTGCTCTTAAATAGGCAAAAATCGCGACCTTGACCTAGTTGGGCCAACCAACTTGGCCCATTTAACTCGTCTTCAGTAAATTGGTGATAACTTTCTGTGTAGAGCTCCGATTTGAACGATTCAAAATGGTTTGGAAAGTTCGTTCAATTACCTACAACTTTCATGAAGATTACTTGACCAGAAAATGCCCCCATGATGGGTCAAAATAAAGATTAATGGACAGGCATGGTGAAATACTATTGTCGGCGCCAAACGATCGTTTGCCCTCCTGGTGAACGCTCGTCTCCCTATTTGATCTGATTCTTGATTAGGGTTTCTTTGATCCAAACGAGCGTTTGGCCTGCCTTGAACGCTAGTTTGTCTTATACGAGCTTTCTTGATTCGGGCTGAACCCATCCACACGTGCGTTTGGGGTGATTTGAACGCTCGGTTGCCTCAAAACCCAACTTTCAGTATCAATGCCACTTCTGTTAAACGCCAGTTTGCATCTTCCAAATGCCAGTTTGGCCTAAGCTTGATTCAAACGCCAATTTGGGTTTGGGCAAACGCCAGTCTGCCTTGATTTTGCTCCAAACTTGACTTTCCTTCACTTTTATGCTACATTCGTGCTATGATCATGTCTCTCATTCCAAAACATCACCTTCCAGGTCCTCGAGTCACCTAAGTCCTGCAATAAACACACTAACAAAACACCATGCATAATTACGCAAGACAAAAGTGCTCGGAAATGAGGTAAATATCGCTAATAAAGGCGAAGTTTACTATCGATGTGACAGTTTAACTCCCTGTGCATATAACTCTCGATATTACACTCAAACATGTCTAAATCTACCCAAAACATACCAATAAAGTGATAAACGGGGGCTAGATCACATACAAAAGTGCATTGAAGTTGACTCCCATCAGGGGGAGCTAGGGAGGCTGAGACTCGTGAGGGCAGTGAGGGTGATGATGATAGTGGTGATGGTTCAGAGGAGAGTGATGACGAGGCTGCAGATTCTGTTGATGGTAGTTCTTCAGAGAGAGATGAGGAGGTTGTAGACACGTCAGCTCATGGTACAGGTAGCACAGATGTGGTGGTTGATGCACATGTAGGTTCGATGACTGCTGTGGGGGATCAGTCAGTTCCAGGAGTTGCCCAGACACCGGCTTCCGCTGCTCCAGAGTCCTCCACAGATCCAGCTGCCGAGTACTTGCTCGATGAACCGACTCAGGACTAGGTCTAGGACTTTATTTTTCACACAGTTTTTTTTTACGTTTCGACTAGTACTGAGTCTGTTGCTTTTGGTTATTTTGGAGCTGTAAACCCTCACAGGCACTTGACTCTTTCTTTCTTCTATCCTTTGTACTGTACTTGGATTGGTATCACTTTGGCCCATTTTGGCCTTTATTTTATGCATGGATGTTTGTTTCACATATTCCTCTCTTTTCATCTCATGTGATCCGAGTTTGGTACCTTTGGTTTCATATGCTAGCGTCTGTGACATTGCACTTTTGATTAGATCTCGATATCTGTTTCTTGTTTTGAAGCACGCGGGTTGTACCCCGTGCATGCGTTTCTTGGTTTTTCTCTCTTGCTTCAGATACTCGATGATGGAGCTTCGTGGATATGTCCTATGCACTATTTCACGCCTTTCTGCCGGGTTAAGTTAAGCCTTCTTTCCTTTTTCATTCACACACCGAGGATAGTGTTGCCTTTCAAGTGTGGGGTGGTAGGCTTAGCTTTTGATATGCACTTCGTTGTTCTTTTTGAGCCATTGTGTTGTATGCTTATCGTTTGGTCACTTTTTTAGTAAAATTGAGCAATTTTTAAAATTTTCCAAGGTTTTGATATTGCATTCATATGTTGAGTCTTCACGTTGATAGGGTAAACGGTTTAGTGAATTTCGAATGCATGTTACTTGGCTTGCTACCTTATCTTGGAGACGAGATTTTCATGCACGTATAGCTTTGACTTCATAAACCATGGTGACTAGTGACCGATTATGGTAGACTTAGGCACAATTTGGCTACCTAGAACTCATACCATTAACTTCGAGACGAAATAGAAAGGCCGACCTTGGTAGAGTTTGGGACGACAGTTATGGCATTTCTTTGACCTAACTAGAGCCAAATAGCCATCCCATGACATATTCCATAGTAGCCCTTCTAAGCCTTGGTAGGATGGTTAGACCCCCATCCGACACTTAGCCATTCGTATTTAGCCCGTAATTTCTCGACCCCCAAGCCTTATTTGTGGTCTACATTCCCTTGAACACCCTACTAGTTAAGCTTAATCTTTTCACTTTGAGCACACTTGCTAAAGCAAGTGTGGGGTGGTAGAGGAGTACGTATGTATATAGGAGTTGGTTTGTACGAGCTATTTCACGATTTTTAGGGTAGGAGCTCATTTTTATATAGTATGTACGTGATGGCCTTTGACTCAAACATATTTAAATTGTATAATGCAGCTTTCTAAAGTCCAAAAAAAAAGTTTTTTGAAAAAAAAAAGTCAAAGGAAAATGAAATCAATCAAAGAGAGCTTGAAATAAAGTCAATAAAAGTGTAATGAAGATTGAGTCAAAGAAAGCCAAATGTTTTGACCTATGGTGTAGTCGTATTGACCTAGCATCCATAATCCAAACCGGTGAACCATGGTATAATGTAGGAGAAGCTATTCACACACTCACATCCCGTTTGCTTGATAAGGTAGGGTTAAGTCGTATGCATTTACTCATTTACTTCCCGGTTATATTTGATGTGTGATTGACTTGACCTACGCGTGTGATGTTGACTCATTGGATTCTTTTAAAACGATCATTTTACTCGAGGGCGAGCAAACGCTAAGTGGGAGGTGGTTGATGAGAGTCAACTTTACTATGCTTCGGTGCATGTTTCAACCCCTGTTTACGGCACTTTTGGTTCATTCTGGGTAGTTTTAGACCATATTTAAGGCAAAAATCACATTGCACATCCACCATGAGGTAAACCGTCATCTAGATGGAAAACCTCGGCATTTTACGATGTTTTGGCCCTCTTTCGAGCCCTAGTTATCTTACGGAGTTATGCTCGGTTTGTGTTAGATGTTGTACCGCAGGATGCAGGTGTTTGTAAGCCCTGGAGATTAGGCATGGAGCGTATAAAGATGAAACCAATGGTTGGAGATAGAAGAAAAAGTGAAGAAATCGGAGCCTGGAGGTGTTCAGCGCGCGCGCCAAAATGGTTGGGGCACGCCAAAAATCTAGCAGTGACCACAGCTAGTCACAGAACAAGTCTGGGGCGCGCCAAGTTGGAACAGAGACATCCCAAAATCCCAGAATCAGTTTTGGGGCACGCCAAAAGCACTTTTCCTGCATATTTTTGGAGCATATAAATACTTGTACACAAATTTTTAACAGAACTTCTACACACTTTTACACTTTCATACATACACCTTTTTACTCTGTAGGTCGATTTCTTCCCTTTTTTTCCCAAGATTCACTCTTACACATTTTACTTAAATTAAGCATAATCTAGCTTAGATTCTAGCTCAACTATCTTTAATTTTGCATTTTGGACCTTCTTCCTCACCAATTGACATGGGTGTTGATGAAGCTTGATGTAAAGCCAACTTTCATGATTTTGGTAATTGATAGCATTTCATTTCTTGTTTTATGGCTTTAATTCTTGTTTTGATTGTTATTTCTTGTTTTATTATGAGTAGCTAAACATCTACATAGCTAAATCATGTGAAAGTTGAAGAAATCCCCCTCTAATTGATGAAATTGGGAATGTGTAGTGTTTAATTGATGTTGTATCAACGAATTCATGTCTTAAAACTTGTTCTTAATGCTTGAATTGGACTATACACCTAGTTCATGAACTCATACACCACTTTTATAAATGTATGTTGCGAAGGGGTGTGGGAAAAGGGGTTTTAAGATCATTTCTTATAATCAACTGAGTTATTTAGATTGATTAGGGAGTGGGGTTCAATCGGTTGTGAAATCGAGCAACTCTAGCGCGTTAATCTTGTTTCAGTCAATTAAATCCTTAAAGGCGGACTGTTGAACCGGGCAAAAGGTGTTTGATTGTTGCATGACGTCTTACACTAGCTTAGGAGTTTGCACCAATGAATGAGTCGATATAAGTGTTAGGTTGGTAGGTTGGTTAATCCCATTCCCGAGATAATCGATTAGAGGGGAGAAAGTATTCAGTTGGATCGTGGTTTGGCTATGTCTTTCTTTATATCTCTTGTTATCTTTAATTTACATATCGTTTTAGCACAATTGAACTTGAAACATCTTGGTTAACCTAAACTAAATCCGAAGACGACTTTGGTATTCGATAAATTCCTCGTGGGATACGACCTTGCTCGCTACTATAGTACTTCCGACCCGGTACTCTGCCGGTTAAGGTTGGTCGTTACTATTTTGGCCATCAGCAGCTCAACGAGATTCATGAAACAATAAATCATATGCACCACCACGATCACTACGGATACATTAAATCTGTTTGCTATGTTTATTCTCATCTTCATTCTTATATTTCATAAATACCTCAAGGGCCTCGAGTTTGCTCTTTAACAAATAGACATCATTATATCGTGCAAGCGATAACAAAAGTATAATCATACTTTTTCAATCATTTCAGATTTGCATAGCCTTTAAATCACACAACATGTGCAAATTAAATAAAACAGTCTTACCAGCTTACGTCACATTAGACAACACATTAGGATTCACCTTAGTGTTTTCTTCCATTTTTGTTCAATGAACAGAAGATCGACAAAATTGTAGTATCCAGTTCGTTCACAAAGAACAATTCAAAATAAAATTATTGGCATTGACCAGTTCATCTGAAAACTGTAGAATATTGATGATATTGATTCTGCAATTTTACTACAAAATTACAGAATTTAGCAGCTGAGATTCTCGACGAATCACAAAAGAGTAAACACTTTACTTGGACCAAGTTCCTCTCAAGTAACTTTAGGGTAAAGTTGGTGTTTTTACATATAATGAACTAAACTACGTAGTTTTGGAAAAAGTTAATCAATGGCTAGATGTTTTACACTTTTAAGGTGTGTGGTTGGATCATGTATACTTGAGAGAATATTTTCTCAAGTTACTTGAGAGGATCCTATCCCCACTTTAAATTACATGCGCTCCCCACCAAATGCAATTTAACTACAAGTATACTATTGGTCCACAAACAATTCTAATATTGTTGAGGAGGCACTAGAAAGCATCAGTATATGAAATTAATTTCCCGAAGGAGCAATTTGCATTTTGTAAAAATGTTAATTGCTTAAACCAGTCCCTATAAGCCATTCCAGGGAACCCATTCTATTGCATTTGGATATCTCTTGTACTTTTACGACAAGTTGTATTGCCATAGTTATACAAACATTATTATTCGTCTCTTTCTTTTATTATAACACAAAAAAAGATCGACACAATGAAATAAACGTGTGCACGCCGGTAAGCAATATTAATATTTATAGATATCACTACACAAAAGACACACACCCGTATTCTTCTAACTAATTTACATTGTACTATAGGCTATAGCCAAATGTGTAAGCGGCCCATTCACCCACTTTCTTGTACATAAATTATCAAGGCATGTTTTATGGAAGTTAGAGCATCTCCAACGGCCTTCGGCAAAAAATACACCAAATCATCAATTTATCGGAACTTTTATATTAAATTTTATCCGTCAACTCTAATGATTCTACATCAAATAAGAATATTTTTAGAATATTCCATCCTAAAATTCAATTATATAATAAAAATAAATGTATTATTATTTAGTTGTGCATTTTATTTTCGTGACAAATCGTTATTAGTAAAAAATATTTTTTATAAAAATAAAATTTAATTTAATTTTAAATAAAATATACCAAGTGTTTGGAAAAGATAAAGAAAAAGGAAAGAAAAAAAATCAAAAATTCGTTCATCTTTCACAAAGAGAAGGATAAAAAAAAAAATAAATAAATAAATAGTGATTTGCTTTGAAGTCTCATTTTCCCAAAGAATTTACTTGGTAGATTCGATCTTCTCCATCAAATCTTTGGCCAATTTGCTTGACCTTTGGAGCAAATTTTTACACCAAATTGCTGTTTTGGTGGTGAATTCCCCCTTCATTGGAGATGCTCTTAGTGGTGGTAAACCACACTTGAGGGAATGTTACATTCCCAGCCATGTTTTAGAACCCTCGAGCCACGGTTGGATCGATCAATCGGGTCGTAACAAGTCATACGGGTTTCACCCAATTCCACCGGTTCTCCCATTAAAAACATTAATTTCGTATCGACCCGATAGTTACTAAATTTCGGCACAAGAACAAAGAAAATTTATTTCCATGTTGTAGCTCAGGTGAGTTACTAAACGGTGTTAAAACAAATGCCAGAATTGTAAATTGCAACAATTAGTTAAACCAAAAAAATAAAGGCCGAAGAAATCAAAAGTAATGGGGCAATCCAATTGCTTACTAAAAACAATTATGCAATATGATCACATAATATACTCAGGATACTAGGGCCGAGGGCTTAAGCAGTACCAAAGAGAAAACGCTACTGCCTAAACTTAGATCAAAACACACACTGATCGTAGCGGCTTCTAAAATGAAATTGTCTTAAGATTGTTAGAACTGCTGTACAATATGTGTTAATATAAATATAATAAATAAAATAACAACAATTTTACTCATGTAATCCATCATATATTACTAATACAACTATGCAAAGAATTAAATCGAAATAAAAACTCAAACCGAGGAAAGTGAAAACACTCTGTTCTTAAGACAATTTCTTTCAGATAATCCCATCTTTCTTCAGTGCTGTGCATGTGCCATGCCATGGCCATGGCCCGAGCCCCCCTACAATCAATGAATTTAAGGTACCACGAAATTTTCAATGCCTAATATTATATATATTGTATTTATATGAACAATGAATCGATTACGCCCAATTAAGCAAGACTCAAGATATCTGTATACGTGAGACTTGCATTTAAATCTTGCAAGTAGGAGCCAAATAAGTAGGTTTACGGTTTTACATGTTCGATATAGTGACACTTCAAACTTTGAAGAGACGGCAAACTCTTCCGGTATCCCAACAATATCTTCTACTTACACAAATGCAAACTACAACGCTATATGCATATGAAGTGTTTTGTATTCATTTGTATTCTAATTTTCATCCATCTAGCATTTCCGCTTGTGTAGGGAATTTATAGAATGTAAAAGAAAACTGCACATTTAATGCCACTACCCATGATGTAATCCATTTATAGCCATAACCCATGATTTTTTATCAATTAAAACTATTTAGCCCACTACACTAGAATAATAGTCACTACTCATTCATTTTTAGTGAGCATTAAATGGCCATTTTCCCCAACATACCTATCACCACCTCCCTCCCTTCCGGTACCGGCTACCATCGCCGAAACCACCACTGTAAAGTCTCACATCGGTAAAATAAGAGAATGCTCACCCCCATATAAGTGTGAGACATAAATGTCTTGTCAACCGGACATTTATGATTCATTTAGCGCTACCAGACACGGGGTCTGGAGGCGTTACAACCACCACGCACTTGTATTGCCCACCTCACAAACTACACATTACGTCCTCACTCATCACCATAAAATCATATCACCATAAAATCATATATACTCAGATAAAAGAAGCATTTATTTACACCGCGTCGATTCTATTGATGTATCACTCTATCTGTACACCATAACATAATCGACATTTCACATTTTGAAAGTCGGTTTTACGGCTAAGAACAGCATTTCCTAGGGTCAGTTATCATAATGCACATACGGAAAATCGGTTGTTATAGCAGTACACCGGTACGATCGTTATTGTGCAAATAATAGCCCCGGAGATAAAGCAAACTATATATAATGGATTAAGTGAATATTATAAATAAATAAATAATCTGCAATACATAAGTAAAAAAACATTTCAATTGAAGTACAATTTATGAATATAAATAAAATCTAAATATTTTTGATGCCTTGAAAGTTTACCTCCTCCAAAACCCTCTAGCTTTCCCAAGCCAATTCGTCACTGCAACCAATTCGTTTGGTAATCACTTTCGACATCTAACCCGCATGCAGTCGGCTATTTTTGCTCAAATCCCTACTTTCTGTAGCCGCTTTACAACTACCGAACAAGTATGGAGATTTTTTTCTTGCGTATTTTCTTTTTTCTTTGCGCTTGTTGGGGTGTTGGGGTATAACCTTTTATTAATATTTCTTTCTTTCAAATGGGATCTTTGCGTATATGCTTTTGTCCCTGAAGAATCGTATGTTCATATGAGGTGAGTTTTGTTTTAATTTATTTTCTTTCAAGAATTCCCAGGTTTATTTTCCAAAATAGCTGAGCTGCATTTAGAGACTGGAGAAGAACAATGGTGAGTTTTTTTCGGCAATTTAGAATCTGAAGGTTGTTTCTTGATTGTCTTTCTCTGATATTTTTCCTCATATATTGAAAATAATCAACAGTCAGATATTAGAAAATGGTTCGTGAAGAAGCATGACAAGGACAATGGCAATACTGCAAAGCCTGGTTCATCCACCAAGGCACCTTCAGAATCCGTCCAGCCAACAAAATCAGTCAGTTTCTTATTTCTTTTTGTTTGTTTGTAATTTGGTATACACTTCTTGCATAAATTGAAGGAAATTATACACTGTACAGTAGAGTCGATCTATATCTAGGTACAGGTCACTTATAAAATCCAGCAGCAGCTCAATTTTAGTGGATATGATATATAAGTTGCAATTGAATTCGTATTCAGTTTTAGCTTGGATTTCAGATCCCTCTCCAGCTACACACATACAACCTGATGCATTCCGTAAGCTGTGCTGATTTCCATGCTGCTTTGATGTATATAATGTGATAATTTTATAGTTGTATATGTGTTACATGCAACTTGATGCACTCTGTATGATCTGTGCTGGTTTCCATGCTGCCTTGATGTATACGGTGTGATAATTTTCTAGTTGTGTAAGCTTTAGCTGTGCTGGTTTCCATGCTGCTGCTTTGATGCATAGAATGTAATATTTTTCTCATTGTGCAAGTGTTAGATTGTTCCAATGAAAGAAACCATGCACGTTTCTTATTTAAGCCAGCCTTCCGGTCCTCATTCAACAGCCACTTCATCACTTGCTCCCGTCCACTTAATCTCATCTGGTACAAAATAACGTTTGCAAAAGCTTGAACCAAACTGTCTCTCAAAGTCAAGTTCTGGTCCTCGTGAGAAGGTGTGGGTACAAATCTGTCTTTTGAAACGTTTTATAAAGTAAAACTGCAGGGAATAGACCTAATGTCCCAAACCTTCTCTGCATCCGCATAGGCATGATGCTTTTCTTGCATTATTATGCCATTTAGAAGACAAATTCGTCCGTAAGCTATAATGGTTTTGTTGTTATTGTTTTGGGTTTATTGATATTTTTGACATTTCATCATTAACAGGAACAAGGAGAACAAGGAGATAACGAAAGTGCTAGTAGAAGGAAGACGAGCAAATACTTTTCTAATGACAATAAAAAAGAAAAAGATGAAAAGAAAGCTGAGGAAGCTATTGCAAAAAGAAAGCCTCAAGCAGGTAGCTTGGAGATGCAGAGCGATGTAAAACCCCCACCTAGAAAGAAAGTTCACAAAATTGAAGATGAAGGGGATGATGATGACTTTGTTGAAACTGCATCAAGAAGGGCTGATATAACTCCAAACAAGAAGTTAAAAAGCGGATCTGGAAGAGGAATCGTCAAGAAGTCTATGGATGTGGATGGTAGTGATGAAGATTACAACGAGGAACCAAAATCGCACTCCAAAGCTACTGGAAGTGGGCGTGGAAAAACTGCTGGAAAGGCTTCAGTGAGTGGTAAAGGTATGGATGTTGATGAAAGTGATGGCGATGATCCTGATGTAAAGGATAGTAAATCTTCTAAATCTGCTGGAAGAGGCCGTGGTGGAAGAGCTACTACAGCTGCACCATCTGGTGGTAGAGGTAGAGGTGGTGGTGGACGTGGTGGATTCATGAATTTTGCTGATAGGAAAGATCCTCCTCACAAGGGAGAAAAGGTGCTAAAATATCACTGTTATTATTTTCCAGCCTGTTGATCTCTTAGACTCACAATTGAAATAATGGATTTTTGTGGAGCAGGAAGTTCCTGAAGGTTCTCCAGACTGCTTAGCTAATTTGACTTTTGTTATCAGTGGTACACTTGATAGGTATGTTTATCATGTAATGTAGTAATTTATAACATCTACTTCCTCCCAATAGCTTTGACAGCGTAATAATGAATGCAAATGCAGGGCTTTCTGAAAAAAACATTTCGCAGAGGGGTTTATATGCATTATAATGCAAAAGTATGCTTCATAAAATTATTCATTATTACGCTGCCAAAGCTATTGGGAGGACTTAGATGTTCTGGTCATACATAGTTTTTTTTGTATGCACCATTTTCATACGAAAACTTGATTTTTGTTGTTAATTAACATAACACCTTATCTTTCTGTGGTTAGTCATGAGTTGACTAAGTTTCTTTGGTATTTCATCCCAGTTTGGAGAGAGAAGAAGCAGAGGACTTGATCAAACGCCATGGTGGTCGTGTTACTGGATCAGTTAGCAAAAAGACGGTTGTTATTAAATTTGGTTTGCTTTTTTCACCTCTGTGTTTCAAGCATGTTTTTAACATTAGATTCTACAGAACTATCTTTTATGCGACGAGGATATCGGTGGAAGGAAATCTTCCAAGGCCAAAGAGCTAGGGTTGGTTGCTTTACCCTTTGAAAACATTCTTTTCCCATTTTCCTTGTGTTGACTTCTCATTTTCGGTTATTTTTACTGGTTGTAGCACTAAAATGCTTACTGAGGATGGGCTGTTTGATTTGATTCGCCGATCAATTAAGTCAAAACCTGTTAAATCAGAAGAATCTCCCAAACCAGTGGGAAAGGTTCTTCCATCACCTTCAAAGATGTCTGCTACAACTCCAGAAAAGAGTATGCCCTCAGTAAATTATTGATAAACTTTTGTTTGAATCTTGCTGTTAGTTGATTACGATTATTTGTCTTACCCTGTTATGCCCCCACCCAGAGATGTTTTTTACTTGGAAATTTTGGTTTCAAACCGGCCTTAGAGAAGGCGGCACCAAGACCTTTGAGTATGTCACCTTGGAGTGCAATGTTGAGATTTTGAATCGATCTGTGAGTTCTTATATGATTGCAATAGGTTTAGTAAGTCGTCTTATAAATAAGAAGTAAATGTCTTCTAAATCAAATGGTTTTCTTTAACTTCAGTAGTAAACCTGGTTTTTTTACTTCACTCATTGACATTGAAGTTGGAGCCTGTTCATGTGATAAAAGGCAGCACAGCGTATAGAAGCATCTTGCTTATGTGCGGTCCAGGAAGGACTAGACCATTTAAGCCTGCTGGTTGCAGCCCCCTGCGCGGCTTAAACCATTACTTTTTGCCTCAGGGTGATGACTTTGGCCTCCATCTCTAGACTCCCGTTCATTTTTGTCCCTTGGGTTTCTTAGCATACGTTTTAACCAGATGACACTGGGTTACTTTGGGTACGTGCTTGATCATGCTAAGGTTTTGTCGATTTTTGGATCTTTTTCCTCCTTCCAACTGGTAAATTTGTTGGTTTACTGATTCGCAGGGGGTTAACTCTTTGTTGCCCACTCGTTATGTAGAAATTTCTTAGGGGTTCTACAATTTGTGAACTTCCAATCTAATGTCCTTTTTCAAGTCTTAGTACTCATGAAGTTATCAAAATGCTTTGATGAATTTTCTTCTAGATAATCAAGTTGGCAACTCTGCTGTCAAAGGGGCCCAACAAAAGGGATGAAAGCTGGAGCAACTCCTTTGAAGCCAAAGACTCAGTCTACTGGAGGGTTGTTGTTGCCATGGACAGAGAAACATAGGCCTAAAGTTCCGAATGACATAATAGGGAATCAGTCATTGGTACGTCACTTTATGGGTCTTCTCATGCAGCCTTTTCTCTCTCTCAACCTGATTAACATGGTGAACTCACTTTTGCTGTTACTATCTGTGACCGAATATTTCTTTGGATATGCATTCAGGTCAAGCAAATCCATGATTGGCTACAAAACTGGAATGAGCAGTTCCTGGCTACTGGCAGCAAGACTAAAGGCAAGAAACCAAATGACGCTAGTGCTAAAAAAGCTGTACTTTTAAGTGGTACACCTGGTATAGGGAAGACTACCGCAGCAAGGTTGGTTAGTCAGATGCTGGGCTTCAATACCATTGAGGTGAAGCTCTATACATTTCATTACTCTCAAGCTTATCAAGCATTTTATGAACAGACAAGTGGTTGAGAATGATTGGATTTGTGGCCAAGAACTGTAGAATAAACTACTAACCTGCTTACCACGGATATCAATCTCTCTACCGCTTGTGATATGCCAAGTCATCTTTTGTAAGACATGTGCTGAGTGCTTTGAATATCTGAAATGCATTTAGAATATTCGATATAAATAAACAAATTAAAATACATATACCTGCTTTTAAATTGTATATATATAGAGAGAATGCTTTGTGCTATTGTCAAATTTTATATATTTGTTCAGGTTAATGCTAGTGATAGTCGTGGAAAGGCTGATGCCAAAATTAACAAGGGCATTGGAGGGAGTACTGCTAATACAATGAAGGAGCTCATTAGTAATGAAGCTCTTGGCAGAAACATGGAGCGGTCAGTACCTTACTTTTGCAAGATGGCACACTATTTCATGAAATAACGGGATTTTGATTTTATCTTGCAGCTCTCATCATCAAAAAACCGTTCTGATAATGGATGAAGTTGATGGCATGTCTGCTGGTGATAGAGGTGGTGTGGCGGATCTTATCTCCAGCATCAAAATTTCGAAAATCCCCATAATCTGCATATGTAATGATCGTTATAGCCAGAAGCTAAAAAGTCTTGTGAACTATTGTATGATGCTTAATTTTCGAAAGCCAACAAAGCAACAGGTTTCTTACTCTTTCCAGTGTACTGCTGTCCTTTTACTAGTTATTTTATCTGATGTCATTCATTTTTGTACCGGAAGGCCAAGAATAGTTTTTTATTGCTCTTTTTATGGTTTACTTTACTAACCCTATATTAGAGCATTAAAGTTGTTTTAGCTAATTATTAAATAAGTTCTTTTAGCCTTTTGCTTATGTGATCGGTACAAGTGATAGATACTGTTCCTTATTTGATTTTAGGGCGCCTTTAGTGGCAGCACACCACATCTATCGTGGCACCGCAGCGGGGTGTGAGGTTTTACTTCGTGCACTGCTATGGCATCACAGTGAAACTACAGTGGCACCACACGTTAGGAAAAATTTGGCTTTACAGAGGTCGAATGTCACTGTGGTGCCCCGAGAGTAGATTTGATGTGGTGCCAATTACAACTGCCTTTTACTTTCCAAAGGTCGAACCTCACTGTGGTGTCATGAAAGTAGGTTCGGTGTGGTGCCACTAAAGACGCCCTTGATTTTATTGTGCTGGATCGGAATGTTTCTTTAGATGCTACTGTACTTCTTTGATCTAAGCTTATGTTCCCTGGCATTTAACCACTAAATTAATAATCATCTAGATATTGTTCCAATTTTTTTTCTCGTATTTTTTCGCCAAGGGTAACTTAAAATAGACAATGAAGATACTAAAAAGGCATTTTCTCATGACAGATGGCAAAGAGACTAATGCAAATCGCAAGTGCTGAAGGTATTCAAGTTAATGAGGTATGTTCTGTGTATTTTGGATTTCAGTTCATCTATTGGTGTGACATCGTTTCTGTTTCTGCATTGACTAGATGCTTTTTCAAACGACTTAATTTATTTTCAATAGTCTGAGTTTGATTTTTTTAAAGTCAAATGTCGTCTTCAATTCATTTTCCTTCTTTTGTCTCCAATCATGCTGGTTGAGGTTTTTGGTTTGGGGGGTGGGGGGTTATGCTAAAACCATTCTACCTAGATCGAAATGCTATAGTTTTCAAGGTTAGCTCATGATTTTAGGAGCCATGATCCTATGTTGGCACCATGTCCTATTAAAGTGGTTGACAAGCTATTTGCTGAGAAAGTGGAGGTAATCCATGGTAAAAAAAAAAAAGGCCAGGTGAATCGAAGGTTCCCATTTGATCATCTCTGGAAAGGGTTGGTCAGTTTATACCTGATGGCTGCAGGCTTAATTAACTATATGTGTGGCTCTGAGATGGTTTTAATGTTTACAGCCTTACAGCTGTACCGCTGTGGGAAGGGTTTGGCCAGTTAACTATACATGTGGTTTTGGGAGGGTCTGAACTTTTGAGTTCACTTGGCTTTTTTAGATTTTTCTGTGCTGGAAATTTCGGTTTTGTTGTTTAATTGCGAATCAAATTGTTTGCTTCTTTTTTTTGTACATTTACCTATGTTTCCTTAAAAGCTTGTATCCCGATGCCCCCCACACACACACACACACACACACACACACACACAAACACAAACACACCCTTTTTTCATTGTAATACTGTTTGCATGGCTCATCTGATGATGTTTTCAGTATGAATATTTATTGACAGTTTGTTGTGCACATCAAGTATTTGTTCATCTCATTTTTTTCGTGCTAGATTGCACTAGAAGAATTGGCAGAAAGAGTGAACGGAGATATGCGCATGGCTCTTAACCAGTTGCAGTATATGAGTGTATCCATGTCAGTGATTAAGTATGATGACATCCGGCAACGCCTGCAAACCAGCTCAAAAGATGAAGACATTTCACCATTTACTGCAGTTGACAAGTATGAATGTGATATCGGTTTGATCATTTCATTACATGTTTTAGTGTATTATTACATCTAGATGGAGATATATTTGGTTTGATTAGACTGGTTTTCTAATAGCTACTCTATGTGTTTTGTGTTGACGATGTCTTTGTTATGAATTTTGGCTGAACTTGTAGATACTATATGATGGAGTTTATGTGGTGTAAACAATATATCATATATGTTCATATTTAAGAATACTGGACTAACAGTCTATCTGATTAATCTTATCATGGAGGCTAAACTTGGATGCTAACATGGACGCGAAATTTGCCTGTAGTCCATTTAATAGGGTTCCCTTGTTAGTGACTTCTGTATTTATGTGTGTGCTGAGTTGTTGAACATATGAAGTCTCTTGCTTGTTAAAGAAAAATTGCGTCTTTTCATTGGTTTAATACTTATTCCATGTTTTCTTTCCGTTCTCTTTTGTAGTTTCATCTACTTTGTTTTGGGTTGTGCTTACTTTATTAGTCCGATCCTTGTTTATCTTCCTTCCCTCCTCCCCCGGGTCATGGTCCAGCTTGGGATCAGTAGGACAAAAGAGTGTTTGTTTATATATGGGTTTTCGTGTTTGTGTTGACCTTACATTTCGCTGTTTGCAGGCTGTTTGGCTTTAATTCTGGGAAATTGAGGATGGATGAAAGGATTGACTTATGCATGAGTGATCCAGATCTTGTTCCCCTCCTTATTCAGGTGAATTTGTGTCTCATGAAAAAGCTTTCTTTGTTCTCCAAAAAAAAAAAAAAAAAAAACCTTTCTTCTGGCCAGAGTGACGGTATGATCCTGTCAAAGGAGGAATATCAGCACTATACCTATGTGCTTCTGTCACAACGTGATTCTCAAACTAAATTTACGGTTCTGATTTCTGAATGTGCTTCCCGACATGGGAATGTTAAGTATGTTCCTTATTGGGGCCTTGATAATAGTCCCTGGCTTTCACCTCGCCACCAACTTGGAAAAAAATTTGATAGCAGAATGATAATTGATGTTTAATATCAAATTCTAATTCTTGATATGTGTAATTACACTAGAGTATATGACATGTAAAGGATTAATGTTAATAGATTGCGCGTGTTTTATGGGGTTTAATTTTGATCTTTTGATGGAATTGTAGGAGAATTACATAAATTACAGGCCAAGTTCAGCTACCAAAGATGATGGTGGAGTTAAGAGGATGGCATTGCTTGCTAAGGCTGCCGAGTCTATTGCAGATGGGGATATTATAAATGTCCAGATCAGAAGATATCGACAATGGCAGCTTTTTCAATCTAGTTCCGTTGCATCTAGCATAATCCCGTAATTCCTCTTAAAACAAAAACTGATTCTTTATTTATATATTATTGTCAGTTTATGTTATCCTAATTTTTGCTTCTTTCTTTTGCTAGGGCCTCTCTGTTACATGGGCAGAGAGAGACACTTGAACAGGTGATGGTTTCACTAACAGTTTTTATGCATATGGTTACAACATTAGCCCTTCAAAAAATTCATGCTATTTTTCGTTGACACGCCCTTTTTCTTGGTTATTTGTTTTCAAGAAACTTCAATTCTTGATTTTTTTTTTCATGGACAGGGAGAACGCAATTTCAATCGGTTTGGTGGTTGGCTGGGAAAGAATTCAACTATGGGCAAGAACTACAGACTTTTAGAGGACTTGCATGTTCATATACTTGCTTCTCGTGAATCTTATTTGGGCAGGTAGCTGATTCAATTCTACTTCATGTTCTTTCCTAAATTTTTACGTGTGAGAGATTATTACATTGGTGTATTGACAAGAATCAATTGTCCTGACAACTTGAGAACATTACGTGTCTGATCGATTCAGGACTACTCTGCGGCTTGATTACCTTACTATGCTTTTGAAGCAATTGACTGATACGCTACGAGTTCTACCTAAGGTTTGGCGATTGTTTCACTGTTTTTCCGTAGTTTCTTGTTTATCTGAAAATTTTACGAAAATTAATATTGTTGAAATAATTTCTAGGATGAAGCAGTAGAGAAGGTTGTTGAGTTCATGGATACATACTCGATAAGTCAAGAAGATTTCGATACTATAGTAGAATTATCGAACTTTAAGGTTCATACATATACCCTTTTCTTTTTTGATGTCTTGTCACTCATAAAACTGGGACTTATTTTTATGAGAATGCATCAGGGACACTCGAGTGCTATGGAGGGGATACCGGCTGCAGTCAAAGGCGCTTTAACAAAGGCGTATAAAAAAGGCAGCAGTTCACGTGTTATACGAACTGCAGATATGATTACGCTACCTGGAATTAAAAAAACCGTTAAGAAGCGTGTTGCTGCAATGCTTGAACCAGAAGAAGAAGGAAGTTTAGCAGAGGACAATGGGGATGCAGTAGAAGAAAACGGGGAGGACAACTCTTCAGATTCAGAGGGTATATTACCTGCCTTCTTCTACCATTCTTACCCCCCCCCCAATCCTACTTTAAAGTCGAACATCAAGCTCAGATGTGGTGCTACGGTAGATGTAGACATGCAATGTAGTGGGGTGCCATTAAAGTCTCCCTTTTAAAAAGGATCTGTAGCATCCATGCTTTAACTTTTTATTTGATATATATATATATATATTGTTTCATACATTGCATAGCATTCACGGTTTGGCAAATAATGTAATAACAACATAACATCGTTGTGTCTTGGCAGATGACTCGAACATAGAGAAGAAATTGACGTCAGATCTTCAAAGCTTGAAATCAAAGGGTTAGTTTTCATTTGAATTTTGTGCTTGTATATGGACAAATATGCCCTTTATTCAATGCTTTGTTTTGAAGCTGTCCTGTACACTTATTAAAATTGGTGGTTGTGGATGATAGGTGTTCAAGTACAAATGGAGTTGAAAGGTGTTGGGAGTTCAGGTGCCAAAAAGGCGGCTTCCGGCAGAGGGAGAGGTGGTGGTTCTCAGGCAGGAGAAAAGAAGGATGGTGGTGGTGGAAGAGGAAGAGGAAGAGGAAGAGGCTCTCCGGCGTCTGCTTCTGCTTCTAAGAGGAAGCGATGAGAAGTGGGCCCGCGACCATGTTGTCCATCCATCCAGTCAGCAGTAGCTCGTATTTTTCATCAAGATATTGTTGCCAATGACTTAAACTTTTTTTCTTTGTGACTCTGTTGCACCACACCATTTGACAAGTGACATGTGTATAAAAACAACACGACGAGGCTCATATGATGGTCTTAGTAAGGGGTGGGGGGGGGGGGTGAGGGGCTAGTTATCCTACTACATGTAAGGGCAATTTTGCCTATCTAAGTTGTTTTGGTTGCTTATAAAGTGGTGTTTGGGGTGTTAAAATCCTTGCATGTTTGTCCCTATTTTAACTGTGTTCTTTACTTTTAAGTGCCACTTTATGATATTGTCAATTCTGTAATCTCAAAGTCTGTAATCCTAAATTTGAAGCTGTAATAAGCTCAAATATTTTCTTTTTGGCCTTTTATGTTTGGCAATTCCTATTGGCACCGCATGAAAACTATTTTTCGCGACACCAAAATGATGTTCGACCTTTTTAAAGTCTCAAAATTTATCTTTAGAGAGGTCGAACGTCTATTTAGTATTAAGACATCTGTGAAATCGAATTTTTTCTGTAGTGTGATGTCAAATTAGATTCATTGTGGTGCCTGTAACGGTGCTATCCTGATTGCATTTTGCATAAGTTTTAACCGAATGTTTGGTAAAAATGGACATTCGACCTCAGATAATTTTAAGCTTACATTTGACTTTTATCAAATTCGACTTTTATTAGGTCGAATGTCGGTGTGATGTCACTGAACATAGATTCGTTGTGTTGCTTTTAACAACTTAAGAGGTTCTATTGACTCCATATTTTTTCTCCGAGCACCATAATTGGTTCAAACATCAAGATTATTCTTTTATGCAAAGATACATCCATTGATATTGGCATTTTTCATCTTTACAGGGAACAATGGTGGATAATGTCAATGACAATGACGTTTGTAATACATAACGAGCGTCACTCTTAGTGACATCCGTCATTCGTAGACGTTACCTACATGACACAGTAGTGGATAACGTTAATGAAAATGACGTTTCTTATACATTACGACTGTTATTGTCACGGACATCAATAGAAATGTCACCCACAGTTAGGGGTGGCGAAACCGAAACCGGAACCGGCGGTTCGTCAAACCGGCGGTTTAAAAAACCGCCGGTTTTTAATCGCCGGTTTGCGTCGGTTTAGTAATCGAACGAACGCGGTTCAAACCGGATGACCGGAACCGGGTAAAACCGGCCGGAACGAACCGCCGTTTAACGGTTTAACAGCCCAACAGTTTTTATTTTTAATTTCTTTTCTGGATGCGGCAATAAAAACAATTTAAACAAATAAACCATAAAAACTATATAATAAAAAAAAAAACCTAAAAAATTATATACAAACCTAAAAAATTATAAACCTAAAAATACTATAAAATTATATACTAACCTAAAAAAAAAACCATATACAAACCTAAAAATTATATGAAACTATGTAATACAAACACATAAGATTACTATAAAATACTACAATAACAAACTATAAAAAACTATAACAAACTATAAAAAAACTATAAGAAAACTATAAAACAACATTTATAATCAAAGATACTTAAAACCTACTTAAATAACTATAAAAATTACAACAAACTATAAAAGACTAAAACATAAACAATTAGAACTACATTCGCTTTGATTTTTTATATGTGTTGTCATACACAATTACACATAAAAATAATGTAGATAGCCGAATTACTTACATGTCTGGCGTTGAAAAGATAACACAATTTACATATAAGAAAAACAACATAATTTTTTAAAATAACATTATTTACATATAAATAAAATAATAAAATATTAATATTATTTTTAAAACCGAATAGAAATCTATTTAAAATAATATATATATTACATTCGCTTTAATAATTATAATTAAAATAATAATAATTTGTTATTGTAGTGAAAATAATAATGTTATATAAAAATGAAAAGAAAAGAAAAATATGAAATTTTAAAACGAAGTGCGGGCAGTGATCACGAGATTCGTGATGATTCAGATCATGAAGCAAACGACCGAATCGGCCAAACCGGCAACAAGCGGCGGTTTTGAATAAAACATGCCGTTTTAAACCGACGGCTCATTTGAAAACTAATGCTAAAAACCGGCCGATACTGGCATTTCGCCACCTCTACCCACAGTAGACAATAGTGGATAACGATAATGACAATGACGCTTTTTTATTTTATTTTTTAAAGGAGACAATGACGCTTCTTATCTATGACGTTTTTTATACATAAGGAGCGTCACTGTCACTAACACAAATTTGTGATGCTAATAGTAAAAATATATTAGAAAAAATTAAAAAATATAAGTATCTTGAGTTGATTCATGTACAATTTTATTCATTTTATTGGCAATAATTTTTCATCTAAATAAAATTATTTTCTTCATTTTGAATAATGTAATCCCGATTATGTCCTTTGAGGTAGAGAAGGTAAATTTAGCACTCTCTCACAGCCCCAATAACACCTAACGATTACAGTGGGACATTGACAGAAGACGAAGCTCAAGCATATCTCGAGCAAAAAAGCTGAAAATTTTAGAAATGGGAGAGGCAGAAGGAGGCTTAGAATCAACAAAAGGGGTTTTCAAGAACTATTGGAAAGGCTACAAGGAGTTTTGGGGTGAAAGGTTTTCATTTTTGGAGAATTATTCAAAGTTTCTCAAACGTGATAAGCCTCTTCCGTCTTGGTCATCTGCTGATGTTGAAGAATTCATTTCCTCTGACCCCATTTATGGACCCACTGTATGCTTTCATCGATCTCTTTTTCTTTTTTTCCCATTTTATATGATGATCCGCATTTCGGTATATTCAAAGATCTGGATTTTAGAAATATTATCCGTGGAATATGGCTTATTTTCTTAAATTTCTGTGTGTTAAAGTATGATTTTGCTGTATGGGTTGTTTATTTTAAGTCCTACGATTGAATGGCCTGGGGTGGAGAGCGAGAGCTGGATGGAAGATTACCATTTGAATGGATTTTGTGACTAATTGTTTATTTGCCCTATGGATTGTTATTCCTTTTGTAATGATTTGTATATTTTGGAGTATCTTTTATTTTGTTCACTCAATACACTTATTCCCCATTCCTTGATTGCTACGAGTACGTGGACTCTGATGCTAATTGTTGGGGATATGTATTTGCTACTGTATTTCTCCCTTGCCTTTCATGCTACTTTCCTTAATAGACTTTAGAAGATCTTGATATGGTGTTTTCTGCGGTATGTTTATGTATGTATTTATGTATTTTAACTACAACAAGCTTCTTCTTGTAAATGGGGGCTTGAAGGTTTAAAGAACTATCTGATATGTGTGTGATTTTGTGAATTTGTAAGTTGGATAGTAGAGCAGTTCGTACGGTATGAACCAATGGAGAAAATGTCAATGAAGTCGAGCTTAAAAATGATTCTGCGTGTTGAAACATTTGTATTTGACCCAAGTTGTCTAACTTAGTATTTGGCCATATGAGTTGCAAGTGAAAGTTTTTGCTTTGACTTCGTGCTTTGCAACACAATTCAACAAGTGAATATTTGCTTGGACAGAGCTTAAGAAATACTTGTTCTTGAAGTTTTGAGTAATTTGGGATCAGTTCTGTAGTAAAGGGACCTATAGCTGAGCATGTAAATTCTAGGATTATAACCAGATAGAGAATTGTATCAGATGTTTTATGATTGCTACTTGCAACACCCTGTTGGTTTAAGTTTTGGCATTAGTGTCATGAGCGTAAAATATTGTGTGTAGCAGAGATAAAAGTGGCTGATATATATATATATATATATGATGCATGATAGAGGATGTCGTAGGTACATCTATCGAAAAGAAATCATCAGGGGTTTCTTTGAGATGGTTTGGGCATGCATATCGACCAATTTTATTCGTGTGCTTATTAGGCAATATAGTGTCCAAATAGTTAATCATATGAAACAAGCATGGAGTTCTGAGGAAGTGATACGGTGGGAAACCTCGTGAAGCTCTATCAAGTTAATATCCTTCTTAATCTTAAGCTGACTCTGAACAAAAGCAGTATGTAGTGTTTTCCATTGAGTTAAAAAGTCTTCTGTATTGTAATAACGAGTTTTTTTCCAGGTGAAGCTGTTTTTCCTCTACACCCCTCTTGTATTATCTTGATGTTTCCTTAACTGTTAGAACTTATTATGGTTTCAGCTTAAGACGACACGTGAAGCAGCTAAATTCGGTGCTACAGGGAGTCTTATAGGGGCAGTTACAACTGCAGGTGTTGCATGGAAGTATTCAAAAAGTCCCCATGGTACTATCCTATTTAGTTTCTTTCATTTTTCTTTCTTTTAAGTGATGCCCATTTTTATAAATGGACCATTATCTCTTAATAGCTCTAGCAGAAGTTGCAAGTATATGTTTTCATGGTTTATGTGGCAAATACCATCATTTACTGCAAATGTTGTTCCTCTTAACAGACGGCGATCCTATAGATTGTTTGTGGTACCAGAGGCAAAAGCCTCTAGATTCTGTCAGTAATTCCTGCCATAATAGAACTTGATTTGAATAAGCAAAACCATAAGAAAGTTCAAAGAGGAAATTTGTAATGATCATTAGCATAAGCTTCAAACGTCAACTCCCACCCCACCGGGTTTTTGTTATCTTCTTAAGAAGAGGTTCTTGATTTCCTTGTGGAAACTGCAGAGATGGATCGTGTGTGAATATACAGGGGAGATGGTCTCCAGAAATTTTCAGTCATCTTTATCACAATAAAGCTTTACAGATTTTCTTATGATAGGGTGCAATGGAGACTGTTGATATATATCTCACCAACATCTTCTCATGGAAGTAAGGCTCGAGTGTGTGCTCTCCGGGCTCTTCCTTTTCATTCATGTCATGTGGTTAAGTTATGAATGAAATCGTCCTTCAGGGCGCTATTGCACGTTTTTAAGGGAAACAATGAAAACTTAGTGGCTGTTGAAATCAGGCTTATATGCATTGTTTAAATCAATGGTCTGTGTCTGAAATTCATCATTTTTTCCCTTCACTTTCCGGCACATTAGTGGAGGCTTTGACAGTGAGCATTCGGAATGCAATAGCTCTTATCTCCTAAAATTATTCTAATAAAAGAATGATGCTAATTTTTTTTAGAATACTAATAATTCCTAATTCGTATTTGACAGGTGCGGCATTGTCGTTTGGAGCTGGGGCAGTATTTGGCTGGACTTTTGGACATGAAGTTGCTAACCACTGGTTTCAACTGTATCGTTTGGACACATCGACTGCACAGACTAAATTTGTGGAGTGGTGGCAGAACAAAGTTGAAGGAAGATCATCATAAGCTCTTATCAATCTCAATCATCATCATCATGTAATAAAAATGCCAAGTGAAAAAGGTTGTCTGAGAACATGCATTTGGCTTTCTTTTTGTGTTTTTTTTTTTTTAGTTGCCTTTTCGCTTGTATTAAGTTGAATGCTAATGGAAATGGCCTAGTGTTTTTGCTGCTGTTATCTTCTTCTGACTGCTGCAATCAGATATATCGCATAATATGGTGTAACCTTTGTTGTTGCAACAGAATGATGATTTTCTCAGTTTTTGCTGTAACCTTTGTTGCTGTCTCTGTGTATCCCTCCATTTATTATGCATCTTACCAACAACCTACTTGGTTCCCATGATCCGTCCTCGTTTTTTGGTAAGAAAACGATAACTGCCCCATTACGGGGATTGAACCTGGGGCATTTATCGTTTCTTACAAAAACCTCAGCATATTCACCACTGGATCAACGCCTCGTTACAGGGATTTCAGTTATTACTTAAAAGTGCCATTAGAATCCAGTATGATCAACAACTTCAGACAACTGAAATGCCTTTAAAAAAATACCAAATACAATTCACTACGATCAACGGCTTTGAACGATCAAATGTGACAAGTAAAGACAGGTGGAATTAAGGTTTGTGAGACAAATAAGGTTTTCAGATCAGACATTTACAGCTCTTTTTTTTTTGCTTATAACCCAGTCACAATATATCATATCATAATCATATAATTCAAAAACATCCAAATGTTTTGTCTCAACTTATTACAAGAAGATAGATCAACATCATCATCATGTTCATAATAAATCTTTTTTCACCTATACCATAGTTTTACGTACATAAATCGCAACGCCACATCACGTCACGCATCCAACCAGCTTTGTATGATTTTTTGGAATATACTCAAACACCTGTTACCAAAAAACAAAAAAAAAACAGACAAATAAATGTTCATCAGATCATATATAGAGACCATCTGCAATTATTTATTTTTACAGACTCAAAACAACAGTTTTCTCTGTTTTATACGTTCGTATACAACGCGTAATTACTTAATTTGTATTTTACGGATTTGAGTTAAGACTGATGCAGATGGTTCTTGATATATATGAATAGTTTGAATATGTATTTTTACAGATTTAACCTTGTTTTATAGTATATGCGACAAGTTTCTATTACACAAGGACCATGTTCGAGTTTCCCAAAACACCCTCACAAATACTACGGCACACACCTCACGACCAAATTTAGTTTACAATCGTTGTAGTACGGTTATACCAAGTGGCATGTATTATATCATATATGTATTCCATTTTTATCCTCCTTCACACAGTAGAGGTGTGTTTGGTGAAAGAGGGTATAAATGAAAGCATACGATGCATTAGTAGATCATTCCTACAACAATTATATCATAGAATCTCTCCACAGATTCACACACACACAGAGAGACTATCAGCATGTATTAATACAGTAGAACACGAAATAAAGGGCAAAAAGGTAAAAATTTAAACTGTGAATCTCACATTCAAGCTCACCTGAAAAATGAAATGCTACGAGTTTCATCATGCCAAACAGTGCATTTGTGAGAGAGTCAATTTGCAGCAAATGGTGCCCCACGCGTATTAGCCTCGGTCAGATGCCGACCATCTCCTTCTGTTTCCGTATGTGGTTCCCGGTTAGTCTCACTTTGAAATAACCTATCATCCTCTCGACTACTCGATACCGAAGCTATCTCGTTTCCATCACTGCTATCTCGAGCTTCCATACGTTCCATCATCTGGGACAACGTAGCAACACCACTCGTATTATTATTCCCTTCTCTTCTAACATCATCCTGTGGTGGTGGATGTGTCCGCGAGAACAGTCTTTCCTTCCAACCTCTCGTGCTCTTGGTGATCGAATCTTTGTACCTAACAGAGGGGGGTACGGGGATTTAACGAATAAGCAAAACGGTTCAGACAAACCAATCAAACAGCCTTGAAATGAAGCATAAATGGATTGTATGTACCTCATTGACATGGCACTAATACGCGATTTCACAGATTCAGAAATAGCAAGTAAATCAGATGGCCCGGCTCTATCTTGACTACTCGGGGTCGATTGCGTATGGAATAATCTCCTATAAAGATAAAGAATTTGACAAAGATTAACAAAACCCAAAAGTCTACAACACTCGATATAGGTTGCACGGGTATGTATACGTGGATACAAGATACGAGGTTGAGGGAGTTTTGAAGAATATAGGATACGAGTACACAAAGGGCATATGTTTAAATGTCAAAACTAAAGGCCAAATAATAAATATTATAACCATAATTTTTTGGTAGCTTTTCGGCAATTTGGATAGGTTTTCATACATTATCTGGCAGTTTCTACTCAATTTTTAACATGGTTCATCATTTCACATATCCAAGTTATGAATATGCATATCTGAATATCGTATCCAACTTTTAAATTTACAAAGTTTCCCTCGTGTGTGTATCCTATGTATCCGGTGCGTGTCTGTGTTAGATACATATCCGATACAGGACAAGCTATTTAGCTACTAAACAGAAAGTATTCATGCATCATAGCACTGAAGATTTTCATTGAAAGATATACCGGTTGTTTGGAGATCCGTGTTGATTAGTCACACCGGTTGGTACCGGCAATTGATCAGCTCGGGTTGGTGTGGATGACATCATTTGAGAATGGTTTCCTCCTACAGCAAGCAATGGAGATACCGAAGCATTAGCCATACCAGTCGGCCCGGACCCATCACCACCACCACCACCACCCGGATTTGTCGAACCCGACACAGAAGCAATTGAAGAATTTGGATTATTAGGGTGACTCGAGAACACAAGAAAGTGGGGCCGGTGACCTTGACCCGATGCCCTACTACCCCTATGGCCTTCTCTTCGTGCAATGTGACGGGCCCTACCCATTGCTGCAGCGGCAGCTAAATGCTGAATGATACGCTCTTCAAGTTCACCCTCGGTTGCACTAACCGGTAACTGCTAAACATTCAAGAAACTATATATATAACACAAAAACAGTCCACCATAAAAGAAATCCAAATAAAAAAAAAAATCATAATATAGAGAAACTACAAACATGTTGTAACTCGAAATCCCCTAAAGTGGGATGATGAAATATTGTGGTGTTTCTTGGAGGATTCATCCTGATGTTTCTTTCATTCTCCACTGCCTCAAGCAATTCTTGGCTGCAAAGGAAAAAGATCATAAAACGCTATCATAACCGTAAAAACAAATGGGCTCGGTATGCAAAACTCGCAGTGACCAACTCCGAAAAAACGAGCATGTGAACATAATATACATTTACCTTCCTGGATCCTTCAGACTTATAGATTGCCAACACATTGGGCATTTGGAGCTTCTCTGGCACCTAAATATAATTGCCAAGTTATTAATGTAATCTATATTCCTTAAACAAAGCATTTTATGATAAATCCATTTTACACACACACACTCAAGCTTCAAGAACTGATCCAACATCGATATATACATATATACAAAAGTAGCTTTTCGGATGTATAGCCACCACCATAAAAAGAAGTTACGTTTACACACACCGGAAATTCACATAGTATTCATAGTATTATATGTCACGACTCACGAACATTCAAAAATGGAAAAAAAAAAAATACCATTCAAGCACACACTGAAGATGAAAGTCATGCTTGCAATTAGTAACCTGCAAGAACGAACATTAAACGTGTTATTAGAAAATAGTCGTGGTTTGTAATGATAAAACATATAACACATAATAACACAATGCATACAGTGGAAGGTTCACTCCCCGAAAACGGTTCCAGACATATGCTACAAGCATCATCACAAGCATCCTGAATCCCACCTTCCACAAATGCCGCAGCAGATGTCAAATGGTTATCAGGCATCTTACCCTCTTCCATCTGAAGAAAGAAAAGAAAAGAATCCAATAACTTTTTTAAACCCGAATGAAATCATGCTGAAACCGAAAGAATTTCCAATGGGCGCCTTTAGTTGCACCATATAGTGTTTATAGCGTGGCATCACAATAATGAAAACGATCGACCTGCGGAAATTCGATCATAGAGCTGATAATCGACTTTCACAGATCGTAGTCTATGTAATGGACTACAACGTTAGATTTTGCATGGTGTCACTAAAGACGTCCATTTCCAATACACAAAAACACAAGTTACATAACAATGCAATAATCAGTGGAGCATAATGGAAAAGCACATGTGATATCACTAACAAGTTGTTGTCATAAAAACAAAACTACCCTAAAAATAGACCAGGGATTTTAACAAACAATTGCGTAATTTCGAGATATACCAAATTTGGGGAAAAAGCTAAAGCCTGCAATTCACTGAAATTTCCAAAAATTATTCTCTTGGGTGGATCAATCTCCCCTAAACGTCCTATAAAGATAGCATTTTTATGTACAATATACATCAAAATTCAAAAGGGAAATGCACAATCTTCCAGCTAGCCCTAAATTACAAAAATCAGATAAAAACTGTGTCCAAGAATCAAACTTGAAACCTAAATCAAGAAACAAAGATCAAATTAGGAATCCCAGATAAATTTTTTCAGAAAAGGGCCCAACAATTGAAATCGCAAAAAAAAAAAGAAAAAAATAAATTGCCTAAAGATATGAATTGTCTCCTACCTCAGAGAAAAATGGGACAATCTGACAGATCAATGATTATAGGAAAAAACCCACACAGAAAAAAAAGATCAAAAAATTGGAATTTATTGTGAAACAAAAACCTTCAGATTAGGATCAAAAAAAATTCTAAGATGGGGAAGAGGGAAAGAGGATACAGTACAGAAGGCAAGAAGACTTTGCAGACCTTCCTTTTGGATGTTTTTGTTGGTTTCTAGGGGGCTCTTTTTTCACTTTTATTCTTTTTCCATCTTTTTCATTTCTTTGATCATTATTATTTCTATTTTTATTTTGGATTATTGTAGGTAATGATAACTGCTGACTAATGACTAGGCCAACATAGACCGAGTAGCTTTCAGACATTTCAAGATTCTTTGCAGATGAATGTTTTATATATAAATAAAGAAAAGATTTAATCAATAAATATCTATGTATATAGAAAAATGATATTAATTAAAAAAAAATGGTTTTTTTTTGGCCAATTATTTAAAATGACTGATTTTCAATTTATTAGGGGTAATAGGACACTTCGAAATCTTATTTAGTTATAAGGACATTCTAATTTTAAGAATGAAACTTATTTAATTATAAGGACATTCTAATTTCAAGTGGATAAAGAGGAAGAAGGAAAAAAAATAAAAGAAGCGTTCAAAGTATTAAAAATAAAAATAAAAAAAAATTACTGAACGTGTGAGTGGGTTTTTGTTTTTATTATTTTTTTTTAATTCACCATATTTCTAAAGGTCATATATTTTGATCTAAAACTCGAACTATCATAATTTTTTCAGTAAAATTTATATTTTTCGTCTTCTTTCTAAAATCAAATTTGATATCTTTCCGAATAAATTTCATAAAATCAATTTTTTTCTTCATAAAAATCAACGTGACGTATTGATCACCATCATGCATTGACCACTTACCCGGATGCATTGGCCACCGGGATCCATTAACCACCCCGATGGATTGACCGCCGCGATTCATTGGTTACCATGATGTATTGACCGCTGCGATCCATTGACAACCTTGATCGATGACATCTCATTGTAGCGATTTATGCAATGACGTTTCATTGTAGCGATTTATCGCAATGACTTCTTATTGTAGCGATCTATCTGGTGATGTCTTATTGTATCGAATTATGCACTAACGTGTTATTGTAACGATTTATGCAGTGACGTGTTATTGTAACAATTTATGCATACATTTGGTTTTAAACCAAAAAAAAAACAAAAGAAATACAGTTATTTTACAAAGTTATCGAAAATTTAAACCAACACTAATCAAATAAACCAACATCAATCAAATATTTAAAGATAACAAAGAAATAAAGTTACTTTACAAAGTTATCAAATGTGTGTATCAAGTTGTATATGCGGTGACATCAATATCATTGCATCATTTATCTAATTGTAAATACAGTCATCAATGTCACTGCTTCTGACATCAATGTCACCGCGTAAGTCATCAATATCCCTCGCATCGACATCAATGCCACCGCATAAGTCGTCAATGTCACCGCGTAAATAAGTCGCCAATGTCCCTGCATCAGACATCAATGTCACTCCATAAAACCTAACAACCGCATCGATCGACTCTGCTCTTGTTTTGCATTTCTCTAAAATGTGGAGCTTTTAATATGGATAGAATTACAAGTTTGGTGAAACTACAAAGACTCTTCACTATGACTTCAGTAATGGCCACACGTTGTTTGTGCCCTCACGATAATTGGATTCATTGTGGAATCCTCAATTCTTTAACACGATCTTGAATCATTTGACGATCTTGTTTAGCTTAATGTCCTCGCATCATTCATCAATGTCGGTCATCGGCCGACATCAATGTCCCTCGATCATCAATGTCAATGTATCAGACGGCATCAATGTCCTTGCATCAAACATCAATGTCCTTGTATCAGACATCAATGTCACTGCATAAGTCATCAATGTCCATGCATCAGACATCAATGTCATTGCATAAGCCAACAATGTCCCTGCATCAGACATCAATGTCACTGCATCAGACATCGAACCGTATCCTTTAGAATTTTGACGATTCGAGTTTTAGATCAAAATATATAACCTTTAGAAATATGGTGAATTAAATAATAATAAATAAATAAAAACAAACAAACATCCAGCGCTTCCTCTTTTTTTTTTCTTCCTTCCTTCCTTTTTTTTCCTTCTTCTTCTTTATCCACTTGAAATTAGAATGTCCTTATAACTAAATAAGTTTCCTTCTTAAAATTAGAATGTCCTTATAACTAAATAAGATTTCGGAGTGTCCTAAATGATCATTAATTCTCTAACGATGGCATTATAACTAATATCCACTTTTTTTTTACTCAGACGCATTACGTATTTACTTAAAATCATCAATTAACGAAAATTGTTATACTTTGTCTGCTATGCAATTGATGGGGTGAAACTAAAATTGATTTACCTAATCAACTTGATATTGTGTATGTGTCAATTTACTTACATTTTTTTTTGCCTCGATTCCCTTTAGTGATTATCATACAATGAAAGATTTAGCGATATTGGGCATTCGTAGCAGAAGTCCTATATGATGTTATATTTCTAAAATGAAGATAAGAAATAGAGTTTACCTTAAATAGTTCATACAACAGAGGCTCTATCCCTATTTATTTTTAGGGTGTGCATCCCTATATTTGAGAATGCACTATTCACGTCCCTAAACATATTTAATTATAAAAAAATAGGGATAAGGATAAGGATTCTGCTGGAATGAAATAATAAATATTTAATGTGTATAAATAAGGTTGTGAGGTAGAATAAATATTATTTAATAGTATTTGAAATGTTATAGGGATAAAGATATGGATCTTGTGGAGTGTTTTGAATTGAGATTTTGTAAATAAAATAGGAATATATATTATTTTATATTATTTTAGTGATAAAAAATAATGCATCTGGTGTGAATGCCATTAATCCCGACTAGTCTTCGATCTGTTTTATATTTTCTAAGGTACCTTAGATATTTGTAAGGCATTTGAGAAAATTTCTTCGGTTCCTTATATTTTGGGATTTTAACACTTTTGATCCCTAATGTTTTAGTTTTGTTTCAAAAATAATTCTTATGTTTTTTAATAACACTTTTGGTCCCCTAAATTTGCATTGTTTCAATTTTAGGACAATTACATAATTAATCATCTAAGTTAACGTCTATTAAACGTTTGATCCAACCTGGCAGCCACGTATGCTTTCATATCCTATCTAAACGATTAAACATCGACATTAATAAGAATTAAATATCTTGTAGAGATTTTTTGTTGTTGTGCAGTTGTGTCAATTTGAGGGAGAAATTAGGGATTTGAAAGAGGAATGAAGGGAATGTCGATGTTTAATCGTTTAGATGAAATATGAAAATATACGTGGCTGCCAGGTTGCATCATCAAACGTTTAGTCAACGTTAACTTAGACGGCTAATTAGGTAATTGTCCTAAAATTGAATAATATATACAAACATAAGGGATCAAAAGTGTCATTCAAAAACATAAAATGTCTTAAAATTGAAGCAAAATACAAATTTAGGGGACCAAAAGTTTTATTCAAAAATATAAGAGTTGTTTTTTAAACAAAGCTAGAACATAAGGCACCAAAAATATCGAAATACCCTTATATTTTTCTCCGGGACTGGTAAATTGGTGATTTTAATGTTACCAAAGATGTAAAACATTTGTATGAGTCCGAAGAAGATTTGGAATTAACCCTAGAAATATCAAAAACTAAAAAATCATCATACCGATGTTATAATTTTTCACCGTATAATAATCACTGCAGAAATCAAAATTCATCTTTTCTCTTCTTCATATAAGATCCAAATCAAGTAGTTATTGCTCGGGCTTTCATACAAGTGTTTCCCAGTTTAATTTGAACACATTCACCTTTAATTTGAACACATTCATTTTCATAAAGAAGTTATGTACGCAAAAGCTTGGAAGATTATATTTCAATAACATGTATTTTCATTGTATTCTAATATACATGCCTCACGAGCTGTACTAGAGTTGAGAATTAACTTGTATAAGAATTTTTATTTAAATATCTACAAAACTAGCAAGAATTACATGAGTGGATCAGGAAAACGCCTTGTTCATACGTCCCATTAGACAAAGGTCTTCCCCTTGTAAAATACGTGCAAGGGAAGGTCTTTTGATACAGAGGCAAAAACATGTAATCTAATTTGTAATTGTTGGTTTTCACAAACAAACGAATAAAGTGTTTTTTTAACTTCATAAAAATGTCTCATTCCACATGTCTCAGTATGCGAAGGTCTTATCCTTGTTAAAAGATGTGCAAGGGTGTCACATTGTCTTATGATACAAAGACAGAGACATGTAATCTACTTTCCGATGGTAGATATTCATAATTGATTGGATAAAACGTTTATTTCAACTTTAGAAAAACGACATGTTCCATATGTCTCAGTAGACGAAAGTCTTCCTCTTTTTAAAAGAGTGCACGAGTATATTTCATTGCCTTCTAATATAGAAACAAAAAGCAAGTAATCTACTTTCCGGTGGTAGATTTTCACAATCGACCGGATAAAGTGATTTCTTAACTTCATAAAAAACGGATAATCGTATCATATGTCTCTCAGGCGAAGGCATTGTTGTTGTTAAAGGACGTGCAAAGGTATTTTATTGTCTTCTGATATAAATATTAGAACAAGTAATCTACTTTTCGGTGGTAGATTTTCATAATCAACCGGAGTAAGTGATTCTAACTTTATAAAACACTATGTTCCACATGTCTCGGTAGACAAAGACCTTCACTTTGTCAAAAGACGTGCATGGACATTCCCTTATCTTCTGATACAAAAACAAAAAACATGTAATATATTTTCAGATAGAAAAACACATGTTCTACATGTCTCAATAGACAAAGGTCTTCCTTGTTACAAGATGT
Source organism: Gentiana macrophylla (assembly GCA_026214975.1). Taxonomy (NCBI): domain Eukaryota; kingdom Viridiplantae; phylum Streptophyta; class Magnoliopsida; order Gentianales; family Gentianaceae; genus Gentiana; species Gentiana macrophylla. The sequence goes on along the minus strand of CM047813.1, from coordinate 77,924,177 downwards.
GCACGAGTATTTTTTTGTCTTCTGATACAGAAAAGATGTTATTTACTTTGTGGTGATTGATATTTACAGTCAATTGGATGAAGCGATTGCATAACTTCATATCATAAAAGATCTCTACGAGTGTCATTTCACTATCGACCAGACGAAGTGATTACTTAACTTCATAAGTGATACGCCTAAATAATATCGCCACCTATGAGTCCCGGAAATAGCCTATCTGACCGACCGCATCGGATAAGGTTCGAGACCATAGCGTTCGCGACACCAGTCAAGTCGAGGTCGCCGCAGTCGGATCCCCGCGAAGAGCTTTTCCACCTACTAGGTCACTAGTGACTCAGGGGGACGACCTGCGACCTTGGACAAGAGGTCCATAAGAGACCACACAAGACTTAAAGGGAAGCAACAGAAGGCAAGGGTAAGGCAGGACGATGAAGCAGGTGACCTTGTATCTGGCGACCACATAGGACGCCGCCGAGATATTCAATCCACTTGCCATCTAGATATTTAGTTTACTTAATTGCTAAGATATATGTTAGTTACATGTCTTACGTAACCCCTAAGCTTCCTTCCATCTATAAAAGGAGGGCATGTGTAATCATAAAAAGGGGATTCTAATGAAAAAGAGAACCATACTCTGCAAAAACATAAACTCTCTCAAACCTTCATTACTCTCCACCGTAGCACCGCCGGCCACCACCGGCCTTACACTAATAAACACCACAAATAAGCCAGATATTCATTCAATATACACCACAGAGCCACCGGGATAATAAACCACATTATCAGGTGGCTCCGTTACTGGGAATGAGTAAGCTTTCAGTCTCTCAGGCGTGGAAGTCATCCAAAAATACTTACATGCATCGGAGTGGAGGAGAATCACCTTCACCGATCTACTAAGCCCAGCTGAGTCCTTATACATCTCAGCGTTCATCTCGACAGAAGAAAGGTAACTTTGACATAGCTTGCATGAAACTCACGAGTTGGCGTTTGAGAAAACCTCTCTCGTAGTGTTCTTCGTTCAAGTTTGTGTTTTTAGTTAAGCAACCACAGTTTGGAGAGCGTTGTGCTCGTGTATGTCATCACCATTTTACCAAAAAAACCCCTAGATTGCCTTTGTTTTCATGTCACCTCGAACAACACAGTCAAAAGAAACCCTTTTATTTGCCAAACATACCGTGTGCATTTGCAGAAGGAAGCCGTACAAATATCTGGGAATATTTGCGTTTGAATCGTCACCTTTTACCCCTAAAATTTGTATTTCCGATCGCCACGTCACCCTAACTATCACTATCCAAAAGATCTCCCTCCAGCTTCTTCAAAAAACCCACCAAAATATCTCTGACCAACTACCCCGAAAGTCAAAGAAAGTACCAAGTGGTTGAGGGTGTCAGAGGGGAGCAAGTTATCAGAGTCGGTAGCGACCCAATCAGCAAATCTTATCTCCAAGCCAAATCAGCTCGCTTACCCAGCGATGACAGGAAGTAAGGGATCTCCACCAACACCACAAACCCCAACAAAGGGTGGAGCACAGTATTAGGCCCACGCTGAGGGCGTAGGCGAGACGTTCGACAATCCCACTGCAGATGGGGATAGGTCTCAGAGAGAGGGCTTGGCCGTCGGCGACGCCCGGAATGTCTAGAATCAAAAAACTAAATCAAAAGAGCCATAGCGGCCCTAGACGAGGCTCGCAAAGAAAAGGCACCTAGGCCGCATCACATCCAAGAGGTCGTACCAGAAAAGGTACCAGGATTCCAAGAGGATCTTAAGGTCGCAGAAATGAGGGAGTATGCAAAGTATGCAGAGACAATGTACTTGACAAATTCGCGGTTAGTAGCTCTAGGCCGGGCACCATTGCCGGTCCGACCTCCTAATCCCTCAAGAGGCGAGGTTAACCCTGCGATGCCAAAAAAGGGCCACCAACTTCAACCTCAAAGAATAGACGTCGAGGAAAGTGTTCAATCTTCGGGTCGCAAGGTGGCAGGCAAGCCAGGATGTCGCTCAAACCTCAACCCATCCTAATCGTGCAAATTTGAAAGAAAAAAGCAACGGTAGAGTGTCATCTTTGAAAAGATTAGGTGAGAAGGACAGGGCCCCGGCCTTAAGTCGTCTCAGCCTTCCAGAAAGAGAGATACCCCCCAGGCAAGAGGGAAGGAACGCAAAGGACGCCCGTATAATCATAAGGGAAAAAAGAGCTCGTCAAGAGGAGTCGCAAAATCATGCGGGCTCAGTGTACAGGGACTGAGCAAGCTGATGCTCAACCCCCGTCAAGACCAAGGTTCGACCCCTTATGGCCGAACAAATGGAGGTAATGAGGAAAGAGATCGCGGAGCTAAAGAGTTCGAGGCCCACTGAAAAAGCCGCCCCGATCTCTGGGATCGATGTGCTTGCCAAGAGAATCACCATTGCCCACTAGCAAGGAAAATGTTAGCTACTCCAGTTATAATTATTACAATGGGAACTCTTGTCCAAATGACTGGCTCACCGCCTTCCAAGGTTGCATCACCTTAGCATCTCAGAATAGGTCCGCCCGGTGCATCGCTTTAGTCGGTAGCATGCAGGACATGGCCGCGTCCTGGGTTCGTGGGCTTCCCCATGGGTCGGTTGAAAGCTGTGAGGACTTGTCTGAAAAGTTTGTTAAAGAGTTTGAGTCGGCGAGCAGACCGAAGAAAACCATTGAGGACCTTTATGAGATTCGCATGGGGATCATGAGTCGGGAAATGATTATTATGAGCGGTTTATCAGGGTTTATGATCAAACAAGAAACATTCCCGACGATGCCATCATAACTTGTTTCCTCACCGGAATAGCTAAAGGTCCGATAAAGACGGAGTTTAACCTGCGGCCACCCAAATCAGGCCTTAGGGAAATGTTGTAAAGGGCTAGGATGATAGAGGTGAGCGAGGCATAGTCTTCTGGAAAATCAAAATCTAAATCAGAACAACACTCACAGAAAGAGGATCGTGGGGACGATCGTAAGAAAGAAAAGGTTAAGGATGCGAACCATGACCGCGACGCTAAGAAGCAGTACAAATTCAATGAAGGTGACTTTGTGCCGCTCAACACTAAGGCATCTCAGATACTCTTCGAGATTCGTAAGCACTTAGAGAGACCCAGCCTATGAGGCGACCCTGACAGTCGCGATAAGTCGAAATATTGTGACTACCATAAGGATCATGGTCACATTACGGATGAGTGATTCACCTTGAGAAGGGAAATCGAGAGATTGATCAAAGAGGGACCCACGGCTAAGTATAAGCACGAGGGAAACACATGCGCCAACCAAGGGCGGCAACCTCGCGTTTATCAGAAGGAGGTTCAAGTTATCCATGGGAATCTCCCCAGCAACAATCAGCTGAAGTCGCAAATACATTCGATCAATACCCACGGTTTTGAAAAATAGATAGTGTTGGGAGAAGTAGAGAAAGGAATCATGTTCACCAAAAGTGAACTCACCACTATAGAGGGTCCCATAGAGATCCCAATAATTTTGAAAATTGGAATAAATGACCAACATGGCGTCAACAGAGTAATGGTCGACACTAGAGTAGGTCACGACGTCATTTATTTTGACTGTCTCAAGCAGATTGGGTTTGGAGAGGCAAAACTAGAAGCCCTACCTTAGAGTCCTCGAGGGTTTCACCAATGACACGATCAAGGTCAAAGGCACAATCGACCTCAACATCACTCTAGGCGATTATGAGCCCTACCGAACCGAGGTAATTACTTTTCTGGTCATCGACCTTCCCTCTTACTATAACATGATTTTGGGAATCCCGGCCATGAAAAAATTTCAAATGGTGGTGTCTGTCCGGAATCAATGAGTCAAATTTCACGTGGGAGATGAAATTGTTAGGTGTGATGCCCGAAAGACAATTTTGTAATTGTTTTATTTAATAAATGAAATGATATTGTTATTCATATTTATTATTCTCATATTCACCGATATGACAATAGTAATTACACTACAGAAAACCCTAAAGTATATCGTTTATGTAATCACTTAACTCAGTGTATGGTATATACACAGGAGGATTGAGTTAGTGAAGATGTACTTAAAATACAATTAGCCCGTAGTGAAGTTAATCGAGAGTATCGGGCCTCTCCTTTAACGTGCTATTAATGCGCCCAGAACACAATAGGTGTGATAGTCCTATCCGGACTTTCGGTTAAGAGAACCTAATGGGGTATTTAATATGATAGATATATCATATAGTAAATTTGGACCGATTTGATTAGAGTTCACGATATAATTCCGTAATCGAAAGTCTTATCGAATCAATGGATGATCATATTTATGGATATATCTTAATCTTGAGGTGATCACACCAACCGCTTGAATCGGTATGAGGTTTGACTTGACGGTTAAGATTACACCGAGTCTGGTGGTCCGAATTACCCCATCTTGGCATTGTACTGTATTGAGTGAGTAGTCCAGTTATCACAGATACGGAATCCATTCCTTCCATTTATGGAAGTAGAAAACGCTTCTTTATTTGTTAATCCTAGAAACCGATCGATCGCGCGCGAGTTCATATTACAATCGATTAGCTACCAAGAAGTTGTATGAATTAATTGATCACTAGGGGTTAATGGTAAATAAGGATAAGATGTTCTAAAAGGGTTAACGGTAACTTCCCGATCTAGAATGAATACGATCATGGAGGATTAATCCATATGTAATGATTATATCAATGGACGCTTATTGTTATTCTCGTGAGGAGATAAATATAATCTTTTAATCGGAGGAGTGCAGTCACGGGATTATGGTGGCATATTCCTGTGATTGATTTATCGAATATAATTATTCTGTTCGTAAGATAATTATTTATTTGATTTATCGGAGCGGCTGATTATTAGTCCATGGTCCCCGACGTGCTCACTAATATAAAGCATAAATATTCTCCGGACGTCGAATCTCGATAATATTAATTTAGTTCTTGTTGACTTCATTAAAACGATATGTGAATTAATTGTTTAATGACTATTAAATTAGTTGGGCTAAATAATTAAATATGTGAAAAAGACATTTTTCATAATCTTGACCCAATTATTGTGTTAGGGTCGAAATTAATTGTGACTAGGTCACAAAGGAAATTTCGCCACATGGATTATTATGGAACAAGAAATTATTTTTTTGTGATTAATAAGACATGTGCATAAAATATTTATTGGATAAATATTTATGGTAAGAAATAAAGATAAATATTATTCTAGATTTGTTCTAGAATATTATGGGATTATCTTTTATTTAATGGGATTATTATAATTGATTTTGTATTAATTATTAAATCCTTGGAGGTTAAGTTTTACTCTCCTATGTAAAGAGAGCTATCCTCTTCCTTTACAACACACAATAATTTCGACTTCATCTCTTAGAGAGAGAATGAAAATATTTTCGCCAAAGGGATTAAAGGGAAAAATCTTGGAGATTTTTCCTAGAAGATATCTCGGAGGGTTCGAGTCGAAATTTCCTTCCACCGGAGTTCTTTGGATCACACGTCACGGAAGATCGTGGTGCTCTTCACACCTTTGTTTATTCTTCCTATTGCGGTTCTTCAACTTGGATTTTGAGATCCAAGAGATATGTTGTTCTACAACCCTCTGTAGATGTAGATCTAGTTATTTTATTACGTGTAATTTATAGATCTGATCCATAAATCGCTTCCGTTGCGGATGGTATTACTAACAGCAGATCGGCCGCCATGGTGATCTATATTTATACGTATAAAATATTAGATCTGGTGAGTGAGAAACATGTAGATTTTTGTCCCAATTTTTTTTTTTTTAAAATAAAAATTATGTTTATTTTTTTTTTTATGTTGCGATTGTCTTGGTTGAAGAGATGGACGTGGGGTTGATCATTTACCCCAGTAGATCTATTTTGTTGCTTTTTTTGATTAGCATCAATCGAAAGATATGACGTGTAATTTATTTTATGTCACGCGAAAAATTGTAAAAAGGTAGTCCTTTTGAATTTTATTTTGATCCCGGGTCGGCATTTACGAAGATGATGTGTTGAAGATCATAAAAGGTGTAAAACGGGAGGAGGCCGATTGTTTTATTTTTTTTTCGGGCAAAACTAGGTTCACGGCCTTTTTTTTTTTTTTCAATGCGGCAAAATTTTATTTTTTTGTTCAGGGTCACGGCAAAAAAATTTTTGGGTGTGGCGGCTAGGGCTGAATGAATAACAAAAAAAAAAAGGGGTTTACACGGCATCAATATTTTTTTGCATGGTCTTGCACGCACAAATTTTTTTATTTTTAATGTTATAACCTACTTGTTTTTTGCCGACATAAGAAAATATATATATGATCAGCAGAGAATTAAAAAAAAAAAATTTAAAACAATTATTAATATAGATATATTTTAAATATATTGGTATATTACTGCTTCCTCTCCTCGTTGCTCGTGGTTAGTGTAAAGATCGAAGTTTTGAAGATCCTGGAAGTTTTCAAGATCAAGATCGAAGATCGAGATTTGAAGACTTAGATTAAATTTTTACTTTTCCTTAGAAAATAGGTTAGTCGAAGTCTGCAACGATCCATCTCGCTGTTTAAATTTTCCGCAATTTAAATTTTATGTGTTTGATCATAAAATAGACATAAAATCGGAATTGCTACGACATGCATCATATCATAAATCCACTCCTTGCATACATGTAGAATTTTAATTTTGGTAATTAAAATAGGCATGTATACAAACTCGTGTAATTAGTTGAAATTTAATTAATACGTGGTAATTAATAAATTTAGTAACTAATTAAAGATCCGAGGACGGGTTATGAAATCGTTAAGCCTTTCGTGTGTGTGTGTTCTCGGTGAACCGCCTTAAAGCCTAAACGAGATCACGCTTTCGATTCGTAGTGTCTACGAGATTGTATGATGGTAAAAGAACAATAAATCTTGGATAAAAGCGGTTCGCTTTATAGGTTGGGTGGTCAATCGAGCTTCGCCGACCGACTTAACCCTCCTAGTGTGATGTATGCACGGGGTCCGCAAGACTAAACTACACCTGGAGAGCGGAGGGGTGATTCCTTCTTATCTCAATGGGGCTCTCTTGACCCGACTTCGTCCGATCATCACATATGTTCCAACGAATAGGACGGGTACGCTTGCTTCACGTTATCGACACCATTCGAATCGTTGATTTGATGTGCTTTTATGTTAACATAAAAAAGATGTGGTTAGTTAACCCACCACCACTTCCAAAATATTGAGTGGGAGCGAGGAGGCGACAAATAACCCCACGGCCTCTACTATAGATACAAGTAAGTGAGAGAAGGGTGACGCCGCGCGGCGCTTTGATTTCGTCCCCTACGGATGGTGTTCACCTCTATCAACATTCATGGCTTGGTCTCCGAAAGGATAGGATTTACAGGTACTCGTCGGGTCACCGACCTATCCTACGACGGCACACTCGGGCGTACTCAAGAGATCCGATATAGTAGGTCACACTCATAAAGGATATTTTTGGTAATATCTAGGCTAAAAAGGAAGGTAGTCAATGAATAAAGGGATGTTCGATTCTCGTGGGATGTTCGATTCTCACAAGTTATTCATTGATGAGATTGTCTCGATTTAACCGTCATCTCTTTGACCTACCTACGGCGGCACCGAGATGCGAGGTTAAAACTTGGAATGGTAGAGTAGACTTATTTTTAGTTTACAATTCCTAAAATAAAATAATATAGTAGTGTTAAACTTGAATTAATATATGTCATTTTATTTACAACATTATATCCCTTACTAAATTGCTTAAAAAAAAATTAATTGACTAGTATTGACTTCGTTAAAAAGTGGAAAGTAACTAGGACGTTGAACTAGTTAATCGATAATGCAATTAATTTTCGAACGAGATATTTTCTCTTAAGATTTTTAAAAATCAGAGTGACATATAGGTATGTCACTAGTGTCACTCGTGTCAAACGGGAGACAAACTTAGGTGATTTCGGACTTTAAAATTCTTCTAGTGAATTTTGAGTGTGTAGTGATTACACGAGTAATTTTCTAATTGAAAAATCGGAAAATCATGAAGTGTTACTAGTTGGACGATATTTGGAATCGATGAACTAGTGGGAGCTTTATGATTTGTTGTTTTTCTAGAACATTAGAAAAGTGTAACTGACTACACACGTAACCATTCTAATTGAAAAACCGGAAAAGTCGCTAGTTGGACGATATTTGGAATCGAAGAACTAGTGGGAGTTTCTATGATTTGTTGTTTTTCTGGAAATAATAGAACTATGTACGAAAGATTTTTTAATCGAAAAAATCGGAAAATCATAAATAATAAAGCATTGCTCGTTAGATGGTATTTGGAACCGATAAACTAGTGAGAGCTTTAATGTTATGATTTGTTGTTTTTTCTGGTATATTAAAAAAAAAATCCGAGAAGTCCCGACGAGTAACACTCGAAATGGACATCCCACGGTTCAAGAGTAGTGTCTACTCAAACGAACCGCTGGTTCAAGACTGTTTCCATACACGAAAAGTCAAGAATGGGAGAATATGTCTAAAAGCGTTAGTCATCTAAATTGAGAAAACTTTAAGGCTGAACCGAAAATTAATTAACTGAAAATCATAGGATAAGGACAGTGATTTTTTAGATCACCAACCTATGAATCCTTGGCGATTTTCTTGAGCTAAGTTCTTTGGAAGAACAATGTAGTAGTGATTAAAAGAGTAAACAACGGGCAGTTAATTTTAGCTAGAAAAGTGGGAGTGATATAAGGAAATGAATCTCGGATTCAATCATTGGATATCGCGGAAAATTTATTTTCTGTTTAAGATTCGTTGGAACGAATGGATTTACCTTATATTCGATAATTTGTTTGTCGTATAGAAAGTGAATATACCATTTGTAGTACGAATCCAAGACTCGGACTTTTGTTTGATAAAGTCAAAAACCACTTAGAACTGCTGAAATATGTATATAAAACACATCTTAAGAACTATTAAAAGCAATTGGTTTCTATATTTAGATAAACGCTTCTTCATATTCCATAGTTAGTGCATAGTCCCTAAAAGACAAGACTCAAGACTGGCTCGGGTGATTCCTTTCTCCCGACCTGCGTTATATTGTCTCAAAGGTTCAATGACTAAGTTTCCTTTCAATCGGGAAAGGATAATGGATATAAAGAAGTAACATAGCTTGTTCATGACGACCTTCGGGTCCGATGAAAGATACGAGCTAGTAGGAGCTTCCAGTAGTGACTTCTTGTCCGATAACTATTCAAACACTCCGGTAAGTTTATCCAAAATATTTTGAGGTTTCTCTGTTTTCAATAGAGATAGAGTATTCTATACTCGTAAATGGGCCATCACATAGTCCTGGGGATGATGCTCGGCTCGCCTCATAGTGAAATGCTTTCACTAAGTGAGAAACCGTTAAATTGCCTTATATATTTTTAGATGATGCTTTCAATACACCGCTTAACTCAATAAAGACATTGAAGCGAAATAACGGTTTACATTGAAATGTAAGACCGAGAAGTCTACCTAGAATATGCTTTGGAATTTACGGATAAGGTGTGGATTCGGTTCACCCCACTTCCATAAATATAAGAATTTAGGTAAGACTGGGAATTTCGCGTAGACGTTCGGTCAATGACCATTCGTGATATATCTTTTAACCTATTGAGGATAAAGGTTTGTTATAAGATTCTAGAAATGGGAAGGGACGATTATACTTTGTGCGTCCCTTCCCGATAGAGTCCATGAACAATGATACCTTGAACCTTGAAGTACGCTTACTCTCAAGGTAGTTACTAATCGATTAAAATCGCACCACATCCAACATCGGTTGTTGGTGATAACACTAAATACTACTAAACTAGATCGAATTTCGATCCACCCGTAATGTAGTGGGAGTATGGTTTATCCATTACCCATTACGGGTTCTCATGGACTTTGTAGTCCGAGGATCGATTGATGACCTATGGCTCTTTTGTGAGCAGATATAGGATTCGATAATAGAGGTTGGTTTAATAGCCATAACCCTGTGAATGGAGTTCAAGATCTCAATTGCTCATACTCTTGTAGAACCACCTGAGCGCCTCAGCCCAGTGGGAGTAATTGGATCTACACGGAAAAGAGTAGAATGAGTTCGGTATTGCATGATTTCGTTCAAAAGCGTAAAATAGGGGTGATTCCTCGAGACTTTCTTGCCAAACAAACGGAGTCCGGATTCATTCAAACAAAAGGGTATTGCCTTATGAACTTATGACAGATGACCGCCAAGGCTTACGCCCTTTTTGTGGATAAAAGCAAACCTCTCGGTCACCTGAAGTCATATATTTCTACAATATGTGGATTTGACCGAGAAAATTGATAAGTCTTTTGTAGACGGATATCAATTTTAGTACGCGGTAGTGTATATAAATATATATTAGTGTTTGTGAAGGATAACACTTTGCACTGATTGGAATCAACATGAGTGTGTTATCTCAAGTCGAACTCGACAATGCCACAATTCTCCGCAATGTAGATTTGGACAACATTCTTAAGAGTTTGACTCGGTCAAATTCATTAGAATCGATCACCGGTTTCCCATCCATCTTATTGGTTAAGATGATGCATCTGTATGCAACATTCAACGAGGAAGTTCTACCCTATGCCTCGGGAATGACTCTCTAAATCTTCGATAAAGAGAAATAGGATAGATTCTCTTTTCTAGTAAAGAGATGGTCAGTTATTGAACGTCAATTTTGATCGAATCTTAGATTCGGCAATTAACAAAGCAACTTTAGTATTTCCTTTAGTATCTTGAAGAGAACGAGGACTAATATGCGGGCATATTCATGTGTGAACTTGGATATGTGTGATACACTCGATTTTGACTTTAAGTCGATTGAGGATGATCGTTAAGTCGATCTCGGCTCGATGTTTACTCTTGTGTTGAAGCTATTGCCTGGAGGAATCCAAAGAACGCCAACTCGACTTTAACTTGATTGGGTGATTAGCGGCTTTTGTAGCGGCTAGAGGCGATATAGCTTAAGGATTTTCTTTTCATATCCGGGAGTGATTCTAGATTTGGAAGCCGATACCACATCATTGTGCAAACGATGAAGGGGTAGCTTATAAGGATTTTCAAATCACTAGAGGTCAAAAGCATATTGGGAAAGTACCACATGATTAGATGGACCGGTAACGCTTTGATTCTACGGATCGTCTCCAACCGACAACCCGACTAATCATTAAGACCCATGACATTTAGATGTAGGTGCTCCCGAGTCACCGACCTATCCTACGGCGGCATACTCGGAGTGTACTTTGGAATCGAAATGGTTATGATATGCTTAGTGGGTACTAGCATACGGGATGAGTCTCCATTGCTTTAGAGCAAGTGGGAGATGTAGTTTGTTGTATTTTAAATAATAGGGTGTGCTCTAAAACAGCTTAATCACATGCTTTCGTGCAAGTGGGAGATTGTTAGGTGTGATGCACGAAAGACAATTTTGTAATTGTTTTATTTAATAAATGAAATGATATTGTTATTCATATTTATTATTCTCATATTCACCGATATGACAATAGTAATTACACTACGAAAACCCCTAAAGTATATCGTTTATGTAATCACTTAACTCGGTGTATGGTATATACACGGAGGATTGAGTTAGTGAAGATGTACTTAAAATACAATTAGCCCGTAGTGAAGTTAATCGAGAGTATCGGGTCTCTCCTTTAACGTGCTATTAATGCGCCTAGAACACAATAGGTGTGATAGTCCTATCCGGACTTTCGGTTAAGAGAACCTAATGGGGCATTTATATATGATAGATATATCATATAGTATCGGACCGATTTGATTAGAGTTCACGATATAATTCCGTAATCGAGAAGTCTTATCGAATCAATGGATGATCATATTTATGGATATATCTTAATCTCGAGGTGATCACGAATCAACCGCTTGAATCGATTATGAGGTTTGACTTGACGGTTAAGGATTACACCGAGTCCGTGGTCCGAATTACCCCATCTTGGCATTGTATCGGATTGAGTGAGTAGTCCGTGTTATCACAGATACGAATCCATTCCTTCCATTTATGGAAGTAGAAAGACGCTTCTCTTATTTGTTAATCCTAGAAACCGATCGATCGCGCTGAGTTCATATTACAATCGATTAGCTACCAAAGAGTTGTATGAATTAATTGATCACTAGGGGGTTAATGGTAAATAAGGATAAGATGTTCTAAAAAGGGTTAACGGTAACTTCCCGATCTAGAATGAACAGTCTATGGAGGATTAATCCATATGTAATGATTATATCAATGGACGCTTATTGTTATTCTCGTGAGGAGATAAATATAATCTTTTAATCGGAGGAGTGCAGTCACGGGATTATGGTGGCATATTCCTGTGATTGATTTATCGAATATAATTATTCTGCTCGTAAGATAATTATTTATTTGATTTATCGGAGCCACGATTATTAGTCCATGGTCCCCGACGTGCCTCCTAATATAGCATAGCTATTCTCGGACGTCGAATCCTCGATAATATTAATTTAGTTCTTGTTGACTTCATTAAAACGATATGTGAATTAATTGTTTAGTGGACTATTAAATTAGTTGGGCTAAATAATTAAATATGTGAAAAAGACATTTTTCATAATCTTGACCCAATTATTGTGTTAGGGTCGAAATTAATTGTGACTAGGTCACAAAGGAAATTTCGCCACATGGATTATTATGGAACAAGAAATTATTTTTTTTGCATTAATAAGACATGTGCATAAAATATTTATTGGATAAATATTTATGGTAAGAAATAAAGATAAATATTATTCTAGATTTGTTCTAGAATATTATGGGATTATCTTTTATTTAATGGGATTATTATAATTGATTTTGTATTAATTATTAAATCCTTGGAGGTTAAGTTTTACTCTCCTATATAAAGAGAGTTCTCACAAGCCTTACAACACACAATAATTTCGACTTCATCTCTTAGAGAGAGAAGGAAAATATTTTCGGCCAAGGGGATTAAAGGGGAAAAATCTTGGAGGTTTTTCCGGGTAGCATATCGGAAGGGTTCGAGTCGAGAATTTCCTTCCACCGGGAGTTGATTGGATCACACGTACGGAAGATCGTGGTGCTCTTCACACCTTTGTTTATTCTTCCTATTGCGGTTCTTCAACTTGGATTTTGAGATCCAAGAGGTATGTTCTACAACCCCCTTGTAGATGTAGATCTAGTTATTTTATTACGTGTAATTTATAGATCTAGATCCATAAATCGCTTCCGTTGCGGATGGTATTACTAACAGAAATTGGGGTCGCCACAAGCCGGCCAGGATTTTTTCTCAAATATATGACAAAGAACAAGGTCGATTCCAAGCGACCCAGAGTCGAAGGGTTTAATATGGCCGCAGACCAGATCTCCATGATAAAAGCGGTCCCAGATAAAGCTGTTGAGGTAGAAACACTGCAGTCCGGGATCAACCAGATTTCACAGCAGAGGATGAGCTGTTCGAGACTATGAAAAACAAAAATACCCCGATTAGAAAATAAAAATCGGATCGCAGACATCACAAAAGGAACGAGAGGAGCTGATCTAGCTTTTGAAAGAAAATATGGACGCCTTCGCCTGGGAGGTAACCGAGGGCGTGGAGCCGGAGGTCGCGCTACACTACTTAAGCGTCGATCACAACTTCAGGCCGATCCAACAAATAGAGCACCAATTCTCTGCAGAAAAGGAAGTAGCTATAAAAGGGGAAGTCGAAAAACTTTTGGCAGCAGGAATAATCAAGGAGCTTCAGTATCCAACTTGGTCAGCTAACGTTGTAATGGTGAAAAAGCACAACGGAAAGTGGCGGATGTGTGTTGACTTCACCGATCTGAATAAAGCCTGTCCTTAGGATCCTTATGCGCTGCCATGAATTGATAAAATGGTAGACGGGATCGCGGGTTTCGAGACGCTGAGTTTTCTGGATGCCTATTCAGGCTATCATCAGGTAAAAATGGCCGACGACAAAGAGCTGACCGCCTTTAGGGCCACCGGCGGACTCTATTACTATGAGATGATGCCCTTTGGTCTGAAGAATGTGGGTTCAACATATCAGAGGATGGTGAACAGGGTTTTCAACTCGCAAATCGGCAAGAACATGGAGGCATACATAGATGATGTGGTCATGAAATCAAGTCTCCATGATCACTAGGTGGACCTTCGCGAAATCTTTATGAACGTAAGGAAGCACTCGATGAACTAAACCCCGCAAAATGCACTTTTGGGGTTCAGGCCCGAAAATTTTTAGGCTTTATGGTAAGCCAAAGGGGATCGAAGCACACCCTGATAAAATAGAGGCTCTAATCAATATGAGCGAGCCGACAACAATCAAAGAAGTATAGAGGCTGAATGGGAGGATAATCGCTCTAGGGAGATTCATCTCAAAATCTGCGGAAAAGAGCTTACCCTTCTTCAAATTACTCAAAGGGAACAAAACCTTTGTGTGGACTGGGAATGCTCGCAGGCCTTCAAAGAGCTCAAAACTTATCTATCAAGCCCGCCGTTGCTGATCAGTCCTATAACTGGTGATGTTTTGCTTATATACTTAGCACCTCGAGACATCATCAAGGCCTAGCTTTGTTAAGGAGGATGGTACCATTCAAAATCCCGTTTATTATGTCTCTAAGGCCCTCAGTCCAGTTGAGAGTCGCTATTTTAATATCAAAAAGTTAGCCTACTGCGCTGTCATAGCCGCCTGAAAATTAAGGGCTTACTTTTCGTCGCATACTATTACTGTGTTGTCTGATGCCCCGCTACGCCAAGTCCTACACAAGCTGGATTTATCTGGTCGGTTGCTACGTTGGGCCATCGAACTCACCGAATTTGACATCCGGTACGAACCTCAAAAATCTATCAAAGCCCAGGCTTTGCCCGATTTCATCACAGAAACAAGCTTCAATGAAGAATCACGGGAACAAACCAACTCAACGCATCGCGACGACACCATAGTGACCACAGCGGACGAGCCCAAGAGGCCAAATCACTGTTGGCAGCTTTACATCGATGGCGCCGCCAGCCACAAAGGTTGCAGTGCTGGGATTATCCTATTGGAACCAGGCACCTCGAAAGAAATTGAAAGGGCTTTGAGATTTGACTTCACCGCATCAAAACATCAAGCAGAGTACAAAGCGGTCATATTAGGACTTGAGCTCGCCCGGGCCATGAAAGTTGAAAATGTGGAGGTATTCTGTGATTCTCAGTTGGTGGTCAATCAAGTAACATGATCGTTCGGGATTCATTGCGAAATCCTACAAAAGTATATTAATCTCGTTAAAAAGCTTGAGGGAAGCTTCAAATACTGTAAATTCACCAACATCCCTCGAGAGGACAATCACAGAGCTGACTACCTGTCAAAGCTAACTGGCGACAACGAAATTAGTAACCCAGTGATCGTGGTGGAACACCTATCAAGCCCGCTGTTAATCAAGCCGAGGTCATGGATTTCCAACCCGCTAATCTATGCTGGATCGACACAATAAAGGCCTATATTGGATCAAGAGCACTTCCCGATGACCCAAAGGAGGCTAAAGCCCTGATCAGAAGGGCCACAAGGTACACCATCTTAGACGACATTCTATACCGAAGGTCATTCTCCAAACCTTTGTCACGATGTGTACGACTAGAGGAGGTGGAAGGAATTCTTATAGAGCTACATGAGGGGATGTGCGGTGGCCATCCGGCTAGCCGCACTCCCGCTCCGAAAATTTTGTTAGCTGGTTACCACTGGCCAAAGCTCGCAGAGGATGCCCAAATATACGCCATAAGGTTCGATAAATGTCAAAAATTTGCAGTCCTTCCCAGGCTACCATCAGTCGAACAAAGCATCGTCGTCGCCGTATGGCCGTTTGACATGTGGGCTATTGACCTTATCGGGCCGCTCAAAAGAGGTCGCTCCGGATGTGAATACGTTGTGGTCTCCGTCGATTATTTCACCAAATGGATCGAGGCCAAAGCCTTGGTCAAATCAACACTAAAGATATAATATATTTCCTGCTCGATCAAGTTTGGACCAGGTTTGGCGTCCCTAGAGTGATAGTATCAGATCACGGGCCTCAATTCAGGGAGGAGTTCGACGCCTTTGCAGAGAGAATAACGTTAAGCATTGGCAATCGTCAGTATGCTACCCATAAGGCAATGGTCATGCCGAAAACGCCAACAAACAAGTACTAAGCGTAATTAAAAAGAGCCTGGACGAGAAAGCGAGAAAATGGCCTGATCACTTACTAGCGGCCTTATGGGCCCTCAGAACATCAAGGAAAACAACCACAGGGGAAACTCCCTTCACTTTAACCTACGGGTTAGAGGCTATGGCACCAGCGAAAATGGCCCTACCAAGCTTAACGGTCGCGCATTTCAGAGTGGTGGATAACACGCTGACTAGGCAGCTCGACCTCGATCAATTAGAAGAAAAACGAATCAACTCGTATGGCCGCTTGCTCAATTGCAAACAAGCGGCCAAACGCCACCACGACAAACGTGTCCGCAATCATCACTTCGCCGTGGGAGATTTTGTTCTACGGAACGGACAAGCCACCGGGCATGAGGCCAAGAAAGGCAAGCTATCCGAGAACTGGGAAGGCCCACTTCAGGTCGCAAGGATAATAAAGAAAGGCACTTACGTCTTGCGAGACAACCAAGGCCGCAAGTACGACATGCCTTGGCGCGCCGACAACTTGAAAAATATTACATGTAAGCCATCTACCTACTTTATGCAAAAAAAATCGTTTTTGCTCAAAATAAAGGGGACGATCGTTCTGTTCTCGGCAAACCTACGAACTACAAATTCCTCCGGTCTAACCAAAAACAAGGGGGCCGGTGAGGTTTTCAAAGCTACTATTTCAAATGAATCCACAACGATCCAAAGAATGAGTCGGCACACTAGCTACATCAGTACATAACCTAGCAATCAGTGAGCTAAAAGGAACGCGGCGATCAGGATCCATAGTGACGGCAAACTTAACAGCCTCTCGGTGAATCAGGATCCCCCAATCAACATCCACCTGGGGGTCATGAATGGCATGCAAAAGGAAGGCTTCAGCCTCGGTAACGACCTCGAAATCCACAGATGGAAGAGCTCGCGAGTTAATTATCCTTTTCCCCCGTTGCTACGAGACAGTTCAGATGTGGGGCCTAGTGTGTGAGGGCGTTGACGGTTCGGGAAAAGCCTACGAATCGCACGACGCAGGCGAACTTGCCTACTTTCCTCATCACCAAGATTCTAGGCAACCTTATAATGGGCAGTGGGGTCGATATCAGGAATGCGAAGAACCCCATTGATAGCCTCCAGGGTAAAGTTGACAGAAACACCCCGAAGAAGGATAAATCTAATAGCTTCCTCGGGAGAAATCTCTAAAAGACGGAGTAAAGTTCCCTCACCTTCGTAAGGTTGAAGGGTGTCATGGGCGGGAGACAAAATCCAACCACCCAGAAAGTGGAGCCCGGAGCAAAGAGCCATCTCCTTCAACTTTGTCCTCGTTTAAACCTCTCTCCCTCGGAGACTTGATCACATCAAAGTAACTCCAGAAATGGTCCTTGGCAATATTAGAGGCAGTAATAAAGAAAGGAGAAACATCACGCATAGGGCGGGCTTTGTACAATCGCACCGAGCTAGCCTCGCCGGATCGGAAAGCCATCAGAAAATAAATATTTGTGCCAAAAAGGAGTGAAGAAGGACCAGGGAACCCCCCCTCTTATAGAGGATCACAAAAGGAATGTGCGGTCAAGATCAACGGAATCAGACGGCCGGCATTCACGCGGTCTATCCAAACGAAACGATAGTTATCTAAACGAGAGTCAAAGTTACAGTCATTGCGCGATTACCGAAACGATCAAAAGCCTGCCAGTGAGCCGTCTAATCAAG
This sequence comes from Gentiana macrophylla, assembly GCA_026214975.1. Lineage (NCBI taxonomy): Eukaryota > Viridiplantae > Streptophyta > Magnoliopsida > Gentianales > Gentianaceae > Gentiana > Gentiana macrophylla. Next base: position 77,906,307 of record CM047813.1, on the reverse strand, counting down.
TCAGAGCTTTAGCTTTTCAGTAGCACGCTCATTACTTGCCTCAGGTCAAAAGATTCTTTATTTCCAATCAAGGAGGTTAGTCATGTTTCATTCCAACTCGCCCTCGCCTTACTTAGAATGAAGGGGCCGGCCGGGTAAACGAAATTTTAATTTGAGGCAAAACCTGCCTTAAATTTCTGGCGAGCCCAACATTACAAACTCGCCAAAAATTAGGGGACGGCATAGGAATTTTGTCTCGATCAAACCCATTAAGGCTTCGCTCGAAACAAAGGGGGCCACATATTGGAATTTTTGAACTCAAAAGCACAATAGCTCAAGGTTCTATTATTTTAGCGAGTTGTTCTCTCAACCTCGCCAAAATAAAGGGGGCCGCATACATGCAAGAGAGCAAATCACAAAAGCAAATACATAAACTGGAAGTTGCACAAATCAAGCCAAAATCGGCCACAAATCAAGAATTATTGCAAAGGCAGCAAAGGAAAGCATTGAAATAGTGCGAACAAATCAAAATGTGTGAACAAAAAGAAAATTTGAATTATTACAGATCGCAAAAATTGTTTCAAAAAAGCAGAAAACATAAAATCCTTAGTTTGAGCTGGGAGGAGTATCAATATACTCATCGCCGGGTTGAGCATCTGCAGCAGGAGGAAGGCTCTTTAAAACGTCCAGGTTTACAGGGTTGACTGGTGGAGGGTCCCAGATCGGCTCGCCATCCTTCATCTGCCCGGCTTGGATATCGAAAATATGGTCGTCAGTATAAGGGATGTCCGGGTGAAAGGCTAGCAACTCAGGATTTCGCTGGGACATGGCAACCCACCGAACCATCTCCTAAAGACCAACTGTTTCTCTACCATGATGTAGCCAGAGGCGCGGGCAAAGTGATTGAAGCCTTGATCAAAGCTCGCCTCTTGAGTATCAAATATTCATCAGAAAGCTTATAGGCGGAAATGGCCGTAGGACCGGCTTCCTCGGCGGTCTTCTCGGCAGCGGCAAGTTGCTCTCTCAAGCTTGCAATCTCCTCCTGAGCGCCCTTTAAATCTTCAGTGGATTTCTTAGTGGCCTCATTCAAGATCGCCACCATCTGTTGCAACTCAGCATCCAACTTAGCGCTCGCCTTCTGATATAGGTCAACCAAATAAGATATTTCACTCCATTTTTATCACATTTTCAAGAATTTTAGCGAAATTTTGCATCAAAAATAATAAATATCGTAGTTATATAATTTATTTCAAAATATATATATATATATATATATATATATATATATATATATATATATATATATATAGATATCATAAATTTCCACTAATCGTAATTAATTTGAGATTTATTTAACTAATTTTGCCATCGATTTACCTGTGGTTTTTCTGGTTTTGTTTTGTACAAATACACCGTGATGAAATCCTGAAGTCACAGCGTAAATTAAAAATCGGCAAAAGGATTTACAAATATGAAAATCTTATTATTCCCCTGGACAAGATCGAATATTATTAGAAATAATTTGACAAGACCCGCGCAGCATCATAAGTGTATGCCGATCTCACGCCGAATATTTGAAGATTTGGGAAATTTTAAGCATTTAATACGCATTAAATGAGTCCTGACAACCCCTCCACATGCCAAGATTCCGCGCAAACCGGAGGAGTACAAGCGTGACGCCGGAAAAAGGACCCACTCAGAATTATTTCTCTACTATCCACATACAGAGACGGTTCATATATATATATATATATATATATATATATATATATATATATATATATATATATATATATATATATATATATTACAACAAAAGGGAAAGGTAAGTAAGAATTTTTACTCCCATCTTGGAGGCAAAAAAAAATATAAAGGCTCATATAGCCAAAAATTAGTAAAATCACTTATAACTATTTTTCATCACAATTAACACTTAGAATGTGGACATCATATTATGATAGTTGATAAGTATACACTAGACTGTCGGATGCAAATCAGATGGTGAACACCAGAGATGCAAGAAAGCTGCATAATACTAATTCGACGGTTGTACCGGTAACATTCTAGTATTATTTTGTATTGTTAATCTGATTATTATGAATGCTAATTTTAATATGTTAGTATTTGTAGTAATGAGTGGCTAGACTTATAACTGGCCAAGGCAATGTAACTGACTATTTTGGTCTCTTTTGGTTGAACGGATAATGATTATGTAATGTATATTTTAATTTCGATTGTGTTGAAGCTTTTTCTACTTAAATTGATTGTCAGCTCGTGTTAGAGTAATTAACCAATACTGGCATACACACACTTAATTAATACCGAACGGAGACATTAGGTGTGAGAACGAGGTAGAAAAACCGGAAGGTAAAATTGGCCGTTTATCGGAATCCTATTTCTTATCCGGAGAAAGATTAATTGTACTCGAGAGTTTATCATGTCAAATCATTAGGTTTAGGGCTCTTAAACCAAGGAGGAGGCATAGAACAATTTCGTGCACTCGTATGAGGGGAAATTGTTAGAATAGGAGTGCACCGTTTCACACAATTGAATACCCTTAATAGGCCGATTTAATCACATCCTTAAAACTAAAAGAGACTGTAGTTCAATGAAATTGTCTTGGCTAGTACCTTTATTATTAATTTTTAATTTTATTAGTAACGTAAACTATTACTTTTATGTTAAAACTGCGACTTAGATCAAGATAATAATAGCTAATTGGTGTTTAACCACACTTTGAATTATATCGTGTTCCCTGAGGAGACGACCTTGATTCATCGGACTAGACTACAATTTGACCCGGTACACTGCCGGTAAGATTGGACCCCAGTTTTAGGCTATCACCTTCATAGCCGCCCTCATACGCTCTATCTCTGCCAAAGCTTTCACATGATTGGTTTCAGCAGCATCTCTAGCCTTGTCCGAAGCACCAAGGGCCGCGGTTGCTTTTCTGAGCTCGACCCTGCATTTCTCAGCGGCCTCTATAGCATTATGAATGTGAGTTCCGAGCTGAAATAGAGAAAAAGAGGATAAGTTCACAGGAAAATAAAGTCAGAGAAGCAAATATGAGCTAAAACTTACCATAGAGGCTGCGATCCCAAACTGGCCGGCAAGATCCTTTAGCTCAGCGACCTCATCCTTGGTAGGGGCATCGTCTTGAACCACGACGCGAGCAGTAATCCCTCTGTCAATCTCCATTTGAAATCCGGGTGGCAAATCCCAAGCAAGACGGCCCAAAGGAATGACATCAGCAATTGCCTCCCACTGATCTGGCTCGCCTTTGTCATGTCAAGACCTTGGATAAACTCAGCGTCTAGCCAGATAGCCTCCTTCCCTTTGTAACCACGGGGCAGTGTTCCTGTTGGCAGCGCCCCCATCTCCTCTCTCGACCTCTTCAGCAATCACTTCAGGTCACGACGTCGGCTTCTCAACAGGTCGCTTATCAGAACGACCAGTACCCTTGGAGGTTTGAGACTCACTTGCAGTTTTTGGCTTCTCAACTCTGGATCGCTTGGAGCCATGAGACTCTTGAGCGGGCACTTCAGCCTGCGATCTCTTCTGGGCCCCGCCAGCTTGACTTGAGCCCGCACCAATGTTGGCCGTTGGCTGAGGTTGCAGGCTTGGGTCGTATGTTTCGTTAATAATATAGGCATCCATAGTACGAGGGATCCTCCCTGGAGCTTGTTTCAATTGCTCCTGCTCGCCCACGCAGCTTCATCTACGAGCCTCTGCTTCTGAGCCCGGCGTTCATTTGCATCCACCATGCTAACTGCAAAGGAGTGCGTCAAAGCAGGACCAGATAATAAAATGCAAAGCATTAAGGTGCGTAAAATAATAAAGTGAAAAGCAATAAGGAAGTAACGGCGAGGTCTTCTATTAGGGTCGCCGCGGCAGATGGGACACTCGGATGGGAAGCACCAGATGACAATCTCCTATCCAGTCAGAGTTGCTTTCCTCAGGATTAATGGCGACCAAATCTTGAGATTTGGGCGGACCTGTTATTCCCGCTCTACTCGGGTGTGGCTCCGCCATATCAATAAGTTCGACCCAAGATACATTCCTCGCCGAAGGCTCAATCCCATCAGATCTTATGATCGCCATCAGCCCTTTGACGAATAGAAGCTTAGAGACATGAGGACAATCAACAGTGAGAAGAGAAACCTTCCATTTGCGAGGAGCGGCATGAGGAAGAGGCCAACCCACTTTTGATTCAACTTTAAAAACGTGATCCCCCCCAGTTGTGTACCTTGTTGGGAAGATGAAAAAATAAACGGGGAGTCTTCGTCCTCACCGAGATCTGCCCTGGAATAGAGGTCGCACAGATAAGGTGGAATTGTTTGAAAATGGAGAGAGTGGGCTCTTTCTTCATTGTCCGACACAAGACAATATAAGCCATAATCTGGATAGCGGCCCACAAAGCAAGGTCGCATGGAAATATCTGCAGCTCACATAACAGCTTGACCAAGAACGGGTCAAAGGGAGGTCGAAAGCCCGCGAAGAAATGGTCAAAATGAAGCACTATGGAATCCCTAGAGCGACGAGCACCGATGAAATCTTCACGATCGCCAAGTTTAAGCTTGTCTTCCTCCTTGTCGAAATCGAATAAAGAAAACTTGTAGAGGTTAGGATCAATGTTGAAGCGACGTTGGAGATTTTTACCGAGGTCCTTGCTCTTTAGGATCCGATCCCATGCCTTCGCAACATCTTTCTCATACAAGTTTTGAATAGCAAACTCCCTTAAAGCCTCAGGGTTGTTAGGTTGGGGTTTTTTCCCTTCGCCGCCGCCTCCCCAATCGTTGTGGTCGCAGACGCCCCTCTCTTTCTCTTCGGCTTTTTGGGAAGAGACAAGGGTAGTGTTCGAGGCAGTGGCATGTTTTCCTCCTCGCTGGATCTCATCAATTCGTGAAAAGCGGCGTCCTCAATACGGGTTGCGTCCTCATCACCCCCCGCGGCTCCGCTAGTACTAACCTCCGCGGCCTGATCTTCTGTAGGGAAATCCTCCACGCCTCGTGGTGCTAGCTAGTGACGACGTTTTCTAGGCTATACAATCCTTACCGGCGCAGTACCGGGTCAAATTGTAGTTCTAGTCCGTGAGTCAGTCCTATCCTCAAGGAAATGAAAATCTAATTCAAAGTGTGGTTAAACACCAAGAAGCTATTATTAACTCGATCTAAGTCGCAGTTTTTACCTTTTATAGGGTTAGATTGTTAGAGTTAGATGTTAGTAAAACAGTAAATAAATACTTATATAATATATAGAAACTAGCCAAGATAATGTTATTGAACCATGATCCTTTTTAGTTAATAGATGAGACAGATCTTCCTTTTTCAAGGTGTAATTTATGTGAAACGGTGCACTCCTCACTCAACAGCTCCTCTCACACGAAGCGTTTTAAATCGCTATCGCCTCATCAATCATCCAATGTCATCCAAAAGATTGGGTACTCCGCTTTGTCATGCGGTCAATGTCAAAGATCTCGATCGAATGTAAATTAACGTAATAAGATCTTGAGCACAATTTTAATAAGATTTGTTTCTCTCAAAACAAATCGCGCCCGGTAGGAAATAGGATTCCGTTGTCACGCTTTCACTCGGCCATTTTTACCTCCGGTTTTCTACCTTTTTTCTCATATCCTAACTTCACCGCTTAGTTCGTCATTAGGTTACGATTCTGCTTATATTGATTAGCTCATTCAATATTAACGTTCCATTAAGCTCAAGTAGAAAAAGATTCATCATATTCAATTTTAATCATTTTTAACATAGTCAATCATCCATTTTACCAAAAAGATTAAAATAGTTCAATTACATATTTTGGCTAATATTACTAATACTAATATATATATATATATATATAAATAGATAGAAATAATAAACATAATAACATTAGAATATATTACTGATTACAACTGTTGAATCGGGGTTGTTTCCACCGGATAGAGCATAACAAAGCTTCGGAATCAACAATCTTCGATAATTATTCCACCATTACAACGATACTATAACTACTTTATATATATATATATATATATATATATATGGGCCCAAAATGATGAAAACAAGAAAAGAGAAGAAAGAAGATGGAAGAAGAGGGGATAGGGAGGAGATGAGAAGAGAGGGGTAAAGGATTGTGATGAGTTTGGGGAGGTATTTATAGGGGAAGGTTGCAAGTGCTAGCATGTTATGATCATCATTAGTCATCATTAGCCATCATTAGCAAGTAACATGCACCAAATTCAGCCAAAAAAATCTGATTTTTAGCCAAAAATCTGCATTATTTCCTGTCCCGGTTCGAACCGGGCTTGCTCCGGTTCGAACCGGTTTCTTCAGGTTCGGACCGGAATATCAGCTGTTCGGTAAAACGACCATAACTTGAGTTATAGACCTCCGATTGACATGATTCAAAATGCGTTGAAAAGCTCATTTGAAGATCTAAAACTCTCATGAAGAAGTCTTCCCCAGAAAATGCCTTTAAGTTGGGTCAAATGTCTGTCGTAGATATTTTATGGTAGAAGCATTCAGGACAATTGATCCGTTTGAACTCGTTAGCTTATGGCAACTTCTTCTATCCTTAAAAATACATCTTTTAGGCTCAAAAAGTGTCGTCACTTGGAATTTCGGTCAACCTATAATCCTGCAATAAATTACCAAAATACCAAGCGTAAATCCGACACGACACTCCGGTTACTAAACCGGTACAAAACTTATAAAAACTTATAAAAATACGATAATTTATATAATAATTACTACTTACACATTTGGATGAAATTAATAAAATTAATGACTTAAATTGGTACAATAATACTCAAAGTGTTATCAATATTAGGGTAAAATGTCATAATAATGATTGACAATTTGTCGCTCATCACAACACCCCACTTAGCTTTTGGTCGTCCTCGAGCAAAACAAGCGATAAAACAAATTGAATGAGGGACAAATTCATGAAGATATAAGATGTAAGGGACAACCAGATGTTGCAACCATTCGAATTACAACCAGGCTTTAACCTTAATATAAATGTATAACAGAGTGTGTGTGTGACAAGCCTTTTCAATTTCCACTATCCTCTCTTGAATAATTCAAGCAAACGCACATGTAACCATTCTGCATAAATCCTAATGACTTTCCTAGGTATAGGCGATATGAGCCCCACACAAAGTTCTCCCGTGTACTTATTAGGATAATCCCTAATGCATATCATTCAGTTTATACTAGGGATAGTCAGAAGATAACTAAGTTTTCAACCATGCTTAACCAACTTTCCACATTGTCATTTGCCAATTTTTACTTAATTTCACATGTGTAGCATATGCCTTCATTCCCAGCAATAGGATGTTTCGTGATAACGCCCTAGCTGGACTACTATCATCAGGCAGTCGGAAGCTTTTAAGCCTCATAGTGATACAGGACGTTTCGTGATAACGCCCTACCACACTCAAATCATTGGTAGCTACATCCGACATATAAATAGTTCATCTTAGTTTGGTTTCTTCCTTTCATTCCATTTTCCCAATAAACTTAACTTATATCCTTCCTATCACATTCAAACCTTCAGATATTCACAGTACACGTTCAGAAGTTAGGTACTAAGTTACTGCAAGTCTTTCTAGGATAAACCACTAGGATACTAAATGGATACAGTTTAAAATTTTCGCTTCAATATCAAAGGATTACGTGAAAGAATTCATGTTACACAAATAAATTTGGGGTTAAAATGCACTTACGGTTCACGTTGGTTATACACATCCAAATTGATCATTACATCTTCAAATCCATGAAATATATGCCTTGTACAATTTATTTTAATCAACTAAATAATGTTCGAAAAAGATCAAAAAAAAAACTAAGGGATTTATTGATACAAAATACGACTCCACTCCCCACTTATTAATCAACTAAGATCAAAAAAAAAAACTAAGGGATTTATTAATCAACTAGACCAATCACGACTCCACTCCCCACTTACGAACTTACATTGTCCTCAATGTAAAGTGAGTGTAAATAAGTTGTTGGGAAAGCAATGGTGCACTTAAACAAGTCAAAACAAATACTGGGATGATAAAAAATGGTGGGTGGGTGGGTCAAAGTTATGACCGTTGTGTGTGTAAATAAAATAAATGTGTATGGAGTGTGGCAGTGTAGTGACAGAAGGTAGATAAACACACCACATAAACTTTTATTGGTTTAAAACACACAATATTCCATAGTAGTTGAACTAATACATGTCACACATTATTTGAAATTTAAAACAGACTAGATCATGATATGAAATGTGTGACAAAGTATTAACTCTGAGTCTTTTATACCCAGATCCTCAAGGATTCTTTCAAATCGTTCTATCAACCTTAGTCCAAGAAATGATGCATTTGAATTTTCTCTTTGCTTTCTCTCGGGATTTTCGGATAACCACCTAATCGTTCCCTTTTTAATGACATTCAAACATTCATCCTGAGACTTGGTGAAACAAAATGAAAATCAATCCGAAGTGTTAGCAAAGTATCATCCCAAGTATGAGGATAGTATCATCCAAAGTATGAGTAATTATTATATTTAACATTTTTACGGGCTGCCTCCCGGTAGCGCTTTTGTTTAACGTCGTTTGCTCGACAGACTTAAACAACCATAATGATGATGATTAACTAATATAATATATACTAAACAAAATGGGATACTTCTAACAATTACTCACCAAAACATGTAGCAATTAAGTACATGAACCAACTAGAAATAAATGCTTAATGAGTAAATAGGAAGGATAGTACCCGATTTACTAAATTTATAGTCTATAGCTAGACTTTATCTTGCTTCGGTTTTTAATGCACTGGTGGTGGGTCATCCTCACGCACCACATCCATCTTTTTTATCAATACTGGTTTCCAACATATGTTAGACGAATGCCGTCGAATCCAACGGTTCTTGACCTTTTCCTTTGATTTTCGAGCTTTCGGTTTGCGAGCTTTCACATTATTGTTGGAGTCATCTTCTTCAACTACCTGCGTGTTAGTACGATCCACAACAAGGGGACACAAAGTGTCCACACAAGAATAAGATTCTAGTGTAGTGCATGGATATTTCAATGAATTGTAAATGTTGAAGACAATGCGCTCATCATTAACTCCCAAACTAAGCTCTCCCTTACGAACATCGATCACAACTCCCACCGTTGCTAAAAATGGTCTACCGAGGATAAGGGGTGCACTCCCTACCTCCATATCCATAACAACAAAATCGACTGGGAAGTAAAATTTATCAACCTTAACCAACACGTCTTTAATGACTCCTTTAGGATGTTTAATAGATCTATCTGCAAGTTGGAGAGTCATCTCCGTACGCTTAAGCTTACATATGCCAAGTTTCATGAAATCATTATAGGACATGAGGTTTATGCTTGCACCGAGATCACAAAGCGCCTTCTCAAACAAAAGTCCCCCAATTTCACATGGGATAGTAAAACTACCAGGATCTTTAAGTTTAGGAAGAAGCTTGTGTTGAAGCACGGCGGAACACTCCTCACTTAGACACACCGTCTCATATTCTTCCAACCGCTTTTTACGGATAGTATGTCTTTAAGAGACTTACCATATTCCGGCATATTGATTAGAGCTTCAATGAAAGGGATATTAATAGTTAAGTGCCGAAAAGTGTCAAGAAATCGTATGCATTTTATCCAACTTCATCTTTTTCATTTCCTCTCTCGGGGATAGGGAAGTGATTCAAGCTCAATTAAATTAAGGTTAGAATGTATACTTCCCTTACCCTTGTCGTTAGATTTAAGATGGTGAAGCTTCCTTGGATGTTTGTGCATTTGGAGGACAAAGGTGTGTGTCATCATTCTCGCACCTTTTTCTTCGAATCGCACTTTGGATATGGTGTCGCCTCACGAGTTGAACCGAGGTGAATTTGGGTTGAGCCGGATAAGGTTCGGTTTGAATTGGTCCTTTGAAACTTGATTCCTTTTTATCTTGTTCATTGGACAAGGTCCTTAGATCATTCAGTCTTGGATTTTTCAATATTCTAGGAACCTTGACCCATTCCTCATCCTCACTTTCAGGTTCAATACATCTGTTTTGTCTTAGGAAATCTTCAATAATGTCCTCTTCCTCTTTGGTGAATTCAGGTTCATCTTTAGATTCCACATTCTTTTCAAATTTACCTTCTAAATCATCCTCTACTTCATTATTTCCGAAGTTTTCTAATCCATTACTTCCACAGATTCTTCCACTCTTGGTATTAACAGCTTTTACCTCTCTCGGGTTTCTTTCAGTATTACTTGGTAATCCTCCTGGAGGTCTACTATTTTTACGTTCTCCTTCTCTACTCAAATAATATTCCATATTCCTTACTGATGCTTCTATAATTCTCATTCTGGTATCATGTCCACTCATATATGTTTTCAACGTACTCATATCCTTAGTGACAGTACCTATAGAAGTTATCATAGTTTCCATATTTTGAGCTTGAGTAGACATCACACCCATCATATTTTCCATTAATTTCTCCCATTTATCAACTCCTTCAGGTTGAGTTGAACTTTGGGTGACTGGTATGCTTTGAGTGGTATGTTGTGGATATTGTCTAGGTAATGATTGTAGGTTCTGATTCGAGGTATCTCCTTGATAAACCTTATTAGTATATGGATTCTTATATTGAACTGGATATGGTGGTTGTCCTTGCTTACTAGGGTTTTCAGACCAACGAAAAGTAGGGTGATCTCTTCTAATAGCATTAAACGAGTTTGAATACGCGTTGTTCAAATTCTTATGCTGTTGTAAAAAAACTCACCTCCTCCCTTGAATATCCTTCTGGTTCTTCTATCCCTAATGACACATTATCATGATTTGAGTAGTCATTTGGTAAGATATTTTCTGAGTTTACATTTTTACTGGCTAATAAGCCGTCAAATTTCCTACTCAAATTCTCCAAGTGTGCTAGAACTTCCGTATTCGATGTACATTCTCCTGCAAATGCTACTTTTCTTGTGCTAGAACTGGTTTTCCACATTCGGTTATTTTTGGAAATCTTTTCAATAGCATCGTAAACTAATTGGGCTTCACTCATCATTAAAGAACCACCACATGCACGATCAACGTCTGCACGTGAGTCTTTCCTTAGTTTACGACAGAAAAGTTGGATTTGCATATCTAAGGAATAACCATGATCGGGACAAGCTCGTAATAGCTTTTAAAATCTTTCCCAAGCATTCCCAAACGTTTCTTCAGATCCTTGTCTAAAGCTAGCAATTTCGACTATTAATTCCAAATTCATTCCCGGAGTAAAATATTGTTTTAAGAACTCGGTTTGAATGTCTTCCCAACTTGTCAATGAATGATGTGGGAGTGACATAAACCAATCTCGTGCTCTTCCTTTTAAAGAAAAAGGAAACATAGACATCCTCGTTAATTTACGATGAGCACCTTGACTTTTGGTCAGATTACAGATTCTTGAAAAAGATAGATGTGATGATGTGGATCCTCATCATCTACTCTTGTGAATTGGGCTTGTGTGTCAATTAAACAAAAAGATGAGATTTTATTTCAAAATTATTTTCTCCTTTATTGGGTAAAAGAATTGGATTATTAATCTGGTTCCTTCTCACGGTCTGATCACAAATAAGTCTTGGGTTTGGTGGGTTAGGATTATTACGATTATTCTGGTTCCGATTCTGATTATTTCTATTATTATGATTCTGATTATTAAGATTCCCTTGGGCATGATCTAGCCCTTGTTCCGGTGTTTCATTACTGACTTCAGCCATTTCCGTATTTCGATTTGAAGATGATCCTTGGTCAGGATTTCCTGATCGATATGACCTCGTTTACTCTCTACTCTTAACTGTCTTTCTTTATGTCAGGCTTATAAGGAGTGAGTGGGGCCTTACCGCTTCGGGTCATCAACTATCGAAATTAGAAAAGGCTCGAATTTGGTAGAAGAAGAAAATTGGTAACTAAAAGAAGGTAGGTACCAACAAAAAATAAAAAAGAAATGTGATAAGAAGAGTGTTGACTTATCCTCGAGAATTTTGAGCTAATACAAGTAGTAACCATAGACACGAGGAATTAGCGCCGTTTCCCGCAACGGCGCTAAAAAGATGACGGACGCTTTTCTAGCTATACAATCCTTACCGGCAAGTGTACCGGGTCAAATTGTAGTTCTAGTCTCAAGAGTCAGTCGTATCCTCGTGGAAATGAAAATCTAATTCAAAGTGTGGTTAAACACCAAGAAACTATTATTAACTCGATCTAAGTCGCAGTTTTTACCTTTTATAGGGTGAGATTGTTAGAGTTAGATGTTAGTAAAATAATAAATAAATACTTATATAATATATATAGAAACTAGCCAAGATAATGTTATTGAACCATGATCCCTTTTTAGTTAATAGATGAGACAGATCTTCCTTTTTCAAGGTGTAATTTATGTGAAACGGTGCACTCCTCACCAACAGCAGCCTCTCACACGAGCATACGAAACTGTCATACGTCTCATCAACTGTCCAATGTCATCCAAAAGATTGGGTACTCCGTTATGTCATGCGGTCAATGTCAAGGATCTCGATCAGAACAGATAAATTAACGTAATAAGATCTTGAGCACAATTTTAATAAGATTTGTTTCTCTCAAAACAAATCTGCCCCCGGGTAGGAAATAGGATTCCGTTGTCACGTTTTCACTCGGCCATTTTTACCCTCCGGTTTTTCTACCTATTTTTTCTCATATCCTAACTTCACCGTTTAGTTCGTCATTAGGTTACGATTTTGTTTATATTGATTAGCTATGTCAATATTAACGTTTCATTAAGCTCAAGTAGAAAAAGATTCATCATATTCAATTTTAATCATTTTTAACATAGTCAATCATCCATTTTACCAAAAAGATTAAAATAGTTCAATTACATATTTTGGCTAATATTACTAATACTAATATATATATATATAAATAGATAGAAATAATAAACATAATAACATTAGAATATATTACTGATTACAACTGTTGAATCGGGGTTGTTTCCACCGGATAGAGCATAACAAAGCTTCGAAATCAACAATCTTCGATAATTATTCCACCATTACAACGATACTATAACTACTTTATATATATATATATATATATATATATATATATATATATATATATATACATGGGCCCAAAATGATGAAAACAAGAAAAGAGAATAAAGGAGATGGAAGAAGAGGGGAAATGGAAGAAATAGGGAGGAGATGAGAAGAGAGGGGCAAAGGATTGTGATGAGTTTGGGGAGGTATTTATAGGGGAAGGTTGCAAGTGCTAGCATGTTATGATCATCATTACCATCATTAGTCATCATTAGCAAGTAACATGCACCAAATTCAGCCAAAAAAATCTGATTTTTAGCCAAAAATCTGCATTATTTCCTGTCCCGGTTCGAACCGGGCTTGCTCCGGTTCGAACCGCTTTCTTGAGTTCGGACCGAATATCAGCTGTTCGGTAAAATTCATAACTTGAGTTGTAGACCTCCAATTGACGTGATTCAAAATGCGTTGAAAAGCTCATTTGAAGATCTAAAACTCTCATGAAGAAGTCTTCCCCATAAAATGCTTTTAAGTTGGGTCAAATGTCTGTCGTAGATATTTTACGGTAGAAGCATTCAGGACAATTGATCCGTTTGAACTCGTTAGCTTATGGCAACTTCTTCTATCCTTAAAAATACATCTTTTAGGCTCAAAAAGTGTCGTCACTTGGAATTTTGGTCAACCTATAATCCTGCAATAAATTACCAAAATACCAAGCGTAAATCCGACACGACACTCCGGTTACTAAACCGGTACAAAACTTATAAAAACTTATAAAAATACGGTAATTTATATAATAATTACTACTTACACATTTGGATGAAATTAATAAATTAATGACTTAAATTGGTACAATAATGCTCAAAGTGTTATCAATATTATGGTAAAATGTCATAATAATGATTGACAATTTGTCGCTCATCAGCTAGTACTAGTTCCCTCGCCCCTGCTCCGGGCAGCCTCTTTGCGACTCTTCTTACGTCGCGGTTCCGGATTTTGAAGAAAACTGCCAATACCAAATGGATCTTCATCTAGCTGAAGAGCGACCTCCCTCTCGGCCAGCTCATCTAGCAGATCATCCCCAGCTGATACATCAGGACTAGAGGGGTCATCCTCCCCTTCATCTTGTGCATAGTCGAATGCCTCTTGATCCTTATCCGAGTCGCCCCCTAACGCATACTCATAGTCGGACATCCTGCAAAAACAAGAGGAAAATGTGGAGCTTTCAGACCTGGGATAATGAGGATTAAGCCAGGGAGGTGATCGCACTCATCTCGACACCTTCCCCTCTGTTTTTGCAGGAGAGACGCAATGGCAAGGGTCCTAACGCAAAATACCCAGGTATCTACCCAGAAATCTATCTTTGATAGCAAAAACACACATATTTTCATACCATTTCGGAGACAAACAATACCAAAACAAGAGCACCTACTCAAAAATCCAAACTTTTACCCCAGAAAGTGCCCTAAATCGTGCATACATTGCTAGAATTTACAAAAGGAATCAATATACAAGAGGAAAAATAGGGAAATAGGCTTAGATGAAGAGGATTTACCTGTTTTTGAAGTTAAAACGGAGTCGGAAATTGGAAAAACACGCCGGAATCCTCAAACTCATAGCCGGAATCTTCCAATCTTCACCATGTTCGATAAAACTTGTTTTATATTTATTTTACCGGAACACCCCAAGTATAAGGATCGTAGTATAGGGTGTTACCGAGTCGTCCTACGGGAATCGTACAATTATCGGATTAAAATATAGCTGTTATAAATAATGTCACAACTTATTAACTAAAATTAAATTTTATACTAATTAAACTAGGGTTTATGCTAATTATGAACAGTAAAAATGATTTATGAACAGTAACTTCGATGAATAATAAAAAAAAAAGCGATGAACAAGAAATTTGCGTAAAATTAGCAATTAACAACTAGGGTTTCTAACACTAATTAACTAACTAGACGTAGCAATTGACGATTGTTACGAACGATTTCGGTTTATCAAAGATTTAAAAGAACGGTAAAACAACAAGGATCCACCACACAACAATCACGCAACCACTTTTTATGATCCAAATACGATTTATTGGTATGATCAATCTCAAATCGATCAATTCCTTTAAATCAATTTCTAGGATTCGTTTTCTTTTCCAAGCAAAACAAATTAACATTCATAACAAGATCATAAATTTGTTCCCAAATTAAACAACCCAATTAACAACAAGTGATTCCTCAAATTATCATTAACCGTATCGATTGAAAAGCTCTACTATTGAATCATATTTCCATATAAATTCAAAGCAAAATATGGTTTCATTGACATTCATATCTAATAAACACTTAACAATTAATCCAAGAATCAATCGATAAATAAAACAATATTCGAAATCATAAACAAGGATAAACTAACGATTCATGGTTGTGATGACGTTGTGTGGTTTCATCCCGTTGCTCTACCGCTATGTGCTTTAGCCAATAACCATGATGATAGTCATGATTATTGGAGAAGAAATCATCTCCGCTTTAAGGCTTTGAGCGGCTGCTGCCGTGAATGTAGTTATGCCGCGGTGCTCAAGAATATGCGTATATGATGTGTCTCAGTATTAGGGTTTCCTCAGCGCTGAATTTATAGGAGTTTGAGGCGGTGGCTCAAGGTCGGTGTCCGGACGGGCGTTTGATGAGAAGCTGATCATCCTGTATCAAATTTCTGCCTTGCAACTTCTAAAATTCATATCTTGAGTTGTAGACCTCCAAAAATTATGATCCGAATGTCATAAAAAGCTCTCGGAAAACTCTACAACTTTCATTAAGGACTCTTCTTCATACAACGCCTTTTGATTAGCCCGTCAGATTACGAGTATATTTCGGGATTTTCCACTTACCCAAATTGATTACCCACTTGACCACCATTTGAGTTGTAGAAGTCCGATTGATGTAATTCAAAGTGCGTTGGAAAGCTCTTTCAAAGATCTACAATTTTCATGAAGAAGTCCTCCTGAAAATGCCTCTAAGCTGGGTCAAATCTCCGTCGAAAATATGTAACGATTTAAGTACTTAGGAAAAATTTGTCCGTTGAACTCGTAAACTTGTGGCATCTTCTTCTAACCCTCTAAACACCTCTTTTAGACCGAAGATATGCATCTACAAGTTATCCAAAATATTGCAAAGTGTAACAACATCCAAATAAACATAAAACCAATGATAAAAACATATAAATCACCCACTTTTGCAATTTATTATCTTTAAACATCATTTGCTCGGTTTATCCTTTTGGCGAGTGATTTTCTATAAAAATCACTAAAACACGGGAGATAATGTTACTAAACAACTCGATAAAAACCATAAAATTAGTCGTAAACAACTCCCCACTTTAGACTTTTGCTCGTCCCGAGCAAAACAATCAAAACTAGCTCACTCTTTATATGCAATCCAAATAGATTCCTAACTCACGTAACAAAAGATACAACAACTATAGCAAATAATACCCACATAGAGATAGATTCGTGTGTGTATAACAAGCCCTTTTCAATCTTCACAATCCTTTCAAACAATACCCTTTCAAATAAATTAATGACTATCCTAGGTATGAATGATGAATTGTTCCACACAAAGTCTTCTCTCAAGACTCATCAAGATAATCCTTAAAGCATATCTTCAAGTTTATACTGGGTATAAGGTCAATGATAACAAAGTCTTTAATTTTTTTTTCACTTTTATATGCAAATTAGAATGAGCTCTTACCCGTCATAGTAGAATAGGATGTTTCGAGATAATACCCTACCTTACTCAAATCATAGGGTAGCTTCTTCTAACTGTCGTGAGCTTTTAGTCATCATAGTGGTATAGGACATTTCGAGATAATGCCCTACCGTACTCCAATCATCGACTAGCTTTTGACATATACATTTATTATATATTATATTTTTGCAAAGACTTTAGTTATGTTTCACTTATCACATTCAAACTATCGATATTCACAAGATTACGCTTCTAAACTTCGGTGGTACTTCAACATTATTATTAAAACAAATCACTAAAGTAATGAAAAGATACAATTCAAAAGTTTTGCTTCAACATCAAAGGCTTTCGTGAGTGTGAAAATGAATACTATCTCAAATTAGTAAAAGCATGCTATAATTATCTCTCAAAGTCACATAAAATCATTGTCAGGAAACTACAACTAGCAAGCCATTTGTTTCAATTACATGCTCAATATTTACAATTATCCAAGTTTACTTTGAAAAATTTTAAAATTGTCGAGAAAATCACATTTACTCGTTTTCCGAAATATAGTATGATAACATACCCAATTTAGACACCCCCCACACTTAAATCACATTATGTCCTCAGAATGTGCAAATAAAAGAAAAGAATACTTAGCTGGTTTCAAAGTGGTTGTCGGGTTGTATGTTGGCAGAGGTCAGGCCGGAGCATGAATAAACCGCTGCACTCGTATCAGGAATAGACAACATTGAAAGTAATAACTTGCAAACCTGCTCAAACGTATCTGCAACACTCGACATAACAGATAATCTCGGGGTACAAGGGGTATATGAGCAAACATGCATACACATAAAACAACCACAAATGGGACAAGGATAACCAACACACAACTCACCAAGGTTTTATTCCTAATAACCTAAAAACTTAACTAAAAAGAAATACTTAAAAGACTAGGCTGCCTCCTAGTAGCGCTTCTTTATTGTCATTAGCTTGACAGAGTGAACCAAGTCAACCTGGATCAGGCCACTTGGGTTTGAGGCTAACCATTCCTCTTTCAGAATCAGAATGACTAGGACGGAAATGGTTTTCGCCACAACAACAAGTCAAGTGCGTGAGAAGATCATGAAATTTTTCTCTCCAGACAACACTGACTCTTTTCTTCTTGTTCTTGTTTCTCAGATTCGGCTGAGGTAGGCTAACAGGCTCAGGAGCATTGACAGAAAGATCTGCAAGGATAAGGGTATTAATGTCCTCATCCACTCCAAAGAAGTCGGATGGAATCTCTTCACAAACAAACGACTCAACCGTTTCATTTCTCTTTTGAAAGTATAGTACTTCAGGCTTTTCCTTGGGTTGCCCAAAGTACTTCTTAATCTCGTGACCATTGACTTTGAACGGTTGATCGCCGTACCCTTTCAACGTAATGGCTCCACCAGATGAACATCAAGAATCTCAAAGGGGCCGGACCATCTAGATTTAAGCTTACCAAAGAAAAAGATGGAGCCTGGTGTTATACAAAGAAAGCCATGTCTCCCACTTTGAATTCCCGATCTTTAATCTTAGCATCGTGGAGTGCCTTCGTTCTTTCCATACTCGACTTGGCGTTCGTGTGAGCCCGAGTCCGAATTCATCGAGCTCATGTAGTTGCAATAATCTTTTCTCCCCACAAGAGTTGGCTATCGAAGTTTAGGAATTTAATAGCCCAAGAAGCTCGTGCTCTCACTGACCGGTAGATGGCAAGCCTTGCCATAGACCATTTGGAATGGTGACATACCCATAGGGGTCTTGAGCGCCGTCGATATAAGCCCAAAGTGCGTCGTCCAACTTCGACTCAGCTTGGATCTATTGAATTCACGCTTTCTCAAAAATCCGCTTAAGGCCCGGTTGCTTACCTCGACTTGGCCACTGGTTTGGGGTGATATGGTGTACCAATTCTATGCTTGACACCATATTTTTCAAGAATTTTATCCAGTGGTGCATTACAGAAATGCGAACCTTCATCACTGATAAGGGCTCTAGGACAGCCAAATCTAGTAAAGATATTCTTTTGCAAGAATTTCTTTACAACTTTGTGATCATTGGTTTGGGTGGCTATGGCCTCTACCCACTTGGAAACGTAGTCTACACTGACTGAATATATTTGTTAGAGCACGATGATGGAAACAAATCCCATAAAATCAATGCCCAGGCGTTTAAAACTTCACATTCCAAGATAGGCCTCAAAGGCATCTCCATCATATTACCGAGTCTCCTACTCTTTGGCATCTATCACGGCCTTTGCAAAAGGCTTCAACATCTTTAAACAAGGTAGGCCAAGAAAAACCACTTGAAGGATTTTGTGTGATCTGTCTTAGGTGCTCCAGTAGTGCCCACCAAATGGACCACTATGACATTGCTCTAGAATATCCAATTGTTCATGCTCCGGAACGGACCTTCTAAGCAACCCGCCCTGCGGACTTTAAATGATAAGGATCCTCCCATACGAGATACTTTAAGTCATTGAAAAATTTCTTCTTTTCCTGATCGTCATTTCTTCTAAATGCCCACTTGCTAAGTAGTTGGCGTAATCGACATACCACGGCCTCCCGGTCCTCTAGCTTCATTAATTGCTCGGTCGGAAAGTCAATGCCTATCTCCTTAGGGATTTCGCCACCCTCATTCACTAGGCGAGATAAGTGGTCACCACAACATTATCACTACCCTTCTTGTCCTTAATTTCAAGGTCAAATTCTGCGATGTCGAATCCATCCGAGCGACCTTGGTTTAGCGTCTGCTTTGCCCATAAGGTAGCGTAGTCTTCGCGTGATCTGCTCCACACCACCACTTTGGACCCTGAAGATAACTTCGAATTTGTCAATAGCAAAAACGACTGCCAAGAATTCCTTCTCGGTAGTGGCGTAATTGCATTGAGCTGGGTTCAAAGTGCGGCTAGCATAGTAAATCGGCCTGAACTTTTATCAATTCTACCGCCTAAATCGCGCCACACTGCGTAGTTAGAGGCATCGCACATTAATTCAAAAGGTTTAGTCCAGTCGGGCGCGATTAAAATGGGGGCACTGGTAAGCTTATTCTTTAAGCTATTAAAAGCTTTCTTACACCTATCATAAAACAAGAACTCCACTTCCTCTTTCAACAGGTTGGATAACGGTTTTGCTATCGTCGAAAAATCTTTAATGAAATGCCGATAGAAGCCCACATGTCCCAGAAATCCTCGTACCTCCTTCACTGTCTTCGGTGCGACATTTTCTCAATGGCTTCTACTTTAGCCTTATCCACCGAATACCATCAATGGACACCTTGTGTCCCAAAACAATCCTTCGCGACTAGAAAATGGCATTTCTCCCGGTTAAGCACAGATTTTTCTCAACACAACGTTGGAGTACCATATCTAGATTCTTTAAAATTTCATCAAAGTATGCCGCCATAGATCGAGAAGTCATCCATGAAGACCTCCATGCATTGCTCCACAAGTCCATCAAAATAGCCAAAGATACACCGTTGAAAAGTCGCGGGTGCATTACACAAACCGAAGGCATTCTCGCGAACGCAAAAGTGCCCGATGGACGGTAAAAGTTGTCTTCTCTTGGTCATTAGGGTCGATGGCTATCCTGGAAGTAACGAGAATATCCATCGAGGAAACAATAATACTTATGACCACTCAGTCTTTCTAGCAGTTGGTCAATGAAGGGCAGGGGGGAAATGATCCTTACCGGTGACTTCGTTTAACCGGCGATAATCAATGCAAACTCTATAGCCACCACAAGGCGTAAGGCAACTTCTTCCCTTTTTCGTTCTTTTCCAATCGTAATTCCCCTTCTTTGGCACAACTTGAGTAGTAAGTGACCCACTCACTATCGGCTATGGCATAAATAATTCCCATGTCAAGCCATTTGATGATCTCCTTTTTGACAACCTCCTGCATGTGCGGATTTAGCCTCCTTTGAGGTTGTCTAATCTTCTTTGCTCCTTCCTCCGTTCGAATCTTATGCATGCACACGTCTGGGCTGATTCCTCTGATATCGCCCACCTGCCATCCGAACGCGAGGATATGTTTCTCAAGCACTTTGATTAATTCTGCTTCTTGATCCGGCTCGAGTTTAGACGAGATGATCAAGGGCAACTTATCACCGTCTTTAAGGAAGATGTACTTTAGATGTTGCGGAAGCGGTTTAAGCTCCAAGTCCGTAGGGGGTTGCTCGATACTAGATTTTAAGGGACCACCTTTCTCCTTGTGAGCTTGGACCGGTTGACTGAAAAACACCTCATCTTCCCGAGGTGTAACCCCGAAAGGTATTGAATGACATCATCTGAGGAATCCTCCCGCCGGTTTCGCTTTGTTCTTTCTTATGCTTAACCATCTTCTTAAGTTCTTCTTCTTCAAGCTCTTCTGCAAGCTGTTCCCAATCACCCAACTCCCAATTGGTAGTTTCTCTCCAGAAATCTATTTCGTCCCAACTACCCATTAAAACTTCCTCCTCCGCAAGGTTAAAGTCCGCTTGGTTAAGCTCTTTCAAATCATCGCTCATCCTCGGAAATGTCCCAAATTTTCCGTTCACTCTTGGGCTCGGTGTGCACAAGTTGTTGAGTTATAACATCCAGGGCTCCTATCTCTGTGAGTTCTTCATCAGGGTCAGGTCCATCTCCATAGATTGCTTCAATGAATGAAACCTCCTGGGTTGGGGCTTCCGCAGAACTTGTTCCTTGCCCGAGAGTAAATGTGTAGTGTCCTCTATCCTCAGAGTGATTTGGCGGTTTGGAAGTCAATGGTGGAGGCGTATGTTTAAGAAAGGCCGCCCGAATCGAGGGCATCTCCTTGTCGATCGGGTAATCCAAAGTATGACCCGGTCGATTGGAAAAACTAGATGTTTAACATGGATAAGGGCGTTGTTAACACAACCACCGCTAAACGGCTAGTTCGGTCCACTAATCGAAGAGAGACGGACGCCTTTAGCCTTTTGTCCAGCCAAGACTCTTGCAGGCGTTCAATGGCATCACATTAATAGAGGCCCTCGAGTCGCGTAAGACATTGTGGAACGTGTGGCCTTCAATCGTCAGGAGATTGAAGGTCGTCCGAAGATCACTCTCGCTTGATTGCAACGCTCGTGAAACCGTTGAACACTCTTCTCTTAGCACTTCCTCTGCCATTTCCTTTAGCTTCTTTTTACTTCCACAGGCATACTTAAGATACTTACGGACTTAGGCATCTCGGTTAACACCTCGACCAAGTGGCATAGTCACCATAGTATCTCTAAGCATCTTCCTCACTCCGTCATCTTGTTTGTCGAGTTTAGGATATTCTCTCTTTTCTTTGCCGGATAAGGAAGGGTCTTGAATGATTAATCATAGGTTGACTTTTAATGGCTTCATCCTCCTTATCCTTCCATCCGATGAACTTCTCGGTTTTCTTTTTAGTCGTGGGTTCGAGATACGACTTCTCTTCTCAACATCCTCATCACTATCCCCCCGAAGAATCATCACCACTCACTCTTCCTCCTCACTGTTGCTTTCTTTGGCATTTAACTGATTGCCCCTCCGAACTTATGGCGTCGGGAGGGGCTACTCGCTTCCGACATCTTTTAGGTCCAGGTTGTCTTACGCTTCCGAGGGTGACCGCATTCAACTCCTCCTCTCCATATTCCCGTTGAGGTGTGATGGCGGTGCAAGCATTGATATCTGCGCCTTAGGGTTTTATCTCAGTATAACTCGGCGGTCTTCCTGAGGTCTGCGCTTGCTTGTTGATCGACCATCGACCAATCTGTCTCTCCATAGTCTTTTGACCGGTGGCTAGTGTTTTCACCATGTCAACTAGCTCATCGAATTTCTTCGAGAGAGACGGGGTGGGCTGTTTGATTTTGCGTTTGAGCCCGATTACCTTGGGGTCTTTGGTTATTGGATGCACCAGGCGGTGTATAATAACTATTCCGCGGATTTCCCGAAAAGTTGCGGTTTGAGTTTGACTTCGATTGACGAGAATTTTGACCAAGTTTACGAAAGGTTGATTACGGTTCTCCATGGCTTGTACTTCCTCATTCATCACATTCCCGACTTGTATGCCCGAGTGATTCACATCTGCCGGCCCTTCTTGTCGCTTCATTTGTAGATTGGCTAGTTGCTTGTTCATTATTTCCATTTGAGCAACTAGCATCTTTGTCTCTCGAGTCACTTGAAGCGACCTCCTTTTGCTTCCACCAAAGATGGGTCTTCTTTTGAGTAGCCCACATGTTATTCTTAGCTATTGTTTCTCGCTACCTCAGCAAGCGACATCATCTCCTCCTCCTAAAAAAGCGATCCATGGGTTGTGAGTCCAAGTAATCTCTATTGGGTTGCGTAACACCTTGATAGAATAATTCTAGAAGCTCATGTCGAGTATATCCATGGTTAGGGCATTTTCTCATTAATGATTCAACCTCTCCTGTGCCTTTCCCACACTCTCCCTTCTAGTTGCTCAAAGTGGCTATATCTCTTTTCGTTCCATTATCGTTCCAGGTGAAACGAATTTGAGCAAAGGCTCTTTTAACATCGACCAGATTATGAAGAGAGTGATGGGGTAAAGACATAAACCATCGATTTGCTTCACCCCTTAAAGCAAAGGGAAGAGTTTCAATTTAACAACTTCTGTAGGAACGCCAGGGTAGTGACCCGCTTCACAGATTTGCACAAAAGTAGACAAGAAGTCATGTGGGTCTTCTGCAGCAGTGCCATGGAATGAACTATTTTGGACCATCCCCACAACTCCATTCTTTAAATCAAAATGCATTCCTCCCATCTCCGGAGGCCGAATTGGTCTATGCCGCTTCCAAGAAGTCTTGATCAAGATAAGGCGCGTAAGGGTCTTCTTTGCTACTTAATTTGCAACCGCCTGGTCATTATTCTTTGTTGTGCATTCTGAGGTTGTTGTTGCATCTGCTGGTTTATCCAGGCTTGCTGTTGTTGTTGGTTCTGCAACATTTGCATCAGAATTTGGTTTAATTGAGCGGGATCTTGGTTATTATTCCCTTGGTTCTCCGGTTCGTCATCACTAGAACCGTGTTCGCTCATGTTGTCAAGGTTTGGGAAAAGTCTCCTCTTGACAATGTCCCATTCAGGTTCAGGACAGTATAATAACGGTCCTTTCTTACTCCTGGTTTGCATAAACCAGGGGAGCAACAGAAAAGTCAACACCGACGAAAGGTCGGGTTGACAAAGATTTAACCTTGTAAACAAGGGTTGAGAAAAGAAAGGAAAAGAAAAGGATGGAATTAAATTAATGAGAACAAGAAAGAGGAAGCAGACGGGCGTCCCAAAGCTTGGGCGGGCGTGCACTGAATGAGATCCGGACGAGCGTTTGGTACTCAGACGCCGCACTGCAGTGTCTTGAAAACGGTTCAAGATAGGGATTAAGACCAGGCGGGCGTCGGTATGGTTGGGCGCCCGTTTGAAAGCTAAAACGAGGTAGAAACGAGAAAAAAACAACGAGGATAACGAGCGAAGACACTAAATTAAATCCTAAAACTTAGTTATCGATCAGTTAGCTATAAAATAAAATAAAAATAAGATGAATAAAAAAAATAAAAAAAATTAACTAACCCTAAATCTAAGGCTTTTATAACAAACTAAAACTAACAACTAAATAAAATTATGAAACAAAATTTATAAACTAAAAAACTGAAGTAAAATAAAAATTAAAAAAATAAAAAATAAAATAAAAAAAATAAATAAAAAAATAAAAACAAAAATAAAATGTACCTGCTAGCACTTGTACCCTGCAAAACAGAGTTAGTACCGACACAAAAACTATACTAACAAATAATCCGACAACCACATTCGATTCAAATCACGGCGCCAAAAAACTTGTTCGATAAAACTTGTTTTATATTTATTTTACCGAACACCCCAAGTATAAGGATCGTAGTATAGGGTGTTACCGAGTCGTCTGAGGGAAATCGTCGCAAATTATTATCGGATTAAAATATAGCTGTTATAAATAATGTCACAACTTATTAACTAAAATTAAATTTTATACTAATTAAACTAGGGTTTATGCTAATTATGAACAGTAAAAATGACGATGAACAGTAACTTCGATGAATAGTAAAAAAAAAACGATGAACAGTAAATTTGCAGAAAATTAGCAATTAACAACTAGGGTTTCTAACACTAATTAACTAACTAGACGTAGCAATTGACGATTGTTACGAACGATTTCGGTTTATCAAAGATTTAAAAGAACGGTAAAACAACAAGGATCCACCACACAACAATCACGCAACCACTTTTTATGATCCAAATACGATTTATTGGTATGATCAATCTCGAAATCGACTGAATTCCTTTAAATCAATTTCTAGGATTCGTTTTCTTTTCCAAGCAAAACAAATTAACATTCATAACAAGATCATAAATTTGTTCCCAAATTAAACAACCCAATTAACAACAAGTGATTCCTCAAATTATCATTAACCGTATCGATTGAAAAGCTCTACTATTGAATCATATTTCCATATAAATTCAAAGCAAAATATGGTTTCATTGACATTCATATCTAATAAACACTTAACAATTAATCCAAGAATCAATCGATAAATAAAACAATATTCGAAATCATAAACAAGGATAAACTAACGATTCATGGTTGTGATGACGTTGTGTGGTTTCATCCCGTTGCTCTACCGCTATGTGCTTTAGCCAATAACCATGATGATAGTCATGATTATTGGAGAAGAAATCATCTCCGTTTTAAGGCTTTGGTGCGGCTGCTGTGAATGTAGTTCTGCGGCTGCTCAAGAATATGCGTATATGATGTGTCTGTATTAGGGTTTCCTCAGCGCTGAATTTATAGGAGTTTGAGGCGGTGGCTCAAGGTCGGTGTCCGGACGGGCGTTTGATGAGAAGCTGATCATCCTGTATCAAATTTCTGCCTTGCAACTTCTAAAATTCATATCTTGAGTTGTAGACCTCCAAAAATTATGATCCGAATGTCATAAAAAAAGCTCTCGGAAAACTCTACAACTTTCATTAAGGACTCTTCTTCAGACAACGCCTTTTTGATTAGCCCGTCGTATTACGAGTATATTTCGGGATTTTCCACTTACCCAAATTGATTACCCACTTGACCACCATTTGAGTTGTAGAAGTCCGATTGACGTAATTCAAAGTGCGTTGGAAATCTCTTTCAAAGATCTACAATTTTCATGAAGAAGTCCTCCCTGAAAATGCCTCTAAGTCGGGTCAAATCTCCGTCGAAAATATGTAACGATTTAAGTCTTAGGAAAATTTGCTCCGTTGAACTTGTAAACTTGTGGCATCTTCTTCTAACCTCTAAACACCTCTTTTAGACCGAAGATATGCATCTACAAGATATCCAAAATATTGCAAAGTGTAACAACATCCAAATAAACATAAAACCAATGATAAAAACACATAAATCAGCCACTTTTGCAATTTATTATCTTTAAACATCATTTGCTCAGTTTATCCTTTTGGCGAGTGATTTTCTATAAAAATCACTAAAACACGGGAGATAATGTTACGAAACAACTCGATAAAAACCATAAAATTAGTCGTAAACACACCACAATACCCTGAGTCCTTGTCTGAAACCCCAAACTTCTTACCGCAATCTCCGAATCCTCTTCAAACCTCTCGCCGGAAAACCCTTGCGCTCACAGAAACACGAGATTGAGAGAGGAAAAGCTGAAGGGAGTGAGGTATGCAAAAAGTGTTGGAGGATTTGAGGGTTGGAACCTTATATAGGCAGGGGAAGTTTGATCGTGCGGCCAAGGATCGATCCATCCAACGGTCTGGGTTTGCGCGGTCGTTTCGGATTTCGAAATTCGAAAACCGTATGGTGTCAATCAATGCCCACGTATTTGTTCGGGCGGTTACCAAGAGGGCGTCAATGCCCACGTGATTGCAGTTACAGAGAAAGCTGACGACAGCCACGATCCGATGGTTCAACTACTCCGCTACTCATGAACTGATAAATCACCTCGCCAAGAACAAGCTCGCCGTCAACAGGCTGTCAGTAAATCACTTTGAGGCCGTCCGCTTGAATAGCACGGTCCTAAGTAAACAAGTCGCCTCAGACGACAAGGTCGCCCTAGACCCAAAATCACTTTGAGGCCGCCCGCTTGAATAGCACGGTCCTAAGTAAACAAGTCGCATAAGACGACAAGGTCGCCCTAGACCCAAAATCACTTTGAGGCCGCCTGCTTGAATAGCACGGTCCTAAGTAAACAAGTCGCCTCAGACGATAAGCTCGCCCTAGACCCAAAATCACTTTGAAGCCGCCCGCTTGAATAGCACGGTCCTAAGTAAACAAGTCGCCTCAGACGACAAGGTCGCCATAAATCCAAAATCACTTTGAGGCCGCCCGCTTGAATAGCACGGTCCTAAGTAAACAAGTCGCATAAGACGACATGGTCGCCATAGACCCAAACAGTGCATAATCCTTGCGTACACTTTACTCCACGCTTGACATTTCATGAAAATGCCTAAGATATGGAGTAGGGGCCATTGATACGCCTAAATAATATCGCCACCTATGAGTCCCGGAAATAGCCTATCTGACCGACCGCGTCGGATAAGGTTCGCGACCATAGCGTTCGCGACGCCAGTCAAGTCGAGGTCGCCGCAGTCGGATCCCCGCCAAGAGCTTTTCAACGCACAAGGTCACTAGTGACTCAGGGGGCCGACCTGCGACATTGGACAAGAGGTCCATAAGAGACCGCACAAGACTTAAAGGGAAGCAACATAAGGCAAGGGTAAGGCAGGACGAATGGACGATGAAGCAAGCAACCTTGTATCTGGCGACCTACGCGACCACATAGGACGGCTAAGCTTACCTATAAGATATCTGTTAGTTACTTGTCTTACTTAACTCTTAAGCTTCCATCCTTCTATAAAATGAGGGATTGTGTAATCATAAAAAGATGATTCTAATGAAAAAGAGAACCATATCCTGCAAAAACATAAACTCTCTCAAACCTTCATTACTCTCCACCGTAGCACCGCCGGCCTTATACACTAATAAACACCATAAATAAACCAGATATCCATTAACTATCTGACTTGATGCTTATCGGAATTTATGCCTACAATGTCAAGATGAGAATGATTTAGGCACAAAATTCAAATACAAATGAAAAACTTTCGAATTTGTATACAATAGATGCCATTTGGCAAAACACATTTATCTACAATTTCATATCAATCAAAAGAAACATCATCATCATCATCATCATCATGCCAAACAAAATTGCCAACCGTTAGATCAACAACATACTGTAGGATTTTTTTTTTTTTCTTAAACTTATCAGAAAAACAATCCCGGCAACAATTCCGGCGACCGCTGCAACAAAAATCACCGGAGGCTCTGATTTTGATTTTCATTTCCATTTTCAATTTCTTCTCTTTGAGAACAACTCCTCCAGAATCCAGTACCATAAAACCGGTCCCACATCTCAGCATCAAGTTCAACGGCCTCGATTACTCCGACGAGATCCTCATCGCCGACGTCAATACCAACCACCTCCTCACCGTCCGATCCAATCCCAACGAAATCATCGTCCAAAACCCCATTTTTCTTATTATTATTATTAATCTCCAACAAATTCTTCTTTTTCTTTTTCAAAAGAGTTCTTTTTTTCTTTTTATTTATAGCTTTTTTACAAAGCCCCGTAGGGAGTCTATAAACAGCCAAGAGAAGAAGATGCATCATTGTACAAGGACAACAGCAGCAAACGGCGGCACACTCCGCCGTCGTCCTTCCGGCGACTTCTCCGATCCTCTTTCCGTTAAGAAACTCTTTCTCTCCTCCTTTTACTCCCATCGCCGTAGCTAATAACAACGGCTGCCCACGATTCACCGCCGGTGAATCCATATCCACCTGCTCCCGTTTAACCGTCATCCCACCAATTAAAAAATTCAAAAAGGAGAAATCTTTCTGAAAGAAATTGTCGGAAATGAAATGGGTTTTCAAGATTATTTACATTTCTTGTGAAAGAAATGGCATTTCAACATATGGATGGGAGGGAAAAGGGGTTGAAAAAAAAGAAGAAGAAAAAAGAAGAGAAATAAAATGATTAATTCTACGAAGAAGAGATTTTATTGATTGAAATCGTGGAGGGGTGAAAGGAGGAGTCAGCAATGGAGGAAGAAACAGAAAATGGGAGAAAAAATAGGCTGAAAAATGGGCACACGACCAATAATCTGGGGTTTCGTTTTTGTTTTGTTTTGACTTGGTATATTAATAATATATTCAATAAATAAAGAAGGTGGTGGTGGAGGTAAGGGGGTGGTAGGGGGGTAGAAATGGTTTGAAATTTCTTTCATGTGATTCTGTCTCTTCATTCGCATGAGAGATCGACTCGATTCGGTTTTTTTTCGAGTCAAAGTCAATTCTTCTGATAATTAATCGAGTTGAAATTTCGAGTTTTAAAATATAAGAATCGAGTAATTTCATGAGCTTAATCGAGCTTGATTAAATAATTATTTAATTAATTTAATTTATTAAATTTATTATAAATATTATTTTTATTATTAAAAATATTATTCGAATGAGTATTGTATTAGGCAGGCGAGTTTGAATTTACCATATTTCGTTAAAAATTAAATGAATTCTAGGATAATAATCGAGCTCACGAGTCGAGTCGAGCTTTATCGAGTCTTAGCGAGTCGAGTTCGATCTTGATTTTTATGGCTCGATCGAGTCGAATTTGTCGAGTTTCGAACTTTTTTACTTTTAGTCGAGTCGAAATTTCTTCGCAGAGAAAGATCGACTGACTCTGGCTTCGATCTGGCACCTAAAGTGGGGTAGTACGTTTTCTTGTTGGGATATGGCTTTTAGTTCAAGGAAACTTGAGGAACTAAGCTCTAAAAGTTAAAAATTTGATAAAATATCGCCGATGCGTCGTCGTCTGCGTCGTGACGTCGTCATTTCATCGTCGGATCTGAGACATAGTTTTTAAATGTTTATTTTTAAAGGATATTTTTCCAATTTTTAACTTTTCATGTATATTTTTTCAAGTTTCCCTTAGTTCAATTTGTGGGTCCTATAGTATACCTTAGACATACCTGTTTCTCTACTTTTTGTCATTTAGTGGCTCGGGTGTCAAATGACCTGATTACTTTTGAGTTCGGTTTACATATAATTTAGGGTGAGACTCTATGGCACATGTATCAAATGATCTGAATAATCTTTGAGTTCGGTCTATAAGATGTTTATGTAGAGAAACTCTATACAATGAGAATCTTGAGCTCGGTCCATAAGGTGTTTACAGAGTTTTCTTATCACGCATGTCTTTTCTTTAAATGTAGAGAAACTCCATACAATAAGAATTTTGAGTTCGGGCCATAGTGTCTGATTCGTATCACACACTTCTTTTCTTTTAATGTAGGGAAACTCTATAAAAACAGAATTTGGTCCATAGGGTGTTTACAAAAGTCTGATTCTTATCACACACTTATTTTCTTTCAATGCAGATGAACTCTATACAATCAGAATCGGTATGATGCACAATTTGAATACATATGCAATCTATATAGTTTCTAATCAAGAGATTATGTATTTGATAGGGACCGTACAAGGATACGGTTTATCTGAAAACCAAACCAAACCAAATTAAAATCATCCGGTCCGATTCAGTTCATAAGATCTTATGAAAGCGACTGATTTTGTTCTGATATGTTTAACTCTTCAAATTAACTTCAAACGAACCATATGTAAAACCAATCTGTTTCATGAACCGCACATAAACCGTACCAAATTGGATACAAATAAAAAAAATTAATTTTTCAGATTACGTAATTAATGTTAATATCCAAAATGGGCCAGGTGAGATGAATAATAACTGATATTAAACAAAGTACAAAAGATGAGGCAAATCTGATTTTTAACATAATTAATGTTTAAATTGAAGATATGTTTGAAATAATTGAACACAAGTTAAAAATTACACACATATTTTATGCATATAAGATAAAGGAATAGACAAACATTCCCTTTAACAGTTGACTTCAAATCAATTTTTCTTGATCCGATTAAAACTATGGGTCAAAATTCCAGGATTTTGAATGATTTTCAAAACAAGAAAGAAAACAAACACTTGAATAGTTTTCGGAACCAAAAGGACATAGCCGTAGTAGAATGTTTTACCAAGTCGACATACGTTCGTTTTTGCCTTCTTTCATATATAGTAGGGTTGTATGTATGTAAGGTGAAAGTAAAAATGAAGAACTTTTGTTTGTCACCTGGTACTACAACGGTTGTACCGTAAAATCTGTGAAACAACGAATACAACAAAAGGTTGACCTGAAATTTGTATAAACTTCCATATTACACATATTTTAGCCTCTGTAAATCAGCATGATCCAAAAGAAACATGGTGTCTAAAACAATTTATTCCAAAAAAAAAATAATCTCACATAGAACACAGATATGAATATGTGAAGCTATAAAGAGTTACTATCTCTTTAGGCAAAAGAAAAAGAAAAAAAAAAACAACAGGGTAAGGCATTTTTATTACCATAGCTGGATAGTCTTCTTTGTGTCCCATCTGAGATTTTTCTTCTTTCCTTACTTTTTGTCAAGCCGAGAACCTGCTTGGCAAAATCTACCAACCAATGTAGCCTAGCCAGTGAAGGAAGACGGCGAAAAGGAGGATGAAAAAGGCAAGAATCATGCCGGGCTTTCCAAGTAGCCAATTCTTTGTCTTCTTGGCTCCTTCTACTCCTTTTTGTATCCTATCTGCCCACTTCATCTGCAATAAAGAATACATCAAAACTTTTGAACCCTAAATTGCACAGGCCCAGAAAAGTAGATGCGATTTTTAAAAAAATATAGGATATGAGTGCAGAGGCTGACTAGACTTTTGGAAAAAAGATCTGGCATTTGTAAGAAATTACCATTCTATCCAAGTCGTCTGGAGACAAATTTGACATAGCTTGTTGAGCCTTTGCAGCATCCTCACTAGAAAGCTTCAGTCCAAATTGTTCACTCATGTTTGACATCATTTCTGGGCTTATGTTTTTCATCATCGACGAAAGCATCTACAATCAGATTTAGATAAGCACATACGATACTACCTTTCACACAAATATATGCACGGAGAGTAATGCTACTGCCACAAATATGTGGCAGTATCATTATTCTTACAGAAAACTGCATAGTTTATCAAAATAAATACAAGACACTAGCAAATTTATAGGCAGAAAGAAAATGATGAAGAATTACAAGGTAAAAGGGAATGTAAATATTGAAATGGGATATCAATATGGGATCACTCTTTACCACAAGCAGTAAATTCAACAAAATATCACGAAAAGAAGACAAAAAGGGAGTTTTGACACTGATATTTCAAGATAACTACCTGGCGCATGGCTGGATCTTTCATTTGGTTTCTCATTTGTTCTTGCATATCACCACTTGAGCCGGCTAAGCTTGACTGAGGAAGAACAGTTGAACTCGATAATCCTTGAGAAGTGCTGCTTGCACTGGCATCGTTGTCTGTGATTCTGACGCTTTCTTGAGTTTCCTGAATTCTTGACTGTGTGGCTGTTGACGTGGATACGCCATCAGCCCCTTTCAAACCGGATGACATTTGGAACATGCGCTGCATATCCTCAGGTGACATCTTGCTCATCATATCTGTGGCCATCTTAAGCATGTCTGGTGAAATGTTTGATGGAATGGACGCAGGACTAAAGCCGTTGCCATTTGAGTTTTCTGACTGTGTATTCAAAAGGGGGTTATTCCCTTGAAAGAGGAAGCTAACTTCATCATCCTTTGAAGTTCTTCTGGAGACATTTTACCGAAAACATTTGAGGCGGTCTTCAACATATCAGGTGATATACCATCAGGTTTTCCATTATTCAGGGCAGCAAGTGTTTCTGGATCGGCACGAGAAATAATATCTTGGAAGGTTCTGGATCAAAGGAAAACAGGAAAAGTTGCAACAATCAGGATTTGCTAGTGTGTTTGATACATCAAAATAACAATAGGAACAAAAGCAAAAACAAAAAATCAAAACAAGCAAATACTTCTAAGTCAACAAGGACAAGAGGAAAGGGGGAATTAGAACCCTGTACATTACCGAATTGATCAAAAAATATTCTCAAACACGTAAGTATAATCTTTTGTTCTTGTTTGGTGCATGGTCTCCTATTGTAATCTTTCATGAATGAAATGCTTACCTGATTTAAACACAAATAATGAACATACACACGTGGGGGTCCATACTTAGTAGCTGGGGAAAATCTTGTGCATTTACATAACATGCAAGAATACCTCTTTCGGTTAGTACATTATTATTCCTTTTGCATCATAATATCACTTCATCCATTGCAAAAACATGAGGCTGGTTTTTACGATTCTACATACCTGATAGATTCAGGGTCATCTTTCAAAGCCTGCATATAATCAGCACTTGTTGATGGAGATCCATTATGGAAATTTGGTTGACTTGGGGATTGAACAGTGGCTTCTCGTGGCTTTGGTACAGAAGATTCTCCTGAACTTTCATAGCTTACAGATGATACAGCTGGCTCTTCAGTTATTTCTTCAATTGTTAATCCTGTAACATGTAAGAAACTAAGGATGGTAGAATGCTACATGATTTTACAAATGAAAATAAATGGAAGACTAACCGGGATTCACGAACACAAAACAAGAAAAAGAAAAAAATTCTAATAGGTATTAACTATCTTTATAGTACTACGTTGTAACAAGCCAAATACCTCTTGAAGCTTGTTGGCCTCCTTCTTTCGTCAACTTTTCTTTCACATCCCTATATAAGTGAACAAATTGCTCTTAGATGATTCAATGGAGGGAGCAAGAAAATGTATTTATTGATTTCAGAGACGTAAAACAACAGTACTGCAGCTATAATAGCATACCAGATGGATATATTAGTACAGTACACAGAGCTTTCTGACCAGATCCAATAAATTACCTTAATACATCTGCAATGGTTTCATCATCTGGGGAATTTTCATGAGCTTTGGTCAAGTCAGAAACAGCGCTCTGTCATTGTTCAAAAAGTTAGCAAAATACCTTTAAAATTCAAAAGCACCTTCAAGGCCACACAATTTTGAATTAATCAGCTACAACGATAAAAAGAAAAGCAAGCATACTCACATCTAGCAATCCCAAAGCTTTGTATGCCTGACCCCGACGGTAGAGGGCCTTGACATTCTTATTGTCATATGACAAAACCTGCAGCAATTCATATCATTATAAGAACAGTTAATTTGGTTTCAAAAAGTATCTACAGCAATATGCAACTTGTATAGAACCGTAAGTTCAGGAGAACGGGTGACTCCTTATAAAAGAGCAACAAATGCATGGCTAAAAACTTTTCCAGACATGTATGAGGTAAATTGGCTAACAGATAAAGCTATATCCTTCCATACCTCTGTACCTTCTGTAACACACTCATCATACTGGCCGGTTTTCAAGTAAGAAGACATCAAATTAAGTGAGCATATGCATAGAAGACTTCTTCCGTTTGCAGCTGGGATGTCCTTGAGATTGTTCTTAGCCTAAAAGTTTCAGAAGTATTAGGAAAATTTTGTGATAAAAGTAGTTAGAAATTTCTCAATTTGCAGGACTTACAAGCAAATATTTCTGAGCTGCCTCTTTATATCTTCCTTGACTATGAAGTTCATTTCCCTTAAAAAACACAGAAAAACCAAAAATCATAAATATGCCAGCTTAAATTGAAACATGTCTGCCTCAGGGCAAAATTAAAATTGCAATTTAAAATAAATATTAACACTCCAATTCTAGCTAGCAAATCCTTGATAAAGATTAGCCAAATACACATCAGATCATAAAAGTGTGGACTTAAGGTTTAGGCCAGTGAGTTTACGGACACCAACTTTGATAATGTCTGTTAGAAGATGTTTCGACGACACAAAATCATCGTCAATTCCCAATTAACAACTAATCTAAATTCTCAGAAGAAAACACAAATACAGATGCTTTTTTAACTGCAATTATAGCCAGATTCGGAACTGGGTGACAGCCAGATTTCATGTGCAATACATGTTTTCCATGCACATTTTTAAGCCAAAGAGGTAATCAAACAACCTTCATTTCACACATGTGAATATCACATGTTATGTAGAAAATTGCACACAGCAATATTATACACAATTAGATCGCTTAACCTACTGATATTTTGCACCTTTTCTTCACTACTTTCAAGCCATAAATCCATTACATGGGGTCAGAAACAAATCACGTGTGTTAGTTGCACTCTATAATATAACATATACTCTCTAAAGCCCGATCATGCCATTTCAGTCTTTGCTATTTCCCTCTAGATTTTTTCTGGTTGTCTCTCCCCTGTTTCAATATAAGCAGTTTTTAGAATCTCACAATGTTTATCATGTGCTTCTAAAGAGATCATCAGCAAATATCTAGATCATCTCAAACGTGATTTCCTTGTTCTATCATTAATAGATGCTACTAAAACTTCTAGCGGTATTCACGTTTGTGTATGATAAATGATCATCTTCTAACGCGCCACTCATGCTTGGGCTTGCTAACACATGGAAACAAGCAGTAGTGGTAGTTTAGCAGCACCACTAATGGTTTTATAACAAATGGGGCTGAAGGATATGTTGCTTTGATGTTGTGATAAACCATTACCTCACCTAGAAGCTTGGGCTACTATATATGTGTACATTATAACTCGCCCCTCTTGCCCGGGCTTGCCCCATACATGGACAACACGGAGTAGCTAGGCAGTAGTACTAGATTAGTGTCACTACAAACTTAACAAATGGCAACGGGGCATGAGTGAGGTTTCAAAACAGAAATCCTTGCTCTCATGCTGTACAAAATTACATTCTCGGGTTATTAGGTTGAAGTATACTAAAATATGTATACAGTCTTACAATATACAAGCTAACTTGGTCAATCATATAGCAATGAAAAATTTATGAGTAAAACTGAAAACCTGTTTCTTGAGCATCTGAGCAGCATTTATCTTATAAGTAGTTTGTGCATCCATCCCTGCACGCATAGCTGCTATCTCTTCTGGTGACACATTGGCCATTTTCTGTCTCATCTCAGCCAAATCCTCGGGTCGAGTATGCTTCAACTGTTCTGCAGCATTCCTTAGGTCCTCCGGCCTCATGTTTTGCATGCCTTCTGTAGCCATTCTCACCAACTCAGGATTAGACATCATCTGCAATTTAGAAAGTTAATGAAAGCTCACAGTAGCATGTCAGGTTAATGCAGAGGCCCTCCAAACAGGTCAAAGGCCATGCGTAAAAAGCAATTTACAAGGTGAACTTTTGCAAACTTGCAAAATGTTGTTTTCCTATTTCGGATAACCAAGCATATGTTAGGCTTCACCACCAAATTTGACAAAAAGTTCACTTTCTAGACAACATTGCATCGTCCAACTCTAAGTGTGATAAACATTCGGGTCTACAAATTCATAGAATAGATCCAAAAGAGGTTTAACATGGGTACTTAATCAATGGGGCTGTACGGAGGAGGACGAGCTTGTCCAGACCACTAGAATGGGACCAAAATCACTAATATCACGATTAACAAAAGATTCACATCAAAATTGAACTGGTTCAATAGCAAAATGGTTCTCCTAAAAAACACAGCATCTAAAGAGAACAAGCTAGCCATTTTTCTCTCTGAGGACACAGTATGTATCACTATCCTACAAAACAAAAAAAAAAAAAAAAAAAAAAAAAAAAAAAACAGGTTCGAGCTAAAAACAATACCACCAAACCAATTAAACTCGAACTTGGTTCCCCTATTCATGCACGCATCATTCATAGAAGTCAACAATTTCATTTAAAAAAACACGAAAAAAAATTGCTGGAAACTAATTCAGTAAAAAAGGAAAATAAAATTGAATTACCTGCTGCTGAATCTGAGCCAGATCAGCAGGAGACATACGGCTCATTTGTTCTTGAGCGAGTCTCATAAGTTCTGGATCCATCATTCCGTTGAATTGTTTGCTCCTACTTTCCTTGATCAAGCAGTTGATTTCAAAAATTCAATAAGAAAATTCGTTCTTGGTCTGCAAAAATCAAATCGGGATTGTTCTTTAGCAGAAAAATAACTAAAATTTGAGGAAATTGAGAGGGGATTATTCGGGGAAACGAATTGGGGGTGTATCAATCTCCACTTCGAAACGCTTTTATGTTTTACTACGGTGTCTCTAGCTGTAACAACCGCTTACATAAAAGCGAGCGGAATATGCGTTGTTTTGAACTCAAACTCGTTTTGTTTATAACTTTGTTCGTGATCATTCGTTTGCTTAAGAATAAAAAATTGTGGTAATTGTTATAAAATAATAGAAGACAAACAATAAACTATAAGAACAAAGATGTTGATAAAAGCAATATTGAGATTTTCTTATTACTTCATTTCTACCAACTCTATTACAAAAGTGGGATATATATAGGGGGAGTGGATACTTTCAAGTACTTAAGGGTAAAGTGTATTGGTTTTTACACATTAACACCAAAACGACGTAATTTTGAAAAAATAAATAGGCGGTTAGATGATTTTCACATTTTGGGAGTGTGGTTTGATCACTCCTACTTGAGAGAATATTCTCTTAAGTACTTGAGAGATCATATTCCTATATATAGGTACAACATCCTGCATTTAACTAGGAGAAGTTTGTAAATCAAGCAATGAATATTATTCATTGGTTATGGCTTTTGGAATCCATAACTTATGGGATGAATGTATTAACTAATGGAGACATTCACTAAATGATTATTTCATAACACTCCCCTTGAATGTCTATCATACAATACATAATGAATATGAATCGTTAAAATATTGATAGAAAAAGACCTTGTGGAAAAAAACTCTAGTGAACAAAAATGACACATATTCACTTGTGTCTGTATTACTCTCCCTGATGAAAACATTCTTCGAGCTCTTCGATATTAATGCTGGGTATCGCCTTTGGTTGTAAATCGTCCATAAAAACGTATCGATTGCACATGCTTTGTAAAATCTAATTTTGGTAAATGAATATGTTGGATCAACACTTTGACTTGATTCATCGCATATCGATTTCACTTATCTTCTGAAGATCATATGATCTCCCACTTATGTAAATATTACTGAATTTGAGATGAACGATCTTCTTCGCAATTGCAATAGTAGACAAAACTCATTGAATATAGAACTGATTTGAATTCTCTATCTACGTTGCATAACATATATGTCACGTACTATTAACTTTGCTAGAAAAAACCCAGTGGAACAAAAATTAGACAAGGAAAATAGTTCATGACATATGCGTTTTCATGTGTTGCACTGACTGCCTCGTTAAAAACCTTTAACTAATAAAACCCAGTGGAAAAACCTTAGTTAAAGGGAAAAAGAGTACAGTCATTGTTATTCAAAACCAAAGCATCAATATTGTTTGAAGTTGTCGCTCCCCCTGATGACAACATTCTTTCAAATTTACGCATTCTAATACGATAAAACATATTTTCCAACATAGATGTTGGAATGAACTTAGTGAACAAATCTGTCAGGTTGTCACTATAGCGTACTTTTTATAAGTCATATCTTGTTTAGAGTTCAATTTGAAATGTAGGGGCTAAAAAATTGTCATGCCCACTACTTATTTGTGCAACACTTGCAACACAATCAAGATTGTTCTTATAAATAATAATAGGAGAAATAATATCACCCGACTCATGTCATCATGCATGATTGTTGTTATATATATATATATATATATATATATATATATATATATATATATATATATATATATATATTCCTTCTTCACGAGGAATTCACTTATTGATTTATTACATTTAACATGAATGTTTTAGGCAATATATAGCCATTTGCAACTCAACAATATATATGTTGCGATTTTATGTCTAAAATTCAACATAAAGTTTCATATAAATGTTCATGTCTAATGACCTATAAATATACGGTCTCAACGACATAAAAAAATTCTTAGTTGCTGTCAGAGACATTAAGTAGCGGAACATGATATTATCCGTATTGGGAGAATGTAATTGATCAAAATCAATTCTGATCAAGATCAGCCTCTATTGCTTATTTAATTTTTACCCAGTCTATGTGCTTGAGCACTCTATTACCGACTTGGGTTCTGGATCCAGATTATAATAACAAATTATGAGACAAATATGTCGTCGACGACTGTGATAATATATTACAAATTTCTCCCACAAAATACATTGCTAATTTGATATTAGCATAAACCAAATCCTTATCAATACATGGATCCGGTTGTTCCGCAACCTCAATATTTGATCATTTGATGCCCGTGTGAATTTATTCGGGGTTTTGTCTTCAAGACGAATCCCTTCAAGAGATTTCATGAGTGACTTAATATCAATATTGAATTCATTTTCCGCAGATTTTCATGTATTACACCGATCGGTCTTATACGCTTCTCGCGTAGATTATATTATCAATTAAATTTGATTTGGTGCATTTTTAATTGTCACTTTTTTATATTCAATAATATCATTTGGCAGAATACTTGCTAAGTATTACAAGTTAAATTATTTTCGCAATTCAGTTTGACTGAAGCGTGGAAGATCTTTTGTGTTTATAAAATTTCTCGGCATTCTTTAATTCTAAAATGGAGTTTTCTTATCTCCCCCTAATGCCGTGAAATGATCATCGTTAAAAATGTAGTAATTGCACCGAGCTGTAACTTGATGCTCTATCATCCGCTTCAAGCGATTTATACATTTCGAAACACAATGGTTTTTGCTAAATCAACCTCATGATCAAGTGCTATTTGACTTTTGTTTTCAATGATTATAAAATTTATTTAACTATCTCATATCTATGAGATTATATCTTTTGGAAACAAAACAACTCATACGCTTCATGCGTTTATAATAAATATAAACATATATAGCACTATGTCATTTCAGATTCTTCAAAAATCATTCATATTATTTTTGACATTCTTCTGGAGTTTCGATAATATAATATAATAAGCTGAACTTCATGTTCTTTTCTCCCCCACATGAGATTGACAATGCTTATTGTGTCTTATATTGATAGGCTATATAGCTATTTTAGGACATGTCCTTCCAGGACTTCTATATTACCAGAAAATTCATAAAATAATTCACATGGTAAATTGTGTCAACACCATATGTATATTACATGAATCAACACGACTATTTAGATATGAATTTCAAGTTCATTCATATTATAATGTTTGTCAAGAGAATTGATTTATTTGTATTTATTTTTCCACCCGCGAATCTCGGACAATACTTTTACAACAATTGATATCGAGAAAATTTGCAATAACCCGTGACGGATTCTACATATTAATGTGATATCCTCTTATGCGGGTATCAACAAACTTCAGGAATATATTTCAAGCAGGGGAATTTGAATAATCTCTTATGGAGATTGACATTTCAATATTGTTTCATCCGTTCTCTCATTATTGTATGACCACGGTAATTGATATCTCCAGAAAAAATAACATTTTTCCACGTTCGCTTCCTGGAACGGATTGTTGCATCTTAATTATTTAATTTAATCGCATTCACTTCACGGAATGGAATTGTATAATATGATGCATCTAATGTAATATAGTACATATATATGATTGCATTACTCATGCATATAATATTGTCACATTTTGTTCTAGGAATGCATATATATCATCATTTTCAAATATATTGTTCAAATCATGGAGAAAAATTTCTTTATCATGAGTAAATACTCCTTAGTGTATGTCTCGATAAAATACTCATTTTTACGCATATCTCAAGTAAATTCAATAAAATATCTTCGAGACTCGGGAGAGCATAGAGCTTTATCTCGAACAATTTTGTTTCAATGGCTCTTTTGAAGCCTTATAAAAATGTCTTTTGCATACATTATCATTTGCTTCTCCCGTTTTTTTAATTTTATTTTGAGACATTCTCTTTAATGAGACATATGTTGTCATTTCCACTAATCGATCTCAAGTTTGGCTTTAATTTTCATGGCCTGATTCAAATTCACGGCCTAGTCCACGATCATTACCACATGGAATGAATTTTTATCAATTGATTGGGACAAAAAGAAACTCACTTGAGCCACATTGTGTTGATGTTATAAAGTCCACTAACATCAATATTACATACATATTATATGGAAAATAACAATTGTATAATCATCATAATGACTAAAATTTCACCTCGATTTCATACCTCAATTTTAGTGTCCAAGTGTCGTAAATGATTTATCAATATAATAAACCTTTGTGTTGCAAATTCTTTCAATACTTCCCCTTTCAGAATATTGTTGTATCAATGAACCCAATTGGAGAAATAAATCAAGCATCATCTTTGCCACTACAACAATTGTTCTCCAATTCGGCACCATTGTTGAAGAGACATGGTTTTCCATGATAGACAACTTAATTGGCAGAGTTTGTACTGTATGACCGATTTATTCTTCAATGCTGCTGATAGCCGAATGAACTTAAAGACGAGGAAAGACCAAAGATCGAGAATACTGTATTTGAATCTCCCAAAACATTTTCCTCTTTATAAGCATAAATACATATTCTTCATGTTGATCATCTGGTACACTAAGAATTATTTCATCAACACCATTTTCTATTACTGCAGCCAACAATAACTAAAGGTTGAGGGTTGTATGTAACTGCAATCTCTCAATTGCTAATCTGAATTTTCTTCGGGGAGAAAGAGACAAGAACAACCAAAATAATTGGTAGAGATTCGTGCTGATAACGTGTTATAAAATAATAGAAAACAAACAATAAACTATAAGAACAAATATGTGGACAAAAGCAAGATTGAGATTTTCTTATTACTTCATCTCCACCAACTCTATTACAAAAGTGGGATATATATATATATGTACAACATCATGCATTTAACTAGAAGAAGTTTGTAAATCAAGCAATGATTATTATTCATTGGTTATGGCTTTTGGAATCCATAACTTATGGAATGAATGTATTAACTAATGGAGACATTCACTAAATGATTATTTCATAACAGTAATATGTTTATTACATACGCACTTGTGGAGGAATAGTCATCTTTATTACCACCCAGTACACAACAGAAGATGCATGCTGCGTGAGTGACGACTGGCAATAAATCTGAATACCACAATTAAGAGTCCCTGCTGGATACCGAATAATATGTTTAACATTAGCTCATATGTTTGGGTTGAAATGCGATTTCTGGAGCTCCAAAAAACAATATATCATTGCCCGGACATCTACAAAGGCCAAATACAAGTCTGTTGACTCAGCTCATGCTTCTTTTCTGCTTCGTGATCTTGGCCATCCTCATTTCCATACTACCGTGATTTATTGTGATTATCTTGGCACTACCAAGTTATGTTCCAACCATGTTTTATGTGGCTTGATTATCATTATCTGCGTGATCAAGTCCAACATGGCTCACTGCGTATTGCGCATGTTCACTCAATATGGCTCACTGCGTATTGCGTATGTTCACTCACAGGATCAGTTAGCTCATTGTCTCACCAAGTTCTTGCCCCGGAATTTTTTTCATCACATGATCAGTTGGCTGATTGTCTCACCAAGTCCTTGCCACTAACTTTTTTCATCTTCAGCGTGACGAGTTAG
This sequence comes from Gentiana macrophylla, assembly GCA_026214975.1. Lineage (NCBI taxonomy): Eukaryota > Viridiplantae > Streptophyta > Magnoliopsida > Gentianales > Gentianaceae > Gentiana > Gentiana macrophylla. Next base: position 77,863,952 of record CM047813.1, on the reverse strand, counting down.
GTCTCCGCCCTCGTCCTTGCCCCGGACTCTTTTTCATTTTCAATGTGATAAGTTAGGTCTCCGCCCTCGGCCAACTTGAGGGGTGGTGAAAGCAATATTATATTTTATATATTTGTAAATATTCTACATAGTTCAACTTAAGGGGTGGTGATTGCTATACTATATTTTATATATTTGTAAATATTCTACATAATCATTAGATGCTTGTATTGTAACTATTAATATTTCTGAATAGTCATTCCACAAGTGTGAATAAAATTTATTTTTCTGTTTACTTTTGTTAGTGGTAACCATATCTATATCTTCATGTAGTATGACCAGACCTCCGTGGGAGAATAAAACAATCGAGTTGTATCTAAAGTCTGTAGAATCACGGAATTCATGAATTGTAGAATCACCGAACTCATGAATTGATGTGTTTTTTCGTCCTTCCCACCACCAATCCAATGCTTAAAGCTCTAAAAGTCGACGATCCACGTTCTGATTTCCAACCCAAAATACCAGACCTCCGTCGGAGAATAAAACAATCGAGCCGTATCTAAAGTCTATAAAATAGAGTCACAGAATTCATGAATTGATGTGTTTTTACAACCTCCTCACCACCAATCCAATGTTGAAAGCTCTAAAATACAACGATCCACATTGTAATTTCCAAATTAAAGCTATTTTTATGTGTGTATGAATTAATCCCAAGAACCGATAAGCTCATTGAAATTCTTGCAAACAACTCTGCTTTCGAGCGTCTCCTTACCTTGGGCTCTGCTTACATTATCCGAAACCAATTCTACACGAAAACATATCATTTTTCTCAACAAAAGACATTCAACAATTCAACACCAAGAAGAAAACTAGTAGTATCAAGAAATTCACGAATTCAATACTAATAATAATGAATATATATTGACTACTGTGAAAAAGATAACAAGAGTACCAACATGAATAAATTGGAGAAAAAGATTAGTGTGAAGATAACAAGAGAATAACCTACAGGGAATAACCACACGACATCAGCTTAATAGAGGAACATAAACAGCTTAATATAGGAACAGAGGTACCATGCAATTTGTAGATGATCAACTTAGAAAATACTTTAAGAAAAAGATCCGCGACTATACACTTTGGTTTTGTTTCTTTTTATACCAATTTCAATTCCCACCGGCTAGAACTTGTTTGGTTGCAGGTGAATTTGGTTTAAATGTAACCCATTGTTTGGTTGCAGGTGAATTCGGTCTAAATGTAACCCGAGAACACTCGGCTCATCGTCTCTTTTGTTCTATATCTATATATATTTGAAAACGGGTTCATTGTGGATGTACTTTTCGTGCACATCAATCATAATTTTTTTAAACAATTTTGACACCACGGTTTCCAACAATTTTGATGAATATTTTTTTAGAAAACTTTTTGATGATCGTAAATGGATGCAAATTATCGTAAGCATCGCTAGAAAAAGGAAAAGAATTATTTATTAGGTAAAATTTCGTCCCGGGCATCGGACTAATTGCCCCTATTAATTGAAAATGATTGGTTTACATCTATATCGGTTGCATTTGCTATATATAGATTTTTTTAATTTTTCACTTGATCATATTAGGACTCGACATCGAAATTCCAACCGATTCGTTGCTCGTTTTTCAGGTACCTACTTCCTGAATGCTTTGAGCTTAACAAGACTTCATTCATAGCTTCAAAGGTATGTGCTCTTAGAACACTTGCACGAATATACATATTTACATTGTTTTACGGTATCTACCGTTAGTGTTCTTAGCGGAAAGTGTTTTCTCTCTGAAATTGTGGTGACAGGTTGATGTTTGGTCAGCTAGAGTTCTTTACTACCAAATGCTTTCTGGGAGAAGGCCTTTTGGTCATGACCAGACTCAAGAACGTATTCTACGTGAAGATTCTATCATTAATGCTCGTAAAGTTGAGTTCCCTTCTCAACCTCCCGTGTCAAATGAGGCAAAGGCAAGTTTTTTCTTCTCGTTTTCTCTTCATATCTAGTGTTTCTTAATGTCTACTATCAAGTGTTCGTTGAAATGACTTAGTGACAGTAACACTACTAAACGCACTCTATTGGTTTACATCTAAATGCACTATCGATGCACTCTATTTGGTTTACATCTAAATGCACTATCGATACACTCGCATTAACAATGGCGCCGCCTAGATTGTAAAAGTGGGATTTATCGGGTCACGTCACTGCTATTGACGTTCTTTTGACGTTCCTACCCTTAGAGACGCGTTGATATTGACGTGTTCCTACCATTACAGAAACTTCACCCAAAAGGAAGCAGTTTAACTAACCTCTGCGGTTTTTTTTGTTTGATTTTTGTGCAGGAGTTCATTCCAAGCAGTTTAACCAAGCATTAAAGTCTACGATCCACGTTCTGATTTCCAACCAAAATGCCAGACCTCCGTTGGAGAATAAAACAATCGAGTTGTATCAAAAGTTTATAGAATAGAGTCAAGGAATTCATGAATTGATGTGTTTTTTCGACCTTCTCACCATCAATCCATTGCCGAAAGCTCTAAAATATGACGATGCATGTTGTAATTTCCAAATAAAAGCTATTTTTATGTGTGTATCAATTAATCCCCGAGAACCGATAAGCTCGTTGAAATCCTTGCAAACAACCCTGCTTTTGAGTGCCTCTTTACCTTGGGCTCTACTTACATTATCTGAAACCAATTCTACAGGAAAGCATAACATTTTTCTCTGTCATTGCACATAAATGCCTCAACAAAAGACATTCAAGAATTCAACACCAAGAATAATGATTATTGATTCAGAAATCTCCATACAAACCAACAAGTACTGGTTAATTCATGAATTTTCTCCAGAAAACTAGTAGTATCAAGAAATTCAGGAATTCAATACTAATAATGACGAAATAATCTTTCTTGTCTGATACCATGACAAAATATGATAGACGAAATAATCTTTCTTGTCATTCATCATTCATAGTATTACAAATATATAGTCATCTGTAGACTGTAGGGCTTCAACCTCTACACAAATGTCCAAACTACCCTTTCTAGGGAATACAATAAATATAATTTCACAATAATAATATAAATCCGTAATAAATAATAATGAATATATATTCACTCTGAAAAGGAAAGATTACTGTGGAGAAGATAACAAGAGAATAACGTACATAAATAAATTGGAGAAAAAATTAGTGTGAGAAGATAACAAGAGAATAACCTACGGGTAATAACCACACGACATCAACTTAATAGAGGAACATAAACAGCTTAATATAGAAACTGAGGTACCATGCAATTTGTAGATGATCAACTTAGAAAATACTTCAAGAAAATGATCCGCGACTATACACTTTGGTTTTGTTTCTTTTTATACCGATTTCAATTCCCACCGGCTAGAACTTTGTTTGCAGGTGAATTCAGTCTAAATGTAACCCAAAATGAGAACACTCGGCTCATATCTGTTTTGTTTTAATTATCTATATCTATATATATATTTGAAACAGTTTCTATTGACTTTGCGGATTTACTTTTCGTGCCGCGTTAATCATAAAAAATTTAAACAATTTTGACACCACGGTTTCCAACAATTTTGATGAATATATTGTTTAATTTTTATAATGATTGTAAATGGATGCAAATTACCGTATGCATCGCTAGAAAAAAAGGAAGGGAGAAAATTAATTATTAGGAAAATTTCCTCCCGGCCATCGGACTAATTGCCCCTATTAATTAGAAATGAACGATTGATTATAGAGGCTATAATCCACAAATACTTGGTCGAGCGAGTACGTATTGATACATGGAGTGTTGTCAATATCTTTTATCTAAATGTCTTACGGTCTATACGGGTTGCACCAAGAGATCTCAAATTCATTCAGATCCTCCCTTTGGGTTCACAGGGAAAAAGTGCAACCCTTGGGAAGGGTTAGATTGAATATCGTATTCGGGAAAGGTGCCCGGAGCAAGACTCTGGAAGCATATTATATGGTGGTGGAAGGTTTATCATCCTACAACGTCATATCTGGGAGACCAGCTCTAAACGAATTGAGAGCTGGCATAACTGTTGCCCATAATAGTTTGAAGTTCCCCACCACGGATGGAGTTACGGAAATAAAGGGTGACGTGCAAATAGCTAAGCGATGCAATGCAATTGCCCTTAAAAGAATATCATACGAATCAACAAGTATTGATTGAAGATCTTCTCCTCAAGTCCGAAGAGCCCATATGCTCCGAATACCCAACCGAGGGAGTAAATTCATGGCATGAAAAAGCAATAACATATGATCCATTTGTGGGTATATATAGACCTCTTCATGTGAACATGAAAAATTGAAGAATCTACTGCAGAAATATGCTGAGATATTCGCATGGGTAGTAGACGACATGCCCGGTATCTCAACTGACCTGGCAGTTCATAGTCTCAAGGTGGAGTCGGGCCGAAAACAAGTTTGACAAAAGAAACGGCATTTCGCACATGAAAAGGAATGAATCAATAAATTAAGAGGTGATGAAGTAACTGGAAGCCAAGATCATCAAGGAGGTATTCTATCCCTTATGATTAGGAAACCCATTCATGGTTCCAAAACCCGATAACAGCTTGATGATATGCATTCACTTCACCGACCTTAACAATGATTGCCCCAATGACTATTATCCACTCCCCGAATAGATGACCTCGCGTATTCAACAGTGGGATGTGAAATTTTTGGCTTCCTTGACACTTATAAAGGCTACCACAAGATCAAATTGGTCGAAGAAGATGAAAAAAAAAAAAAAAAAAAAAAAACAAAGTGCTTTCATGAGAGAGGTTGGTACTTCCTCTTATATAACCATGCCCTTTGGTCTAAACAATTCAGGGGCCACATACCAAAGGTTAGTCAACCAAAATTTCATAGAATAGATTGAAAAAAATATGGAAGTTTATGCCGATGACCTCCTGGTTAAGAGCAGATCTTTGTCAAAATATATAACAAAGTTGAAAGAAGTGCTTCGAAAAAACAAAAATGATGTTGAACCCAAAGAAATGAAATACTACTGTTGAATACTACCTTTTATATCTTTGAGGTTGAACCCAAACAACAACAACGTCAATAGTTCTAACGTGATAGCAATGTCAGCATGTTTGACGTTGGTATTAAGTTTTAGCGTCAAACATGTCTACATTTAAATAGATTAATGGAAATGGAATTTTATTTATATTTTTACGAATACGAAATTAGCGCACCCACACCAAATTTTTTTCCCACCTATAGAATTCTACTAGGAAGAAAAGCATCCTGCTCTGCACTATTGGTGCTTCTGTTTATTTTTATAATCATCGCGAAAATCAAAAGTGAATCAGCAAATGTAATAATTATAAAGGACTGAAATAATAAACCCGAGTAACTATAAAAAGGTATACGAAACGTGTCCGACAACCAACACGACATGATACGCTCTGATACATTACGATGGCATGTCCGACACGTAACGGTTGATGAAATGAATATCCGACACATATTCAACACCTCCCGACATCGTATGGATACTTTTCGACACTACTGAACAATTTTTTTTTTTTTTTCAATTTCTACTTAAATCTATTTTAACCGAAAAAAATGAAGCTATCTTCGACATTATTTGCAACAACACGTGTTCTACCAAAAACACGACACGACACGCTCCGATACACCCCGACGCCATATCCAACAGGTGTCGGTTGATGAAATGAATATTAATTGAAATTTTAATTAAAATCTAACATACTGTCAACACTTCACGACACAAAATCGACACATTTCGACACTACTGAACCCTTTTTTGTATTCTCAGATCTAGGCAAATTTTAATGGCCATGGTAAAATACACAATTCGAATTTCCATAGAAATTAAATCAACAATACACTATAGCCAGTCTAACAATATTTGTGTCCGAAATAAATTTTTTTTTCAGGATACTTAATATTTTATATAAACAATATGTTTTTTTTACGGAAAAAAATTTATTTCAAGAAATTTAATATTTAATGTAATCGTCAAACGCAATTTTTTTTGGCATGATATAAAGATCGTGGACAAATTTTATAATCTGACGTATGTAGCAGTTGTACTGCGTTACAACCATGACCATTTATCTTGAAAGTAAAAGTGTATTATGTGAAAGAGAGTAAAAATGAGAGGCTAATGTATGACAAACGATATGTTTTTTATGAAATGAATTTATTTTAAGAAATTTATAATATTTCATCTTGAAAGTAAATATATATCGCCAGTCAACGATATGTTTTTTATGAAATGAATTTATTTTAAGAAATTTATAATATTTCAAAAGCGATCACAATTTTTTTGCGATTATACAAAGAAGATCGTGTATGAATGATATATTTTGAAAATAGTCATACATTTGCTACATATATTCGCACATTAAAAGATGATATAATTGAGTCCTCAAAAATGAAACAATTTAACTCAAACCCTTATTTTAAAATTAAAATAAAATAAAAAACCGATGAACAGTTTAAAAAAATGGAATGGGATGAACAGTAAAAAAGAAAGAACCAATCTCAAAAAAAATTTTAAAAAAAAATCTGGACTGAACCGATAAACAGTAATAAATAAAAATAATAAAAAAACAAAAAAAAAACTGAACTGGAATGATGAACAGTAATATAAATAAAACTTGTCACACTACCTTAACGGACCTCGATCCCCGCCAGTGCAAGGTGTACCGTTCCCCCGAACGGTGCATTGAAACGACGCCGTCTCAATCCGAAACGACGCCGTCTCGATCCGAAACGACGCCGTCTCGATGCGATGTAAAAAAAAAACAAAGTTAAAACGGCGTCGTTTGGATCGAAACGACACCGCTTTTAAATCTTATTGTCGGGCGGTATGCGAGCAAGTTGCAGCGTTAGGGATATTTTCCCTACCTTAACACGGGTCACTTTAACTACGCTTGGCGTTTGCGGAGTGGGATAATATTTACTTTAAACAACTATTCTGTACCTTAACACGGGTCCCATATATGGTATGGGTCCCACTACGCAGATGGAGCTCTCAGATAAGAGTGACCCCTTAACACCCTTCTTTCTTATTAATAACAAAAGGATTTGGAAAAACTGCGCGGTTACATGACAATTTTTCTTCAAAGCCCTAAATTTCATATTCCCTCCCTTTCGTTCATTCTCCTCATACCTCCTCGGCAATTTCCTCTTTTACTTGCAGAACCCGTATGGTATAATCATTATTTTCTTGATTTTTAGCTCAAAAGCTTCCTCCTTTGTTCATCTTTTTCCCTATATCAACCAGTTAAATCATGTTCATCAAAGCCATATCGAAGAAAATTAGCCAATCTTGCACGAAACCCATCAGATCAATTTCAATAATTTCGCCGATTATTCATAGAAAAGAACCCCATAGACAACCCCCGTATCCCATTATTCAAGAACCCTGTTATTGATACTTGCAATTTTCTCGTTATTATAGATTAGAAGTTTTGCCTCTTTCATTGTGATTCTTCTGCGCCTCATAGTCAAAACCCTAGATTCCCAAATCCGTTTATTGAATTTTATTACTGGGCTCTCTCTAAACAAGTTATTTGATATTTGATTTCTGTTGTAATGGGGGATTTCGATTGCTCGAAAGTTCGAAACATATGTATTCTAGCTCATGTTGATCATGGTAAGACAACATTAGCTGATCATTTAATAGCATCTAGCGGAGGTGGGGTTTTGCACCCGAAGCAAGCCGGTAAACTTCGGTTTATGGATTATTTGGATGAGGAACAGAGGAGAGCAATAACGATGAAGAGTTCTTCAATAGCTTTGGAATATAAAGAACACGCGATTAATCTCATCGATTCGCCTGGCCATATGGATTTTTGTAGTGAGGTTTCTACTGCAGCTAGGTTGAGTGATGGAGCATTGGTGTTGGTGGATGCTGTTGAAGGTGTTCATATTCAGACTCACGCGGTTTTGCGTCAAGCGTGGATCGAGAAGCTAACACCGTGTTTGGTATTGAATAAGATTGATAGATTGATTTGTGAATTGAGGTTGAGTCCGATGGAGGCTTATACTAGGTTACAAAGGATTGTTCATGAAGTTAATGGGATAGTTAGTACGTTTAAGTCCGAAAAGTACTTGTCTGATGTTGATTCGCTTCTTTCTGCACCTAGTGGCGGTGTTGATGATGACGGTGGTTATGAGTTTATAGAAGATGATGAAGAGGATACGTTTCAACCGCAAAAGGGGAACGTAGTGTTTGTTTGCGCGCTGGATGGATGGGGATTTGGGATTGCAGAGTTTGCTGAGTTTTATGCTTCTAAACTCGGGGCTAATGCAGCCGTCTTGCAGAAAGCGTTATGGGGGCCGAGATATTTCATTCCGAAAACTAAGATGATTGTTGGGAAGAAGGGACTTAGTGCTGGTACTAAAGCTAAGCCTATGTTTGTGCAATTTGTTCTTGAGCCACTTTGGCATGTTTATAATGCTGCTTTAGAAGAAGATGGTGATAAGAAAGTACTTGAAAAAGTTGTTAAGTCGTTTAATTTGTCGGTACCTGCACGTGAACTTCAAAACAAGGACCCGAAATCCGTGCTTCAATCTGTTATGAGCAGGTGGATTCCGTTATCAGAAGCTATATTGTCGATGGTTGTTAAGCATGTTCCTGATCCAATGGCTGCTCAGTCTTTTCGGATTACTCGTTTGCTTCCTAAGAGGGAGGCTTTGGATGACAAAACACGCACCGACGTACTTATCGAGGCAGAGAAAGTGAGAAAAGCTGTCGAGGTTTGTGACCGTGACCCTAATGCACCTTGTGTTGCTTTTGTTTCTAAGATGTTTGCTATACCAATGAAAATGCTACCTCGTGAAGAGCTTGTTAATAACCATAGTGATGATAATGGTGAATCAGAGGAATGTTTTCTTGCGTTTGCTAGGGTTTTTAGTGGGGTTTTACGTGTAGGACAGAGGGTTTATGTACTTTCACCATTATACGATCCATCAAAACCGGAATCAATGCAGAAACATCTCCAAGAAGCTGAATTACAATCTGTTTACTTAATGATGGGTCAAGGTTTGAAACCTGTTACATTTGCAAAAGCTGGAAATATCGTTGCTATTCGAGGTCTTGGTCAAAATATATTGAAAAGTGCTACACTTTCGTCTACGAAAAACTGTTGGCCTTTTTCAAGTATGGTTTTTCAAGTGGCACCTACATTGAAAGTTGCTATTGAACCATCTGATCCTGCTGATATGGGTGCATTAATGAAAGGCTTACGGCTCTTAAACCGTGCTGACCCGTTTGTGGAAGTTGCTGTTTCTTCGCGTGGTGAACACGTGCTTTCTGCTGCAGGGGAAGTTCATTTAGAAAGATGTATAAAAGACTTAAAAGATAGATTTGCAAAAGTTAGCCTCGAAGTCTCTCCGCCCCTTGTTTCGTATAGGGAAACAATCGAAGGGGAAACACATAATCCGTTAGAGAATCTGAAGTTATTTAACATTAGTTCGGATTATATTGAGAAAACTACGCCGAATGGAAGATGTGTTGTTAGGGTGCAGGTTATCAAACTTCCGAATGCTTTAACGAAAGTTCTTGATGAAAGTTGTGATCTTCTTGGAGATATAATGGCAGGGAAATCAGGGGAAGCTTGTCAAAGCTTGGAAAGATTACGAGGCAGCATTGTGGAAAACGATGATCCAATCGAAGCATTAAAGAAACGGATGGTGGAATCCGTGGAAAGTGAATATGTTACTGGAACGTCGGATTCTGACAATGAGAGAGTTGAGAAGTATAGAAAGTTGTGGCAAACTATTTTCAAGAGGATCTGGGCTTTAGGGCCTAGACATATGGGTCCTAATATGCTACTTATCCCGGAATCAAGAGGCAAAAATGACGGTGATTCGGTTCTTATAAAGGGATCTGCTTTCGTATCTGAAAAGCTCGGTTTTCTTGGTGATTCGGGTGAGAATGGCTATTCAGACAATCAGTCTTTATCAGATAAAGATCCAACCTTGTTTACAGAAGCAGGGAGTCTCGAAAGCAGTGTTCTTTCGGGTTTTCAGTTGGCAACATCTTCCGGTCCATTATGTGATGAGCCTTTATGGGGTTTAGCGTTTGTAATCGAAGCATCCATTTCTCCAACAATTGAGCAACCAAACGATTCAAACACTCAACACCTACCCGAGCATTACGGTGTGTTTGCAGGACAAGTTATTACAGCTGTTAAGGATGCCTGTCGTGCAGCCGTTCTTCAAAAAAACCCTCGTTTAGTTGAAGCAATGTACTTCTGTGAACTAAACACCCCGACCGAACATCTAGGCTCAATGTACGCCGTCTTAGCAAGACGACGAGCACGAGTAGTCAAAGAAGAAATGCAAGAAGGTTCACCATTGTTTACGGTACACGCCTACGTACCTGTTGCAGAAAGCTTTGGTTTTGCAGACGAGTTAAGACGATGGACATCCGGTGCTGCTAGTGTTTTACTTGTTCTTAGCCACTGGGAAGCGTTACCGGATGATCCGTTCTTCGTCCCGAGGACAGAAGAGGAAAAAGAAGAGTTTGGAGACGGTTCGAGCGTCCCGAGGAACACGGCGAGGAAGCTGATTGATGGTGTGAGAAGAAGGAAGGGGTTACCTGTTGAAGATAAAGTTGTTCAGCATGCAACTAAGCAAAGGACACTTGCACGTAAGGTGTAGGCTTTTTTTGCCTGTTAGAAGAAGGTTGGCTCTGTTTGTGTGTGTTTGTTTGGCTTTATTTTACATTGAAGAAGTAGAGAATACTGAATTTTGTTTTCTTTATTGATGTAATTTGAAAGATATTATTATATCTTATATGAGATGATGAAGTAAAACTATTATTTGTCTGATGAATATCATTTTGGTTTCATTTTGATTTGTTTATCCACATCTTTTTTTCCAAGAATCAATATATTACACCACGACCACACTACTATGGTGTAGAATCAACCTTGTGAAATCCAATTCTATATCTAAAACATCTGAAGGTGCACAGTAGAATCAACACTGTGAAATCGATCTTGTGAAAGCCGATTCTATAACTAAAACATCTGAAGGTGCACAGTAGAATCAACACTGTGAAAGTCGATTCTATAGCCAAACATCCGACCACGCTACATGTGCACCACAGTAGAATAACCCAATGTAAGTCAATTATGTAGCCAAACATGAATCGACCCTGTAAAAGTCGATTCTATAGCCAAACATCCGAAGGTGCGTAATAGGATCAACCCTCTGAAAGTTGATTCCACAACCAACATCCGAGCTTCCCGGTGTCGAGCTTTCAGAGGGTCGATTCTGTGAAAATGTTGTGGTGCACCGGTAGGTGGAGGACAATGGGATAATCAACTTTCATATGGTCGATTTTGTGAAAATGATGCACCTATAGGTGGGGACATCGGGTAGATCACAACTGTGGTGCAAATAATAACCTTCTATTAAAGACAATGTCATTGGCACCCACGATGATTCCATCATTGACACTACAATTCGGGTTAGATTCGATTTTGCAAAAGTCGAATATGAAGGTTCAATCTCTGCAAAGTTGAATGTTGCACTTACGTGCAACTTTATAAACGCCGAATTTCAATAAGATCGAATTTTAATGTGGTTTCCCAAAAGTAAGATTGAATGTTATTGTGGTGCCCGAAAGTAGATTTGTTGTAGTTTACTATCAACCGACAAGACAACTGCAAATACTGCATGAACAATATCATCATTTACCATATTAGCAACAAAATCAACACTTCAATTCCACTTTATGAGAGATTAGATTACAATAACTTTGAAACTTTTGCATATCATCAAATCAGAATACAGAGTTCTAAAGCAAACACTTGACAGTTAAACACAACAAATTAACTGTCCATTTATCACTGAATTCAAGTCCACAATCACTAACCTTATAGACTCAAGATCCTCCACAACTTTACCAGACAAAAACCTCGACTCTGATTGGCTCGAAAATCCCTCCAATAACTCGGATCTTCGACTTGTTGCCAGAGCTTTTAATATCTGCATTTCTTCTATCTGTCTGAATTCATCTTCCAATTCATCTTCCAAGATCTTCACTTCTTCTTGCTTCAAACCGCTTTCAATCACACATTCATGGTATTCGAGTATCAGCCTCTCGAATTCTTCCTCTCCGTTCTCTATCATCTCTAAAACACTTTCTTTCTCATTGATCACAGCCTGCAGCTTTCGTTTCATTTCTTCTTTAGCACACGAAGCATGCTCCACGTCGTCTTGAGTAATGTGGATTTGAGTCTCGACTTTTGCTAACTGCTTGTTCAGTTCCTCATGCTGTTTCTTCGAGATTTGGAGCTTTTCTTGAGTCTGTTTCATTTCAATTTGGAACTTTGTAACCATTTCCTCGGATATCAAAAGCTCCGTTGCTCTACAGCTCAGTTGCCAGTTCCGTTGTGTATGTAGCTGTTGTCCATCAGGTTTATCAACGTTTTCTATAGAAATCAGAACTCTATCTTTCTCCAAACGTTGTGTTTCTCCTTCGAGTTTTAGCTTCAGTTCATGTAAGTTGCTCTTGAGTTTGGATTCAGATTCTGTTGACTTGTTCTTCTTATCCAGAATTGCGTCTTTGCAAGCTTGAAGACAAACCAGTTCGTCCTTCTTCTGATTCAGCAAAGTTGATGCAGCTTCTAATCTTGCTCGTGTTTGAACTTCACGTTGCTCGAAATAGTTGATGGATTCAGAGAAGTTTGATAAAGAATATCTTAATGCTCCCCATTTTCTGTCAACCAAGACCTTCTTTTTATTCAACTCGGAATACTCATGCTTATATGATTCATGCTCCTCCTGTTTTTCCTGAAGCTTGCTTTCGATTCGTTCGAGCTTTCCTGACATCTCATCAACCTCAAAAATCGTTCTCTCAAATAAGCCCAGAATACTCATTGTTTCAACTGATTTTGATATCTTCTCTTGTGCTTCCACCAGCTTTGTCCTGAACAGCTTTATCTCCTCTGACAAGCCCACTAAGCCGTCATTTTCTCGAATCTCTGGTTTATTAAGGCAGTAATCTTGCACATTCACCTCATACATGGCGGTTTCTGACATTACGCTTTCTTCATCAATAGACATTGAAGAATCTTCTGATTTTAGGTCAACAACTTCATGATTGTCTCCGCTGTCACTTTCAACGAGCTTTTCTTGAGGTTTGAGTTCACCAAACTCTAAACTATTTCGTGTTTTGGAAGCAAGATTTTGCTTGAGTTCTTCATTTTCATGCATAGCCTGATCATAAAGTTTCTCACTTTCTTTATGCATTTCCTCAAGTTGATGCTTCATACCCATCAGTTCAGTTTTTTCTTGCATAGCCTTTTCATAAAGACCCATCAGTCTATCATTTTCTTCATGCATTTCCTCAACTTGATGCTTCATGCCCATCAATTCATCCTTTTCTCGAACAACCTTCGCATAAAGATCCAACAGTTTATCGTTTTCTTCATGCATTTCCTCAAGTTGATGATTCATGCCCATCAATCCATCTTTTTCGAGCATAGCCTTTTCGTACAGACCCATCAATCTGTCGTTTTCTTCATGCATTTCTGCAAGTTGATGCTTCAAACTCTCAACGTCCTTTTCTTGATCGGCATCTTGTACTTGGCTTCCAACAGATTTTGTTTTGTTTTCTTCCATTGCTTGTTCATAAAGCTCAATCAGTTTGTTATTATCATCAATCAAGAATTTAAGCTTCATCTTCAGCCCTTCGTTTTCTTTTGACAAGAAAATCGCTGTTTCGTGAGCTTCGGCTTCACGTTGGCTTGCAGCAGCAATTGCATCTACCATTGTTTTCAATTCTATCTGATCACTACCAGCAGCAATGCTCAACATCTGACAAAGCTTCGCTTCCAATTCAAGCTTCTCTTTTTCATGCTTCGCTTCCAATTCATTCACGTAACTACATGATTGTATTAAGAATATTATTATAAATGTTGAAAGCCAAAAAAAACGGTATTCCCGGCATGCATCTACTATATGACGCAGACATGAAACTAAAGGACGTTTTTAGTGGCACCACACTAACTAAACATATCGTTGTGGTACCACAATGATAATCGACCTTTAAGAAGTTGATTGTTTCCGGTGTTGTGCCACTATAAGTGTCCAACTAAAAGCGATGACCATATATTTGTGAAACTAGTATCAATCACAAGTAACCTTTGCAGTTTTTGTTTCTCTTCATCAAACGTATCAAGCTTCCTTCGGAGAGAATCCAATTCTGATTGATTCTGAATGGCCTGTGGCAAAATAATTTACACGAGTCAACGTCTAGTAGTAAAAGAAGGGTGACAACTTTGTAAAGCTCATCATGTAGATGCTACAATATACAGCTTCAGCAGAAAAACAAAATGCCTACCTGCATTCGAAGGAATTCATTCTCCTCACTGACTGATGTTCTCCAGGGCGATACAGGATCCTGTTATACCGTTGCATGAAAATAGCACTTCAGATTGATCAAAATTCAGTAATTTCGTACTGGTTATGAACTTATATGCTTTGAAACAATGAGATTTTCATACAAATCCATGTATAAAAGCCTAAAACAGATTATAATGTCCATTATTTTCAAATTTAGAAACAGAATTGTGGCTTTCCTGTTCTTTTGGTTTAACACTTTCAAATGCTATAACAAATTGTGGCAACAAACCTGAGTGGAAAGCAGTAGATCATCTTTAGATGAAGTTTTCACCGGAGAAGTTAGTTTCTGCATCATACAGAACTTATGGTTATAAGGCTTCTAAAATTTTCATGCGGTAAAACTAATGGAAAAGCAAACTCATGTCATAGATGATCATCAAAAAAGGCACCTGTTCAAAAGAAGAGTCTGATTCATGCATGAGTTTCCAGTCAAGAGCTTCTAGCAACTGCATAACAAGAAAATCGGAGTTAGAGAAGTATTCAGGAGCCCACCGCTGTACATGATTCATATTTTTCCATATTTTTCTGCCCAAAAAGAGTCTTGAGCAAGTGTTCAGTGCCATCAGTCAGCAAGCATAAAGTAAGGCTATTTTATCAAAAGAACATCGAATAAGTAGAATCTTCACCTTGTTCTGTAGTGTTGCTATCTGTTCAGTCATTCTTTCGCGTTCCCCTTCCTCGCAAAATGATTTTAATCTGGATTTTCAAGCACAAAGCAATAAAAAAAAAAGGTCATATTATGATGTACATTAATGAAAGTCCAGCACGAAAAGTGGAAACATGTAAGATCAAATGTCCAGAACTACAGGTCCTTTACCTTCTTATTTCTTCTTTTAATCGAAGGTTTTCCATTGCAAATCTCGTCACTTCCTGATTCCGATCAACTTGAGTGCGCAAAACCTCTATTTCTTTCAAATGCTCCTCCTTTTCTTTGAGCAAATGTGTCTCAGCAGAAATCTTTCCAGAGGCAACTGCTTCCAGTCTCTTTATTCCAGCTTCTCGAAATCTTAACCTCATTTTCAAACCCTGAATCTCATCTTCTCTCTGTTTAGCCTGATTTATCAAAACAAGAAAACGATAATAAGATCCTGTGGGGGCAATACACACACACACTCCGTAATTTATGTCAAATGAACGCACCAGCTGCATGGCTGCCTGATTTTCAGCTGCCATTGCCTCCAATGCCACGTCTTTGTCCTTCTCTCTCCTAAAAGCTCCAACAAGAGCAGCTTCATAATCTTTCCTCTGAGGATAGAAGCTGCTTATCAGTTTCAATGATGATGGAAAATCTACCTTCTCATTCTCATGAATTACAAAATACCTGTGACTTCCGTTTATCAGAAATGAGCGGACTAGATAGACCAGGAAATCCTTCCCATTTAAATGGCCCGGGAGATTCAGCATTAGTCTCATGATTTTCAGCCCCTCCGTTGACTAAACCCTTCAATCGTGTCACTTCTTTCTGGATATCACGTGAAGATTAATCAGAGTAAGAGACACAAGCATACTCTGGTGCCGTGGAGTGGCAAGTAATAGCTTAATTCACTTGAAATCAATGACATCTAGAAAGTCATTTGGTATCATTACTTCAAAGTAGAAATAGTACTTGAGTACACCCAGCTTTCTCACCCAAAAAACTTTAATTTGATAAAGAGAAAGTAATTTGTACATTTAAGCATTCTGGCAAATAAATACACTTACTAAATGAGATAAGATG
Organism: Gentiana macrophylla; assembly: GCA_026214975.1. Taxonomy (NCBI): domain Eukaryota; kingdom Viridiplantae; phylum Streptophyta; class Magnoliopsida; order Gentianales; family Gentianaceae; genus Gentiana; species Gentiana macrophylla. The sequence continues at coordinate 77,847,815 of CM047813.1, read as the reverse complement.
GTAAAGGTTAGCGCTTAGCCAACATGCAGTATTTGGATAAACAGGGTATAATATTTTTAAACATTATTTTGCCAGATTAATTTATTAATAATAGCAACATTCTCTGGCAGTACCTTGAGATTTTGAATCTGCACCCTCATGGCAATCACATCTCCAGAGGCATCTTCATTAACAATTGCCTATAAAATCAGTAAGAAAAATTAGGAAAAACGGCAGCATGAGTTAGGATTAATGGTTATCTCCTGGAAAGTAATGATGACACATAACAGAAGCCTCCACAGCTTAGATTGAATTGCTGCTATTTTTGGTACAAGTATTTTTATATAATTACTTTTAAGCAACCCCCCTCCACCCCCACCCATCGTATATTGTTCGATTATCTATTCAGAATCAATCGTGTCAAAAGCTCATAAGCTGTGGGAAAAACTTAAAAATTCTGATACGGTTGTGTGTGACACATAAATGGTCCAACACTAAATTGGAACTGTATCCTTAGAAGTGGAGAGGTGAATATGTGTGCAGAAAACAGATATGTATAACCATGCCCCTTTACACCCAAAATAGGAGACAAAGATGGACTCTTTAAGTTTATCAAAATATAAAGAAACAGTTAATTACATGATTTTTAATATATTTGGCACGTTGCGCGAACTTCAGTGTGCTCAAAGTCTCTAATGAACAGCTGCAAAAGAAAGTTACATCCATTAATATATAGGGACTGCTAAATCAAAGCCAAAGCAAGGGAGTAAATTAATGTATCCTGATATCTTCAGAGAACAGCAGATAAGGTCAAGGCAATGAAGAAATATTTGCTAAATGCATTTTATAAATGGACTTATGGCATCTCCTCAATCATATATTAGAGTAATGTAAAGAATTCAAAGCAGAATGGGATTAATACGGTTGAAAACCTGATAGCAGGACTGATATTTGCAATAATAATGGTCTTTGCATTGCCACCTAGAGAATCCTGCAACAGGTTACTGTTAGAATTCATATAACAAGCAAAGCTGTGTGAAATCCATCAGTAAATACAGAAAATGAATGGAGTGCTTAATAATCTATTGAACATATATAAGAGCAGGGTAAATGTAGCATGAGGGGCATAGAAAAAGGCCACTGCTTCCATCTGCGCCATTTATCAACGCCGATTATCCACATTTTACTACAGATTGTTGATAATCAGCGTTACTAAGGGAGAACAAGGGTTTCTTCACAAAATTTTCACCTGAAGCAAAAAGGTGAGCTTTGAATCTCTGTATGGAACATGGGGGTTCTTTCCATTTGATGCATTTACAAGGTTCATGATAACGAGTCTGCAATAACACAAATCGATTCAGTTATAACTGATGCACTAGAGAAACTATGGACACAAAAAAGATAATGGAATAGGAGAAACAATATCCAGTACCCATTTGCACTACCAAAACAAGATTTCATAAAACAACTAACCCTAAAGTTGAAAGAGACTTGTTGATATTAGTAGCTTCCTTTAGCCTTTCCCCTTCGGCTCCAGAGCTCTTCTGCCTGTTCGAGGTTCATATAAAAAGGGAAAATTTAAAAAATGTTTAACATAAATTTGCATCTTTCATCAAGTCTCTTTTCTTTTCTTCTGAAATAGCCACATACCTTTCAGAGCCAGCTAAATCCACAAGATTCAGGCGAGAAAACCTATGATGAGTTACCCCTTGGGATTCCCACTAAAGAGAAGTTGTCAGGAAAAGGTAAAAGAAACATAAGTTCAATATGCCATGGTTGCCCAAAAAAACTTAATAATGAGAAGTAGAAGAAGAAGAATAGTGCATGCAAAAAATGATTGAATAATGAATAGAATAGCTACCTTACTCTCAACAGTGCACGTAAATACACTGTGTGAACGACTACTAGCAGCATTCATATTAGTTGCAGCAACCTTACGGTTATTGGCACCCTGAGACAAGCCACATCATAAAAATGAGTCAAATCAATGAAATTTAAACAGAGATCATATCCTATCAAACATCAGTTAGCGTCTACATAAAAGTTAAAAACACGCAAAAGAGCAGTATCCAGTGGGATCAAGATAATTAGTGTCGATATATCCGCTCAAAGGTGTTCATTAAAAGTCTGTCAAGACTGAAGAAGTTGCTGCATTACAATAAGAAAGGGTATCTCAGTAGTATGAACACTGCCTTGTAAATCAATACATACCTGAAGAAGTTGCTGCATTACATCTCTAGCACTTGCCACTTCAACCTCAGTCAGATTTTCTACATAAATCCCCTTCTTATTGTCCTCTCTAATCTGCAAGCAACGACTAACCTCATGGTCACATTGTTATGTAGATGATAAAAAAACATTCAGCAATAGAATGGAAGGCCAGAAATACCTGTAAATTGGAAGATGAAGGATCCAAAAGATCAAGAATCTGTTCATTGTATATTTCTAAAAAAGAACATCTGCAAGTATATTTTATTTTTTCCTCCCTGCGTACTTCCCTTTCCTGTAACAGGAAAAGTGAATCATAACAGAAGATTAAATGGAAATTATTTGACCTGGAAAAGAAAATGATGAATTCACGAGTCATTTCAATTCACTGCACATACCTTCTGAATTCTTGAAAACAAAAACTCAAAGACTCTAGGAGTCATTCCACAATTGACGCTATGTCTTCTGGTGCCTCCTTCAATATCTCCTAGCATTGTGTGAGTTTTCCCACTACCAGTCTAGTCATCAAAATCGAAGCAAAAAGAGATATAGTGTCAATCCATCAAGAACGTGTCAACAAATAGTCAAGACTGCTATACTACTCTGCTTTAATGAATATATATTCCTCTATGCATAAGTCAATAGAAATTCAAAATCAAGTTTTCATCAGGAAAGTAACTCACTTGTCCATAAGCAAACATGCAGCTATTGTAGCCCCCCATACAATTTTCCACCATGGGAACTCCAGTCACGTTGAATAGCATCTCCTGTTAACACATTCTTGTTAAGAATATGGCATTTACATTATGCACAAGGTAGTATGGAAACTAGTAGAGGTAAGAAATAGTATGCTTACCTGAGTAACATTTTCGTCTGCGACAAGGTCAAAGGTAAAACGTGACTCTGGATGCCCTATCCAGGTAATTGATTGCGAACTATCTTGCCTTACACATTTACTACGCCCTTGCAAAGATATCTCAGAGCTGCTCAGAGGTCGAACTCTGATGATAACCTGCACATACATAAAAGTTATGGCCAAGGGCGCAAATTTCAATGAGTTATAGTAGCACACAATGAAAACATTTTCTATATATCACAAGCTCTTCTTCACAGTAATCCAAATTGGAAAATGGATCTAAAATTTAAACTAAAAGTTCTGTTTAATAAAATTTTCCCCTCGTACCTGAACATTATTATCTTTCCAAAACGAAGGATCTTCATGGAACTCAAAGCTCCTAGACGGAACAATTTTCGAGTCCTCCTCATCCTCATCTAGAACATTATCATTAAATCTCCTCACAGAAAGAGCGCCTGCGTCTTTTGCAGCTGATTTGAAGTTCAGATCCGGCGTGCTCTTCACATTGGGCAAAAAATCCGACAACGAAGAGGAAGAAGAAGTGCGTTTATGGTATCCAAATCTGCTTTTGATCGCACTAGCGGTTTCTGTAAAGAAGGACATCAGGGTTTTTTTGGTGGTTTGAATTTGGGGGAAAAAATGCAGAAAATTTTGAGAGATTTTGAGAAGAAAGTGAAAATGAAAGAGAGTGACGTTGGGAGGGGTGGGATTTGTATGAGGGGGAAAGATTGATCGGACGGTGGAGAGTTAAGGGAATAGACGGCTGGGATTGCGAGATGGCATTTCAAATTTGGTGGACCGTTTTCGAGGGGCAGTTTTGGGATACAAAAATGATTTTGAATTGAGGCAGAGCGGAGGGAAGAATCTTTTGGGCTTAAGCTGTTTCATAATTATTTTTGTTACATAACAAATCATATTTTAATTAGTAAATAAAATGACATTTATTTTTTCACTCAAAGATCTTATCAGTACATCAGGCAGAATAGGTTTCTAGCTGATTTGAAGTCAAGAATCGAGTTTCAAATTTTTGAACGTCAGAATCGATTTTTGAAAATAGAATCGTTAAATGAAAATAGAGTAATGTTACGGATACAACCATTCAGTCACCGAGTGGTACAGCATGTGCTTGCACCATTGATCATGATGTATATCTATCATAATCTTTGTATAAACACATATTACTGAAATTGAAAGAGAAACCCAATGAACCCAATCCAACCCAAAACCCAAATCAACCAACTAAAAACCTAAACCAATTGAACTCAAAATTTTTTGGGTTGGGTTTTGACCAACCAAAAACATTTTAGGTTGGTTTGGTTTTTTTTTTTCGGTTTAACTCCAACTCGATATATATATATATATATATATATATATATATATATATATATATATATATATATATATATATATATGTGTGTGTGTGTGTGTGTGTGTGTGTGTGTATGCATTGCGTCCAAAGTAAAATGATGTTATCATATTGCTGATATCACTTCATTTTCACTTTCGGCCTACAATTCTTTGACCTTTATTCGGAAAAAAGAATCTGTGTTTTATGTATGACTATTGGTCTTAATTATTATCTTTATATGTTATTGGTTTTTTATATGTTGTTGGACTCTAAATTATCAAATTTTAACGTTTTATTTCCTAAAAAGTGGTTTCTTGAATGATTATTGTTATGAACATATGACATAGAACTCGAATTTGGATATATACATGTGTGCGGATTTTATCGCATAAAAGTTTTATTCTAAATGTATGTTTTATGGATGAAAACCCGAAACCAACCCGAACCAACCCATTGGGTTTTATAGTCATTTGGTTTGGTTTGGGTTAGTTTTTTCTTGAACCAAACCGACTTATACTATGTAAAAATCCAACCAAGTCGACCCAAGCTCAGCCCTACATATTACGACACTAATTGTGGTTAAACTGTTGTATCTTCTCTATCATTATTTGTGAAATAAAAGCTCCCAAATAGAACCACACCTTTGTACATACTTTAAAAAATCTAAGTTATAGAAAGTGATGAAGTTAATATAAATATCACAATAATAGTAAGTAATTTGATAAATCACGCTTTTACACCGTAGGTCACAACGATGATTAATACTATATCTGTCCCAAAACGTAAATCTGTTTAGCTTTTTTGAATAGTATAAGTTCAATTAAAATAACAATAAATCATTTATTAAATTTTTCTTCCTATACCCCTAATTTATTATACCTTCACTTGTTTTAAACTATCATAATGAGAGTCAAAGGGTATTCTAGACCTTTATAATAAAAATTAATGACACTAAACCACTTTCTTAATCGTTGTGAAAAGATATAGATGAATTTACATTTTGGGACGGAGGTAGTATAATAATATGTTATGTCACATGTGACAACTTAACTTCCTTTTTTATGTCGGAACGTATTGGGAAAGACGGAGGAAAGCAACAAAAAGACAATGATTTGAGATAATACTTTCGATTATTAAAGTACAAGGTTCTAAATCCCACAATCGGGATTTAATAATTGCTTGAAATTCGAAAGTAAGACTTATCAAAAACAGAAAACGACAAAATAAATACAAAAATCAATAAGTGTGGGAATCGAGACGTGAAATAAAGATTCTTTCCTCAATAAATCGATCCGAAAATCGAAGCTTTATTTAGTGTGGAATTCAAATTCCAAAAATACAAGAAAAACAAAATGTGCTTAAATCTTCAAAGCTCGAAACGAGAAGATAAGACGCTTGGTTTTTGTGTCGGAACCTACCCAAACTTGCCTACAACGTTGGCGTCACAGAGAGTGTTTCAAATTGAAGTACCAACCAATAAATGGATAACCAATTACAAGTAATATCGAGTTTGACAATTTCGTATCAGATTTACATAAACTAGACACGATTATCTGCAATAAAACGCTTGATATTTTCCATCAATTCCTTTGAAGCTTCTGAATTAGGATCAATAGTGAAAAAACCATGTTGTTTTCCTTCAAATTCCAAGTATTCAACTTTTTTACCCCAATTTTTCAATTTTATTGCATACTCTTCAGCTCTATCTTTCAATAGATCCGACCCACCAACCACCACGAGAACCGGGTTGAGCACCATTTCTTTCATGCTCGGAGTTATCGGGCCAAATGGATTTATCAATGGATGATCAGTTGTCTCTCCAATTGGTATTGATAATCTCCAGAACCTAATTTCAATCAAAGAAACAAATCAAGTCAAATTATTTTCTTTACTAAACAAACAACGTCGTTTTAGGTATTAAACAATGCAAAAATATACTATTATAATAATAGCGTATGATAAAACTCAAGAACATTTCGAGTAAAGCCTAAAGTGTTCGATTTCAAGATTCGTTAACATTGATGACATGTAGAGTTGCTAAATCATTTATAAGTAAATATTTTACAAACCGAACATCGATCTATTCGTGAATGACTCAAATCTTCTACACTCAGGGCAAGCGTAGTGAGGCAATTTTGGCCATATTCTTTGTTCACTTTTGTTAGAATAAGAGAACCATCTGCATAAATGTAAAATAATGGTATTAAACTAGACAATTTTTTTGTGTCTATCTATCTCTCTTCAGGGCCGGTCCTGCAAAATTTTGGGCCTTCGGCGAAGTCGCCGAATTAGGCATATTAGTTCGAAGTTTTTTTTTTTTTCTTCGAAAAAATATACTTACAAAATATTACTTCAATATCGCCCTTTTAACATCCATAGATACAAAATTCAATTCATTGATAGCCTCAAAATAACATCCGTAGATACAAAATTCAATTCATTGATAGCCTCAAAATATACATACAAAGTAGTAAAATTCAACATATCTTTTCTAGCATAATTAGGTTTTAAAGAAGTCAATAAATTTATTGAAATAAAAGAAATAACATTTCAGAAAATGCCCAAAATATGTTTTAAAAGAAAAGGTCCAAAAGACAAAGTAGTAAAATTCAACATATCTTTTCTAGCATAATTAAGTTTTAAATGAGTCAATAAATTTATTGAAATAATAGAAATAACATTTCAGAAAAGACCCAAAATATGTTTTAAAAGAAAAGGTCCAAAAGAGTTTTTAAAGGAGTTGATAAATTGGCTAAAATAATAGGAAAAAAAACAGCTCCCAAGACTCGAACCCAATTCTATTGGATTTTAGTTGAACACCCTAACCAGCCCGACTACAATAAGTCATGTCTAAATGTCTGAATACAAAATAATTATTGAAAGCACTTTTTGCAAAACATGTAATTTCAGGCCATCGGAACGGTTGGGCCTTAAGCCAATGCTTCCTCCGCCTACACATTGGGCCGGCCCTGACTCTCTTCTCTGTTTTGAGAGAGCCAACTAGAGAATTGTCTCTCTCAAAAAAACGCCAAGCCCCCTTTTTTATTATATTTATTAAGATTATATGTTTACCGGGAGTAAAAGTAGTTTCAATTATTAAGAAAATTTAATTCAACTAAAAAATAAATTAAAAAAAATAGTTAAAACTAGGATTTTTTTTCCATGCTACTTAAGCCAATGCTTCCTCCGCCTACATATTGGGCTGGCCCTGACTCTCTTGTCTGTTTTGAGAGAGCCAACTAGAGAATGCTCTCTCTCAGAAAAACGCCAAGCCCCCTTTTTTTATTATATTTATTAAGATTATATTATTACCGGGAGTAAAAGTAGTTTCAATTATTAAGAAAATTTAATTCAACTAAAAAATAAATTAAAAAAAATAGTTAAAACTAGGATTTTTTTTTTCTGCTACGAAATGAGGGGAATGGGGAATCGAATCGAACCCTGCTTCCCAATGGTGCCAGGTAAAAGGGTATTGCTGGCCACCCTGATGAGCCTTATTCTCATTAAAACTAGGATTAAAAAAAATCATGCCATTAATATTTAATATTATTTTAATCAAAAGATTCGAAATGTTTATCAGCATTCTAACATCTAATCGCACACAATTAATATCTACAATCCTTCTATTATCATCATTACAACATCACATCACACACAAATTATCCCTACAACCCTTCTATATTTATCATCCACTTATCTTTCTCAATGTCACCCAAGCATCAACAATCAAAGGGCTTCTCTCCCGATCACCACTAGGGTTGCTCTCAGGAAGGAGAGCCTGTCAATCAGCTCCCAATTCAAAGACGCATCAAGGTGATCAAGTTCGGCTCATTAAACAATACAAACTAGTTTATATTTTAAAATATTATAATAGTATTCGATAAAACTCGTGAACATTTCGATTTAAAATGCTCAATTTCGATTCGTTAACTTTGATAAACTACTTAGACTTTGTCTCGAATTCGATTAAATCATAATGAGTAAACATTTTACGAGATTGATACGAGTCGATCTGTTCGTGAGTGACTCAAATCGTTTACACTTAGAAGGGAAATCAAACCTGTCAATTAGCTCCCAATTGAGAAACGCATCTTTTGGTCCCTCAGCTTCAGATTTAGTCAAAACAGTCCCACCAAAAAATGGCGCCAACAGAACATAGCCCCTAACCTTCGCCGGAGCTAGCTCCGGCGAGCCAGCACCAAGCTTCACAGCCAAATTATGAGCTATATTTCCACCCGCAGAATCACCGGAAATAAAAACATTACCGAAATCAGCCACATCCGTCAGCCAATTGTCCGGTTCCTCAGCCACCGCTTGTGTTTGCAGCCATTTCACCGCTGCGTATCCGTCCTCAATCGCTGCGGGAAGCCGATTCTCCGGAGCTAATCGATAATCAGGGGAAACTATCACAGCTTGAAGATCTAATGCGAGTTTGAAACAGTAGTTTTGGCAATTCGGCCAGGTTCTAGACCCGATGCAAAAACCTCCGCCGTGGATGTAATAGAAGATTGGGAGTTTATATGATGAAATTGGTGAAGCCGGCTTATAAAGCCGAAGTTGAAGGTTGTGGATAGAATCGAAAACGACGTCTTTCCAGAGAACTGAGCCGTCATCGATGACAGGGACGTCGAAGCTTGGATTATTGGACCGGGCAATTGAACCGTCGCTGTAAACTCGAAGAACGCCTCTGCATTCGTCCACCTCGTACGGCGGCGGTGCAGAATCTGCGGCAGCTTCCGCCGTGTTTGCTCCGGTCATATTTTTGCTGTTGAGAGAGTGATAAAGCAGAAAAAGACTTGTGAAAAGTTACGTATGAAAAGCGGTTACGACCAAAAGCTGATATTTATATATATTTATTGTAGGGAAGGTGATGATGCAGCGTAATAAATAAAGGAAAAAAAATGTTAGTAGGGTAAATGATCTGAGCCGATAATGAGTAGCCCGCATTCGTGAAATGGTCGTTCACGTATGATTTTGTTGAATTTGAGTCGAACTCAAACAGTCTATCAAAGTTAATAACTCGAACTCAAGTATTTTAAAATATAACTCGAATTGTTCACGAATTTTATCGAACTTGAATGAGTGTCACGAACTTCATACATTTTATCGAATTTTATCGAACTTCATACACGTGACACTCAATGGCTACTTGAGCTGAGCCGAGCCTACCCGATTATAAACGAGCTCAAACTTGAACATCAACTGCTCGGCTCGTTAACAACACTAGTTACTTCGGATCATTTCATCGGTTGAGCCATAGAAGCTCGACCCAGTTCGGGGCCTTACAATCCATATAACTTCAATAAAATGATCTCAGTCCCATATGAGATGCACAAACACCTCGGCCCTGAACTCAGCTCGAGGTATATCATCATCATCAACCTCATGTTTGTGGTTAAGTTATTTAGCATACAATACGCCACGATAGTAACTGTCACAATAATGACTTCACGATTCTCGCTCCATTATGGTACGAACCGTAAACCGCCCCATGATCTCCGTCATGTCCCTAAAGATAGGCTCCAAAGCATCTTCTATGAAAATGAGATAATATTAAAAGGATTCACTCTACCCAAAATTATAACTACGTTAATAGTTTGGTCCTAAAATATCTGGGTACGTAGCAATCAATCCGCATTGACTCAACTATAATTCACCTCAAAATCCACCAGGCAAGTAATTGAGCTATTCGTACAAAACCCAATTACGAATTATATTCCGATTTCATTAGTGATGATTTCTGACATCGTCACGTATCAAACAACGAATCATAATTTTTTTTTTATGAAGGTAACAAATAATAAATCATGATCAATAATATAAAGAAAGAGTGCTTTAGGAATATGTCATAATGCATCCAAATATTTCCTCATCATTGGGATAGAGACTCACAACCACTGCATAGTAAAGACGAGAGTCTTTGAACTATTGTCCGGCTGAAATCATAAGTTGTGGTGTCACATAGTGAATAATTTTTTCAGAATTTTAAATTCATATGCAAATTGAATTTAAAAAAATTAAAATCACTACAAGAAAATCGAGTTTTAATGAGGGTAAATCCTCTCATTAAATGTCCATTTCCCGTCATTAAAGACTTTTAATGAAGGGAAATTTACCCTCACCACCCTTCATTGTTGCTTCTCTATGTAAAAGTAAATAATGATGGTAAAGTTTGTATCATTAAAATATAGTTACGCCCACGGGAATAAGATTTCACTAAAACATTTTCAACAACAGAAAATTCCATCACTATTATACCATTCGCCCCTCACTAAATCACGATTTAATGATAATTTATAGCCTCATTATAAGGTCATTTGCCCATCACGAAATCAAAATTTAATGAAAATAGTTTTCCTCATTATAGGGTCGTTTTCCCCTCATTATATACATTTTATTGATGAAATTTACCGTCATTTCTAATAGTGAGCCCCTCATTAATTCTGTCCATCATTCTTCTTAAAATACATCCAATGAGAGTATTTTTCCATCATCAAACATCTTACAAATAAAAGAACCTTAACAAGACTCAAAGAAGACTAAACATAAAAATCAGTTTGATCAAAACATACTTATAAGGCAGACCAACTAATCTGATATGAAATAGAGTCCTAGCTAGTCATGTAAATATATCAACCCAGTAATCATTTCTTCTTTATTAACAGGAATTGTAGAACACCACCTTGCATTCCTCAATCTCTACTGTGGTAGCAGACAATGCAGTGCTATCATCAACCCATACGACGTCCTCGACGGCAAGTTCATCAAGACGTAAATAGTTGTTGGATAAAGAATGTGCCTCAGTATCTGCAAAAAAGTATCATCACGAGGGGACGTTATGAATCAGCAGAGACCACTACTTTACAAAACATGTCCTGATATCCATAACTAAGCAAATGAAAGATATGTGCAAACAATTCTTAAAATATGTATTCCTAGTTCAAAATGGCCAAGTATCAGAGTACCTTTGAAATTAATAAAACCTTCAAGGGAGTAACGCGACAGAGTTCTTCTACTTTTTCCAGGTAACCAGCTTCCATAGCAAGATAAACCTTAACAAATTTAAACAAAATTTAAGCACAGATGTCCGAAATGTGGAACGAATGGCAATCATAATGGAAAAAGAATACTGTAGGTGAAACTTGGATTCAATGAGTGCTTGATGTTCCTTTTTCACCATACTTGTCTGAACATACTAAACTTTCAGGATATCATGCCTTACGATCCTTCACAGCGAATGTTTGCAGAAATGAATCTCCTAGTGAGGCATAGAAGGGCAAAAATTATTGTGCAAACTTTATCTTTGAGAGGTATCCAGGAACAAGCAAGAGTTCCCATCTTTTTTTATTGGATTGGAGCCACCCCTATCTAGTATCTTCTACTATCATCTCTCCATTTTTTGTGAAAGGGGGGGCAGAAAGCAGAATTTCATTCCTTTTTTCTATCTTTTTTCCGGTATGCCGCTCCGCGAACAAGGAGCGAATGAACAGAAATCCAACCATAATGAATATCCTTCGCCCGTTATCTCCTCATCTTCGACAATTTATCTATTCGTTCCTAATCCTTTTTGCCTTACTCAATGTGTGCTATTGTCTTTGTCTTTGCCTAAGTTCGATTTACTTTTTTCAGGCCCTACTTTCAAAGGCTGGAGTCTTTCTGGGGGCTAGAGCCCTCTCTTTCTTTCTCATCAAAGTTGGGTGCTCCGGGGGGCTTGCCTTGGCAATTGGATTTGCTGTGAGGGCCCTCCTAGCTACCGGCCGCTCCCTTTCGGAATGCGCCGCCGGAAGGAGCCTCGAATCTGATTTACGCTAAGTCGGCCGACTGGTACCAACCAGCGCCCAATCCTTGACGAGAACAAGATCTCACATCAAGACGAGAGGTGTAGCTAGCCAACCTTATGCGGTAGAGAACATTCATTAATAGCATTTAACCAGCCGGGCAACCAGATGCTTCGACCCGCATTGAATGCTGGTCCACTTGTTGATCTCAAAACGGATCAAATTGCACTTCACGCTCCAAATTTTTATGATTTAATGACTCCTTCTTGGGCGAAACGGAGGATATCTCGGCCCACCAAGCGAAACCGGTGGTTTCTTGGTCACGGCCGGCTAAAGCTAAAGTTCCATTAAAGAGCGTTTCCACGTGGTAGAACCTCCTCAGGGAATATAAGGTGAGTTGGGTTTTTCTAAACAGAGCCTGAATAATTTATTTTTTTTAGTTCAACCAAGCCAACCATAAATCATTGGCATTTACAACTAAATGTGTCTTTGTTCCAACCTTGGCGTAAGTTCTATGCGAACAGGGAAAAATCTTATCGCGACGAGTGAATAGATTGACCTTGAAACAACAACGTTTAATTACTATGGCTATAAAACAAGCTCCTTTCAATTCAATGGATGAATTACCTCTCGATGGTTTTGAATCGAATCAATATCATGAATAACAATATCTGAATTCTGAAATGAATTCGTCGTCAAAAATGCATTAACGACTTATAACATAGATGAAATTGATCTCTTTTTCTATTGTCTTTTTTTTCCTCTTTCTTTTCCCTAATGATGTATAGAATATGAAGCCATGAAGAAACGTAGCCAAGTAAAAAAATCATTAAATACTACAACACATATCTGGAAGATGGTAAAAGACAGTTACGAGTAAATACGTTGTTTATGAAAAATATTAGAATCATAGAAAACAGGGATTTGCTGTTTAACATGAGAATTTATGGTAGCTCGTATTTGAGTCAACTAAGTAGTGGAAATAATACAATAGCCTACCGTGCGTTTCCATATACAGTAGCTAGAACAACAATGTAACAGACTAAATAATGTGGGTAATAGAAGAACTTGCAAATCAGAAAAATCAAAATTTCAAGAGAAATACACAAGTTTAGAAGCTAGGTTGAACAGATTTGGGATCATATCCTGCAAAACTTAGTCACTTTGTTTTCTTCATCTGGATTAGCCATAAAGCATCATCTAGAAATAAAAAATGCCTCAAAATATGTCTTAAATGCTCCACAACTACTTACAACTCATAAAAGTTTCACTGAAGCGATCCACTTCTTAATCTACCAGCTCCTAGCACTAAACATTGTAACTGGTTATGATGAAACAGAAAATAACGAAGACAGTATAAAACGACATGTAGCAGTAATAACATTCAAAAGAAGTTCATTTCAAAATAAGCAGTAATAAGATTTTAAAGAACATCACTTGCAAAAGAAAAAAAACAGTGTAAAAAAAACGAGAGATGGACAGAAACTTCTCTGAAATGACATTATCGATATTAACGAGAGATGGACATAATCGATATTAACGAGAGATGGACAGAAACTTCCCTGAAATGAATCTCTCAAATTGAACGGGAAAAGGTTCAGTCTTTAGCACTGACTTCACGTTGAAAACGTGTTTCAGTGGTACAATTCTGCACAACAACGCAACGGCACAAAATCAGGGCAGCAGTCAACTTCGTATCAGATTAATAAATGATAAGAAAACGATTTAATTAGAACATGTTTAGTTACAAAAATGCAGTCAAACAACTTATAGGGCTCCAAGGGCAATTTACCACTACACACCTTGAATTAAATTGCCGTTGTTTGACTAGTAGGGCTATAAGGGCAATTTACCAAACAAAGCAGGTTGTAAAATAACTAGTAGCTGATTACTAGAGTTTAATGCAAAGGGAGACTATCAATAATTCAATGTAGCAGATGCAAAGGTACTTATATTATAACAGAATCAAATTCAGTCCATAAAACAATATAGCAGATCAAAAATGACAAATCAGTCCAGATGAGTACATCAAGCTACTATCAACAATTCAGATTCAGTCCAAGTGAATACAGACAACTATGCAACAGACATTACAAAGTTATAGATTCAATTACAATATCACACAACTATAGATCAAACTAGAAATTTGAACTTCCAGCTAACAACAAGGATGATAATCTAATCCAAAACAAAGGATTATCAGACCTGATGTTACAAATGCTGAATACAGGTTCAACAATCTAACACTAATGCCTAGCTATTACAGTGTATTCAAATATGCAGTTCAGAATTCAGCAAGGCATCAAGATCAACAAATCAGCATTGGATTAAGATTCAGCAGGAAAATAGACTGACTTACAGACTCAGTAAAACACCATAAAGGGGGTGTTTCAAGCTTGATTAACAAAGAACACAAGGTATCGCGATGATCGGACTTAAAACCAAAGAAATTATGGGGATCAAACACGACTGAATCGAAAGACTTCATGCAAAATCGAGGCGAAGACTTAAGGTCTTTGATCCTTCACCAAATCAAGGCACAAACCACCAGCCTCACTAGGCAAGCTATAATGGCACTTCAGACCAGACAAACTTAGTGTCAACTACCTTGATAGGCAATGATCAAATACCAAAATCAAAGCTTCAAACACAGATGAACAGACTCAGACAAGGCACATACATTATCAAACAAGACTACTGAAAATGCTGAATTCAAGGTAATCAAGACACATTCACAGAACACAGACAATATAAAGGACAGAGTCAATGTGTTACCTTCACTAGATAAGCACCAAAGACCTCAGTCCTCAGATTCTGTCAAGCTTGTTGATTGGTACCACTCCTCTCAACAACAAGGACCAGAATCAAGCTTTGATTCACAAAGCAGAAGGTCAAAGCACCGACTCTACTTCAGATTACTGAACACGAACACGAATGGTCCGGATTTAATTTTAGTGGCATCATTGGTTCACTAACCTCAAGATTGACTCGACCGCTGACTTCCTGGGTGTAAGACGCTCACCAAATAACCTAATTCATTACACCAAGAAGGGTCAAGCCTTATGCCTGAGCAAACCGGGTAGGATTCACCGGTTTGTGAATCTTTGAGTCACCAGAAAGAGAGCACCACCAATTTCTGAAAATGGAAATACTTCTATCCACAGTGAATCAGGACTGAATTGGTGTATACATTCAGTCTCAGCTTTCCGGAAAGGGTCGTAACCTAAATCAGACCAAAAAAAGGCAACAAGATCAGGCAGAATCATAATTCAAAACAGCAATAATATCAAGATATTAACTTTAAATCGGAAAGAATGCGACCTGATTAAATGTAGTCGATTTGACCTCCCATTTGCTCACATGGGTCAATGATTTTGAAACGGAAGCTTCAATCTTTGATGTTCAGCACATGTCGAATGAACAAGAACGGAAAAGTATCGATCTTTCTTGCTTCAAAGGATCTCTGAAAATCTGGGGTGATAAAATCCCCACGATTTTACCTTGTACAGCTCAACTAGCATCGAATCAAGGCAGAGGTCACGTCCTTATCACATAATCTGCAAAATCAACTCAATAAGTGCATATACGATTGATAGAATAATCAGAGTAGGAAAGATTCGAAACAATATCACCATAAAAGCTGAAACAGAGAGCAATCGGGAAAGTTGCAAGCTTTTACGATTCTGTGAGCAAGACAACACCGAATCGAACATTTATTGCTCGATTTTACTAGAAGGGGAAGGAGATGAGGCAAGCTAGCGATTACGGAGATACGATCGGACTATGTTGAATGAAAATGAGAAGACGGTTGGATGATTTGGGGATATAGGGTTTCGTGATGAAAGGGAATAATGGGAATTTGGGGATAGAAAATTTTAGGTCGAAGATGAGTGATTTTGGATCCATCAATTTGGGGTTTGGGGTGGTGTTTTAATATAATTATTATAATAAAAGGATTTGTTTCTTCTCGAAGAGGATTTTTGAAGACTTTGGGAAATAAACATTTTAAAAATAAAAAAATAACGATAATGAGAGGAATTTTTTTATGTAACATAATGAGGGAATTTGGGATCAACAATGACGGAAATATTTACTTTAATTAAAACAACCATTTAATGACTAAATTTACCTCCCGTCATAAAATTCCCCTCATTGAAATCCCTTTTTCTTGTAGTGAATATCAATGATTTTTAAAGGCCTTTTAAATTGCGAAAATAATATTCACAATAGTTAAAGGTTGTGGAGGACTGTTTTTAATCTAAAATGAAAAAAAGGACAAGAAAAAAAGATAGTGGTTGAGAGGAAAAAAACGCGCATGTTACTACATGTGACATGTAGTAACATGCGCGTTTTTTTCCTCTCAACCACTATCTTTTTTTCTTGTTCTTTTTTCCCATTTTGTATCTTATTTTGTCCTTCTAGCCCGCGAACCCAAAAATTCACAATTACAACAATACAATAATCATGCACCGAACACTCTTCCTGACACATGCTTTAGGAGAAATTATATTGCGGAGACCACCCAGAATAAGACGAGAAATTCTATTGCGGAGAGTACCCATAATAAGACGATACGTGGTATGATTTTAGTGTTTACTTCCTTAATTGGCTTGTTTGTGGTAGGGCGGACCCAAGTGGAGTAAGGTGGCGGCCAGTGCTCCTGTTAAGATTCGAAAAACGATATAGTTTTATTGATAAAAAATGTAAAACACTACTAATGACCCACTCGATCTTCGAATTTGTTTCGGTGCCCCAAATGAGGAATTTTTTAGGTCCACCACTGATCGTAGCATGTTTGATATTTTGCATATTCATTAAATAGACCAATTATTTAATTAATTCACGAGGTTCCAAAATACGAGAATTCACTCGCGTGTTAGGAGCCAACCCGGGGACCATGAACCTATTAGCAGTACCTCCAATAAATTGAATAAAATATTCATCGAATTGAACATTCTCTTCAACTTATTAATTCCGGAATTACGCCACCATAAATCCGAAACTGAACTCTATCGATTATAGATATAACTTATTCTCAAAGTGTCGAGTCAATAAGTGTCCATTGATATAATCATTACATACAGATTAACCCTCCATAGACTATCCGTAATGAAGTGAGAATGTTTCCGTAAACCTTCTTCATTACATTTATCATTATTTACCATTAACCCACTAGTGATCAGTTAGTTCATAACCAATATGAACTCCGCGGATTGATCAGTTTCTAGAATTAACAAATAAGAGGATTGTCTTTCTACTTCCCGCAGAGAGGAATGAATTACGTATATGTGAGACACATTCTCAGCTACTCATTCCCAATAGTGCCATGAAAGTGATTCAGACCACGCCTCTTAGCGATCCTTAACGAACACATCAAACCCTATCTTGAAACAAGCAGGAGCCTGCAATCACTTCAGGATTAAGGTATAATCCATATATGATCATCTTGTGATTTAATAAGATTTCTCAATCACAGAATTATATGAGAAATACAGATTAAATCGGTTCAGTCCTATATGACTACATCATATATAAATGCCCCACTTAGATAACCAATATCGACTGTCCGGATAAGACGGTCACACCATAAAGTATTCTGGGCGCATTAATGGTGGTTTAATCAATAGACCACATACTTTGAGTAAGTTCACCACGGACTAACAATTCAAGTTTATCACCATAATCCTCACGTGTGACACACTGTGATGACCCTGATCCGGATACCGAGTCCTTAACTAGAAAAGGATGTCTGACACGTATATAATCAAAATAAATCAATTATAACATCATCAATAACAGAGAACGGGCGGAAAACGAAAACAAGGACTCGGGAAAAACTTAAAAGATCACTGCAACGATCGACAAGTAACACAGGGCTGCAACTAAAACAAAATTCCAAGAAATAATACACAAGGTTGAATATCCATTCAACTATTACAAAACCTTTCTTTACAAACCAAAGGAACAACTGTCTTAAATTAATACAAAAGAAAATGAAGATTTTATACCATTATTACAACAGAAAAGAAAGATAGACTTCAACAGCTGAAACTCTGGAAACCACTCTTAAGCGATCTCGAACTCAACCTACAATAAAACTACCTTCTCGGGGTAGGGACAACAACATGCTAAAGGGTAAGTACAAACGTACTTAGTAAAGAGTAGAAGCACCGAATTTACACATGTTATGTAACAAGAATCATCATTAATAATAATAATAATAATAATAATAATAATAATAATAATAATAATACTACTATCACAAGACAAGTCAAACAAACATAATAACACATATGTTTCACTTGCTCACAACACTCTACTAGTCTTACTAGTAGACACAACCAAGTAAGACATTTGTTACATACTAATCCAAGGACACTTTGCATGGTGAAGACTGCACCACGACACATTCAACACCTCATATGGCACGAGTATCTAAAACGTATGGAATATTACACGAGTCCGGCACAAGTATCTAAATAGTGCGGAGGTGTAATAGTTCCATGCTGCGTTACAAAAATATGTCTCACCAAGAACTAACATGTTTTAGCTTTTCATCAAGTACGTATTTAAGCGATTCTAACCATCTAAGTTCATTACACATAGACCACTAGACTCTAGACCAACTCTACATTACACTACTTAACACATTGCACTGAAATATTGGAATCTAATCCAATACCCATAAGGCTAAGAAATAAGGCTTCCGGTGACCCCGAGTATCTCCCCGCAAAGAGGTCTCCACAAGGTGCTGAGCCGAATACACCAGAAACCGCACCCTTAACTTCGTCATGTTACAAGTAAAACATTGATCTCAAGTCAACATCACATAAAGCCAAATGTATAGTGTTCCAATGCTCCCGTGAGACACGGTGCAGAGCCAAAGTCACTAGAACACGTACACTTGACTTTACAACATTCCACATAACTCTTCCATTTTTGCCTAGAAAATCAGCCATCACTATGGGATCAAATTCCATGTTTTCTTCACCATTTCAAACACCAAATCTACTTCAAATCCATACAAAAATAATACAATAATTATTTTACAACTTGCTTGTAAAATTATACTATATCTAAACACCAATATAAATATTATACTAGATCTAATCACCAATATAACATGAAATTCAAGCCAAAGTGATATGAAACTACTCTAAACATTGAAGTGAAAAGCTACAAACTTTGAATCCAAAACACTTCTAACAAATTATAAAAATCAAATTTAACATTTCCACAAGTCATGGGCAAGATTTAAAGGCTACTAACAAATAAAGATTCGGTTGAACACCCCTTTACCTTTGATTTCACAAAAAAACCTCCAAGAACACTCCAAGAAGATCTAGTTCCACAAGCAAGGCTCCAAGTATCAAAGAAACCACTTCAAAACTAACACCAAAATGGATTTCTAAGATTACTACAACCATTAAAACATCAAAAAGCTAAGAAAACACCCAAGAACACTTATAGATCTAGAAAATGGGTTTTCGAAACTCTTACCTGATCGTAGTAAAACTTGTATCAAAACGAAGCTCTCATCAAGAGGAGCATTTTTGTGTAAATTTCCGACTGTTGGATTGACCGGAAAGTGGAAATTTCTCTTCCTCTCTTCTCTTTTTCTCTTTCTCTCTTTTTTCTTTTTCCCTCTCTTTCTCTCATTGCTGCGGCTTAAAACTTTGGGGAGATATGAATAGGCTTTTGGGTTAAAAGGGTTTATATAGAGGGTGGTACAATTTCCGTTTTGTCCTAACTAAAAGTAACACTTTTAAAATACTGTAAATAACATTTAACAAATATCGTGACTTTATTTATTTTATTAAAACATACCCATTAAAAATTATCGAGACACACAAAATTGCAAAAAGACTTTTATACCCTTTACGGAGATACGGGGTATCACATTCTTCCCCCCTTATATGAGTTTTGTCCTCGAAACTCGCCAGAACTTGCCCGCCTTAACCGAGGCTCAAACCAACAAGCATTCAATTCTTAAGTTTCCAACTTCT
The DNA here is from genome assembly GCA_026214975.1 of Gentiana macrophylla. NCBI lineage: Eukaryota > Viridiplantae > Streptophyta > Magnoliopsida > Gentianales > Gentianaceae > Gentiana > Gentiana macrophylla. The sequence goes on along the minus strand of CM047813.1, from coordinate 77,827,640 downwards.
GAACTACTCACAGTCCACCTCTAAGGTCCCACTGACACCCAAACTTAGATACTACTCGACCGAACCAGAATACATTTCAAGCTTAGCGATGCACCCTTTTTGTCTTCAAAAGATTCTAAGATCCAGATTAAACTCTTTTTCATCAAACACCCTTTCTTACCTCGAGATATCTCCATAAGCCAACATGACAGTTCAACTTAACTTACACTATCCCTTGCAAAACACTTACGGTTTAGTCTTTCAGCACTCACATCTTATTCTATCCTCCCTAAAAGGACAACTCCAAAGAAAAACAACACACAAGAAGGATCGGATTTTGAGCCTACTAGGGTTTTCCTCAACCTAGTCCATGAACAAGAAATTTCCATACATAAGACCAAAACATCCTAGTCTTACACAATTCACCTTACATTACAAGAGATACTTCCCGAAACAAGACACTTGTCCACAATAAACTTGACAAACTCACCAAAAACTCATTATATCATCAAACCACATCCCAGTTCAAACCTCTGATGACACCATTCATCCTTCAATCTAATATTAACGCTTAAGCAGGTCTTCCGGGAACTATTCCAACAACCGATTACTTCCTACCACCGTTACTCGTCTAACCAGGGGAAACAACACTTACAAACGAACTTAAAAGGTATCCTCTGAAACTAAGGGCAACTTCAGGTAGCGAGTCCGAAATCTAAGGGAAGAACAAAACACTTTCGTATCAAAGCTAAAGCATCAAGTTTTTAAAAGGTATTCTTGAAAAAAACTTGAAATCAAACGTAGATATGAAAACACTCAAAAATCTAAAAACAACTTTTGATTCCTTCAACTATAACATGGAACTTTAAAAGAAATAACTTCAAAAGTACAATAGACAAGGTAAGGTGCTTTATGAAAAATCTTTTATTGGTTTGAAAGGAAGAAACAACATCCACACACTGTTTGAAGTAGAAACTGCAAAAGATAACATATTTACCGAGCTTGAAAGGTTTCATATCAAAAGAAAGAAATGACAATTGATTTTGAACAAGAGGTAACACGAAACAAACTTTTGATGAACCAAGTTTTTATATAACCAATTCTGAAAAGATTGACAACAAGGGTTGTTTGGCCACAAGAATTAAAAGATGAAAAGTTGTGCACTAGTGAAGTAACACAACTAGGTAAGGTAAAAAGATAGTGTAAAACTCTTACAACAAATAATATGTCTGAGTTGAAACCATGAAAAGATAAACTTAGGGTAAGGCGCATGACGCCACTGAACGCCGAACAGATGGTTCCCCGATTGGGTAAAGTTTTCTTACTCTGAAACGATCAGGTGATTGATTGACACATCAACAAGAACTTGTTCAATTAACACTCGGGAAGAGAAGCATTTCAAAGTTGATTCAAAATTAAAAGATGGGGCATTGAATCGAAAATGCTAAATGATAAGTATCAAAATTTGGGAAACACCTTGAAGATGAGATTCTTTTAAAAGAAGAGGCATATTGTAGAACAATATGGTTAGAGAAGAACTCTTGTTGGCTTGAAAAGAAAAAGACATTTACAAGAGTGTCAGGGGTTAAAACGAAAACAGAATGTGTCAAGCACCAGATTTAAGAACATCCAAAACAGACAAAAGAACGTTTGGACTTAAAATGATTAGTTTGAAACTTTAGCTATAATTTATATTGTCGCGAGAGTTTCAATCCACAAGAATCCTGTAAAAGATTGCTTAACGACAATGGTTGGAAAAGCAAGGTTGAGCATCCAAAAATGTAGAACAACTTGAGGGAAACAAAAGGGAAGGATATAAGTATTTACTATGAAAATGCTCTTTCGATTAAAATCAAGAATACAATTAGTCTTGAAGTGATGCAAAAGAAATTACTGAAAACCTTTCATGTGGATACAAATTGCCAAGAACTTGAGAGTGCCAACATAATAGAAGTTGAGATTAACGGAAACTATATAGAAAGCAACTCGGTAAACAACTATCTTCTCATGATTCGGGAAACTACAAGTTCACACCGGACAAACTGTGGATAAGCCCAAAAGAGATTATTATAAAAAGGATTAGAGGTTTGACCAAAAACAGAGATACACACTTAAAAGAATGCATTATTGAGAACAAAAGGATAAACCACATCAAAACATCTTTTAAAGAAAGTAGTGAAGGGTAAACACTAGTAAACAAAAAGGTTTGTTAGTCTTGATGTAAGAAAAGTTGAAAAGTTAACACAACAATTACAAAATTATATGAACACTTGGTTCTCAGATACAAAATGGCAAAACAATTAGAACATATTTATAAAAGAAAGCATAAGGTAAAATACTTTTAGGACAAAACAAAGCAAAAGACATAAAATGTTTAACTGATGTGCATTTTTTTTCCGAAAGGAAACTTGGTTGGTGAAGGTCAAAAGAAAGCAAGAATGCATGTGGGATGATGGGAGGTATTTGCTTGATTACTCACGATCGGAAAGCGTTAAAACGACAATCCACACAAACTCCCTACCAGACTTCTAAGCCTAGGAAGAACTTAACCTTAAAGAAACACTTCTCAAAACTATATTTGTGCAAATGAATTTATCAAATTCTTTTTCGAAGTCAGTAAACACTAACTTAGGTTTTAAATTGTGATCAAATCTAAAATGAATTGTACTCGGGTCAAAAGGGAGAATGTTGGTCATAGCATATCCAATGACCGTATCATTTGAATACGTATGAATTATTAAGAAAACGGATTAAGAAAAAATGATCAACACTATTTCTTTTCAAACATAAATTCTAGATGTTGTTTTGAAATTCAAAATTGTAACCCTTTTTGAAAAGTTCGGTAGATGTAAAAGAAGAACTGATAGAAAAAGAAACATTTCTTGATGAGTAGAAACTTCCAATTTTTTATGAGGTAAGGAAAACGGTTGTGACCGTGATATTTAGAGTAAAGTTACAAAAGATTATGAAATTGTATGCTAGATGCAAAAGCATCTATCATTGAACATTTGAATTAAGAGGTCGCATTTTGAATGAAAAAAAAAACTTGAAAGGCTCAAGTGCAAATGACACTGCACCAACATGATCAAAATAAATGTTTGAATGAAAATTAATAAGCCGGAATCTTTGAAAAACGATGAATAAAATAAAATAAAACATTGATGAAAAGAAGGATCCGTAAAGTTTAAAGAAAACTGAGAGGTTTCATTAGAGGTATTTTAACGAAGCCCAACTTGAGAGTTCACCACCTTAAGACGTAGGCCTGAAACTCCTAACTTAAAAATGTTCATTTAAAAAGACTCACACTTAGCTTAAGGTCATAGTACCCAAGCTCAGGGATTCTAATCTTACGAGCTCTAACACTCAGAAGATCTAACTTAGGAGGTTAACACTTGAAAAGTCTAACCTCAAAATCTACAACTTAAAGGTCTAAACTTGAAAAGATTACATCTTAAGACATCTAAACTTATGCAGCGGTGTTACTTCATTCTCTGATACCAACTGTGACGATCCTGATCCGGATACCGAGTCCTTGTCACACACACAATAAGTTATATGGCTAATACAACTTGGGGTTTTCATTACTTATGAACATGAAGCAAATAATAAGACGAGAATAAATCTGTCATTTCTTAATTATAAAAACAATTACATAAATTGCCTTTTTAGACCCTACTTCCAACATATATCATATCAATACTTGTCGAATGTGATTTGGTGATGAAAGTCAAGTTGAAATTGAAATGCACCGGTTTGTTTTAGTTTTTAAAAAAATAGAAGTTTTAATTTGGGTTTATTTTCGAAGATAAGAATCTTTTAAATATAGCTTAAAAGTTACATGTGGCTTATCTTAATTTGAAGATAAGAATTTGTTTAACCTTAAGAGATTTCGGGAGATCGTGTTGTTTTTAGTATATTTGAAAAGCAAAAATTTTAGGATATGAGTTACTATTATTTAGATAATGATGGTTAAAGCGGGTCAAAGACCGGTTTTGGAGTATAAATCAGATAATAAACCGATAATAAACAGTCCCAACTTAATTAAAAAGCAAGAACATCATAAGTAAGCAAACTGTTCCCACCAGTTTCTTAGTTCTCTGTTTTGTATTGCTGTGCTCAGCCTTAATCGTATGTCGTCGTCGTCATGGCTACCCCCGTTGAATGCTCACGGTTCTTATTACGTGATCGTCGCAGCTATCGAAATCAACAGCGATGATCACATGATTAATACATCAGAATTAATCTCAATAGATCATTATTCCCAAGAAAATCAAGGGGTCAGATTGTATATCAACACCAACGTTTACTTTTATCCTTCCGAATATACCCTTGACAATATAAGAGGAGCTTTCAAAGGTCTATCATTAAAGAATGAGTATTTTCGGTATTATAGTCATTTAACTTCGTCGGCTTATTCGAAAGAGACGATTGTACCATTGTTACATGACACTCGGAGTTCGATCAATTTTGTGTACGATCGATTTAAACCCATGGAGAAATATTTAGATCGTAATGAGTATTGTGTGCAGGATTCGATTCGAGATTTAGATGATTTGATTGGTCGGTTTTGTGAGTTTGTAAAATGCGTGAAGGAAAAGCCGTATAACAAGGACAAGGAGGTGCTTTGTATAAAGCTAAGCTTTGTGAAGTACGTTTTCATTCCACCGGAAGAATACGAGGCGTGGATGGATTGGTACGATGAAAAGAAACGAGCTGATCGGTCGTTTGAAAAGAGTTACACGGGGGCGATTAGCATGCCGAGAAGTGTTGGAGAGATTATTTACGAGACATCACTGACGTTTCGGCCCGCGTCGAGATCACGGATAGAAAGGGTATTGGAAGATTTCTGGAACGATGATAAAGAGAGAACTTGCTCGGTTTGCTTAGGTGGGATTCTGATTGGTACCAAGTGTTCGAGGTTGCCATGTAAACATGCTTTCCACGGCAAGTGCATTACGAGGTGGCTGTCGCAAAGTCGTGTTTGTCCTATCTGCCGCTTCTCGGTTTAGCCGCCTGGACTCAAAACATATATGTACAACGACGTCGTCCTATTGTTTCTTCTAGCATGGGAGGACTCCCTACGTCTGCCTTATTTATGATAGAGTAATTTAAAAACAGACGCTGAGTTTATTATAATTCATTAATAATTTCATTCTCTGAATTTGATTCGTTTATGTTAATTTTAGTTAAATTTGCCTTGCTCTAAAAAAAAAAAAAATTTTTTTGTCAAATAAACACCGAGAAGAATTTAAAGGTATAGCAAATAAAGTGATGAGATTAATTCTCACACTTTCTCACTCTCTCACACATAATTGATGTTTTAGATGTGACATAGATTAATTACATCCAGACATTTTCTATACCATTAAAATAACTTATATAATAACTCTTCTCGTAAACATTACTGTGGTTTAGGAACAAAAACAAAAGCCGTTTTTCGTGTCCGCTAAAAAAAGATCTCGTAACAAATGACATAACACACTTTTTAGCGTAAATTACTATCGTAACGATTATGATACACAAATGACATAATATATTATTGATAGGTCTATATCATGATTAATATGTCCTAATCATTTTTTTTAAGGAAATATGTCCTAATCATTATAAAAGTATATGGTATCATTTGTTATGATTATGGTATTAGTTACTATATATAAACAACCTTCAGAAAATTGATTATAAACCATAAAATCGATTTTTAAAAAACAAAATTGTGAATAAATGAATTACTAATTGGATGATCCAAGAACTTTTTGAAAATATTGTTCATAAACGCCTTGAATATCCAGAACCGCTGCACTTCTTGCATAGTATCAAGCCTGCATTTTGAAGTATATTGCGTTTAAATATGTAAATTACTGACCGAACAACTCGAGCTTTCGGGACATACGATAATTCAACAAACGAGGTTTCACACGAGCACACGCACACAAACACGTGCCCTAGAGAAACAAATGAGGTAGGGTAGGTCTATTTCATGGAAATTCTTTTTCGGAAAGTTTTCTTGTGCACCGAACCGTTATATATATATATATATATATAATTTGTTTTTTTATTTTATATACACGTATCATACACCCAACGGTTCAGTGATTAGAGAAAGTTTTCATGATTGATGTCGAGGTTAAAAAGGGTAATACCTGCACCTTTGCACACCTTGCAATCAACCAAGCCTTTTTCATTCCTCATTTTACCCTCATTGCAAAACACACATTTAGTCCCACCTGCACATAGAAACAGAATGTGATAATTATGGATAGGTTTCAAGAACAACAACAACTCCATGGCAATGCATTATGAATGATCAATCATTTCATGCTCTAAACACTCGAAACAGACGAATATATTTGGAAAGATTCGGACTTTATTTCTGCAACACAAAAACGTGAAGTGTAACATCTCGATTCTGTTTTCAGATAATAAAGCAATCACATTAATGGTGCAGCTATTCCATTTACTTCCCCCCATCCCCGGTTTTTACAAACTTGCAGGTAGCTTGAGGCCTCTACACCGCTGTAAAAAGTCTTCAATTCAAGAATCAAGCAATTAAAATCCGACGTTTTCTACACATGGTGATTTCATACATTCAAGATCACGAAAATGCATTTAGCTACCTCTTGGAACATGAATGTAAAGTTCTAAATAAATGTAGTTTACAAAGAATTGGAGTTACACATTTGACATAACTTAAAAGAGAGATTACCATTGCCAGCACACCTTTCACAAGGAACAGGATCCCCCTACAAACACCAAACAATAATAATGACAATCATTAGAGAAAACACAACAAGTATATTACCCAAAAGGACCATTTTGTAAGGCGACCTTAACTTAAGTAAGGTCGCATAACTCGGGCCTAACAATGCTATTTAAGCCATAATGGATCCATGAACTACTAATGCCTCATGTCTTGTCCAAAAATGGTTAACCCCAATTTACCAAATCCATTATGTCACCACCTTTTCAACGTGGGATATGACATTCTCCTCTCTTCTTCTCAAGAAGAGGCGTCCTTGCCAGAGGATTTTAGAGGAGGCCCCTTATTGTCCCCTGAAGAGGCGTCCCTACCAGGACGTACCTGAGGATTTTAGAGGAAACCCCCTGAAGAGGTGTCCTTGCAGGATGCCCCTCATTGTCCCTCACATCACTTAGTTTCGTCTGGTAGTTGGCTCTGATACCATCCGTCTGAACGCCATAAACTTATGCCTAACGGTACTACTTAAGGCATAATGATTCTAATAACTACTTATGTTCATCTTCCATGTCTAACTTAAAACGGTTTTAAGTCAAGTTACCAACATCATTAAAGTAGCAAACCCACCTATAAAAATGGAAATGTTAAACTCAACCATGTCAGATTTTGTATTCATCAGGTACTAAAATGTTAAAATTGATCATTAGACTAAATGTTGTTCTGTTTAACTAACCATGCCCTTAATCATCATACCAAAAAAGGAAGAAGGAAAATCAGCTATTAAATTTAAATTAAGAAGGAAAAAGAACAAAATTTTTACCTTAAGACCAAGAAATAAAGAGAGCCCAATAGCACCTAATACACTGACGATAACAAGAAACGATTGGGTATCCAAAGCAGGTCTATCAATGGCGGTGAATAGCAAAAATGAGTGCTTTGTTGTTGCAATTGTTGATGAAGCAGAAGGGATGAATTGGAGCTGGGAAAAAGAGCAAGAGGCAAATGAGGACAAAATTGGGATTTCAGGATTTGGTGCTGGGATATGAACTGGAAGACAAGAACATGTGGTAGATGCATGGTAAGAAGATGAAGATATTGTGTAGAGTGATTGATGTAGTGGAGAAGCCATTGGAATGGAAAAACTATGTGGGGTGGAGGTTATGAAGAACTTATTTGTGGAGCTCTCTTTTTTTTTTTTTTTTTTTTTTTTTTTTGGTGGGGGTTTGGAAAATGAACCGAGCCACTCACGAGCAGCACGACTTGTCAAATATTCGCTTAAATATGGTTTAATCAATATTGAGCAATTGAAACTCAACATTTTTTCGGGTTTCTAAAGCCAGAGTTTAAGATTGAAAGTGCTCAAAAATTCGTCAAGCATCACCGAGTCAAACTTGAACATGATTAAAATTTAATCGAGCCGACCTCGAGTATTTTATCCTCTGCTCGAACGAACTCGAGCCAAGTTCAAACATCACTGATTTAAGGGGTTATTCGTTTACACCCCTAGGTTTTTTGTATTCTCATTGGAATTTTTTTCTTTGTGGTGTCACCATACGCGAGTGTTTTACACTTGTAAATATCCAGATTTCAAAGTGTTTTCACTACTTGCACTTAAAATACGGGTGTTTATAAGTGTAAATTATGTCTTCATACAGGATGAATACATCATGGAAAAACTTCCTAAAGCGTTTTCATTGCGTCGAACGGCTACGTAAACTATTCTTAATAAAGATTTTCAAAGAGTGTTTTTATTGTGTCGAACGGTTAAATGATGTGATGCAATAAATAAAGGCTTTCCAAAAAAACAAGAATTTAATTGTATCACCTTTACTCTTGATCAGGTAACACGTGTCAAACATGAACTTCATCCGTGATTTTATATCAAGGGTAAGATGATAAAAAATATCCATAAATGATTTTTTTTGTATTGTAAAACGACTTATATAATGAAAAAGAATGTTAGATTGATATGCATTTAAGGACATTATAGTGATACCGAAACTACAATAAACTTCAATAAATAAAAATCATACACGTGATACAAATAATTGAAAAGATAAAACAAAACATGTCAGGATTAGAGATGTAAATGATTCAAACCAAGATGATTATAAAAAATTTGTGTTTGTTTAGTAAATGAACGAACTCGAAGTTGTTTGTTTAATAAACGAACTAAATTTTATGTTTAAACTTTGTTCGTTAACGTATTGTTCGAGCTCGAGCCGAGTTTAAACGAAATTTTGTGAGGTAACTTATGTTTGTTCGTTTATAAACAAAAATAATAATAGGTTTAGTTTGATTCTTTTAGCATAGATAACAACCAAACACGAGCACTATATGAGTTGAATCCAAATTTGTTCGCAAATGGTCATGTTTGTTAACGGCCATAAGTGTAATATGAGCCGAACCACTCATGAGCACCTCAATGCTCATCTAATGAATTGCCCGTTCAAAGATGATTTAATCAATCTCGAGCCGAACTCAAGCAGTTGTTCAAGGTTAACGAGTCAAACTCGAACATTTGAATGTTTGACTCGCAATATATATATTTTGTTTTGTATTTTTTGACGAGTTGAACTCGACCATTTTGAAATTCAACGTTTTTCGAGCTAGAGTTCAAGTTTGAAAGTGTTCAAAATTCCGTCGAACATAATTGAGTCAAACTCGAAAATGGTTAAAATTTTATCGAGCCGTTCTCAAGCACTTTTAACCATGCTCGAACGAACTCGAGCCGAGTTCGAGTATCACTTATTTAAAAGGTTACTTGATTGACTCGATATCTCTAAAATATTTGATTCAATTCAGATCATTTTCGTAATGATAGAAGTCCAAAAATCGTGAATCCGCAGGGACTAAGTTGTCTTTTACCTTTCCCCTTCTCCTTCCCCTTCCCCTTCCATGAATTTTTTTGTTTTCTTCCCTCTCTCCCTCCAATCTGCATGCATCTACTTCCCCAAATCAAAAAATCAAGAACCCTAATTTGTTTCCCTCCTCAAGTTATGCTTCATCCTCTTGCTCAATTAGTCTTGTTACTTCATTTTTCTTGCTAACTTTTTTTTTGTGTTGCCATTTTATCTCATGGGCTCCCGTTAATTATCTTTTTTTCTTAGTTTCTTAGTCTCGAAACCACCGTCTTTTTGTTTATCGAAAAAAAAAATCCTTCCTTTTCTTCATAAGAATCAATTTCTTCTATTTTTTCCCGATTTTTTTGGGTTCAGTTTTGTGTTGCATAAGCTGTTTGATGGCTTTTGAGCACTAGTTGAGTGTTGTGGAAGTCAACATGTCAGATGATATGCTTGTGCATTTTGCTTCAAATTCTTCAAATCAATCCGACAATTCATTGCCTTCTAAAAGAATCGCTTTGCTTGAAGCCCGACTGGTTGGAAAGTCTTCTTCTAATCCGGCTCCGTCACCGGCTCCGGCTCAGGTAGAGTCACAGCAGCAACAATCTACACCGTCTTCTTCCACTATGTTTGCAGGCATTAATAATGGGCTGCAGAATGAGAGTTCGTCTAGCGATTCTGATGATGTAAGTCTTTCATTTACCTTTTGAATTTGTGAAATTAGAGCTCTGTGTGTTTTCGTTTTTGGTGCATTTGAACTCTAGGTTTTTGGTGCATATGAACTCTAAGTAAAGGGTTGTAAGATTTAATGCACACTATGTTACTAGGCGAAAACAATCGAAATTTGAGCGTGTTCTAGTAATCTATGTGGTTTTCGTCTGATGATAGTACTTGTTTAATCTTGCTTTGTTATGAAAGTTATGATCTTCGTATATTAAAGTGGTTTGTGAAAAATGTTAGGCCATAGAAACTTGTGATTGCGATTAAATTGGTGTTCCGTTTCCATGGCATGAATTTGCTTCCAAATATGTTGTGCTAATCAAAACCAGCAAAACTACGATATTAACTGTAAAATCTTGCTTTGTTAGAGTGGTTTGTGATAAAAATTAGGCCATGGAAGCTTGCGATTGCCATTAGACCGGTGTTCCATTTCCATGCCATGGATTTGCTTCTAATTACATTGTGCTAATCGGCCCTGGATTGTCCTGTGCATTAAGATCCATTTCATCAGTAGTCGTATTCGTTCACAGATCCGGAAACTCGCAAGCGTATGATATACTGTCTGTCGGCATTTAGAGCTCCTTTTTTGGAAATGAATTGTTATGCATACTTTTCTTGATTGATTTACGTGCTTTATACCTTGAATATCAAGTATTGTTTGTAAGTCTGTTGCCTAAATTTCTTAAATAAGATGTTTGTGTGGGTTGCAGACTGCTGGTGAGTACCTCATTAAAGCTAATACTCAGAAACGGCGCAAATACGATGAAGAAGGCAGTGACGCTGTTTCCAAACATGCCGAGGTATCAATGGATTTCGTTATTTTGAATATCGTTTTAATGGTGTCTGCCAGCTACCTTATTAAGATTATACCCTTAAATTGAATGCTAATTCTTGAGGCTTTTTCATCATTCTGTGATTGACACGCCACAGAAGATTGCGGATGCTGCAGATGCCACTCGCCCGGTTTCTGAAACTAATCGAAAAAGACAAAGCCGTGGGAGGGGACAGTCATCTTCTGGGAGAGGGCGTGGCTCGCGAGCTAGTGAGCTGTCGAAATCCCAAACTGTTCCTCCTTCAAACGGACAGTTAGAGAACTTCTCTGAGAAGGTGTGTTTCCTCAATTAGGATAGCTGCCAATTTTGTGTTGTACGTATTTAAAGCCGTGTTTCATACTAAAAAGGCTTGTTTCATGCTACAGGAAGCGTGGCCCAAAGAACAGCTTCGGCAGAATAATTTTAGTCATCTTGAGGTGTTATCTTCGTGTTCAACTCTTATTTTTTCATAAATTTGTGCAACTTTACATATATTGTTTCTATCCTTTAATGTTCAAAAGACTGTAGTTATTTATTGTGTGAATTTATTAGGAGGAAAACACCACATTACGTGAAAAAGTCGCAGCTTTGGAAGAAAGCTTACGAAAATCTCAAAATCTGACCCAACAGTTAGAGAAGGTAGGTTTGGACTTAAGCATATGGAGTCTTTAGTTTTTCGTTGGTGTGGTGTGTTCTAAATACGTTAATCTCGACAGGAACTGAAGGATATTAAGGATGCTGAGCAACAAATGAAGTCTAAGGTATTCCTTTCGTGCCCTTCTATTTATAGTGAAATCGTTATTTGTGGTGTTCGCTTTGGGAGGAAAGTTCTATATGTGTGAGAGTTCGATAGGCCTATTTAACTGTTTGAGCAACTTTGTTGGTGCAGAGGATGAAAACTTTATCTGATCTATTGATATCGGTTTCGAAAGCCGAGAGAGAAGAAGCAAGGCGGAAAGTAAGCCAAGATTCTTTGAGACTTGGCAATGTGAAAGTTATCAGGTAAATTTTAGTCACCCTCTCGGCCTTCCTTTTGAAACTAGCTTATTGTATGTTCTTAACGAGTATCCCGAATGGCATCTTATACTGTGCATGAAGGAACACTCGAGATTTCAAGAAATTGGTCTCTAATGATCCACGTACTGTGTCATACCCCATAATAACTGCATCAAATGTATCAATTAATGTCTAACGTTTTGTGCAATATTCCGTATTTTTGTTAAATCATCAGCGTACCTTGTCCCCGATGTGTGCTTCTGTAATACGTTTGCTAGTACCCCTGCTGACAACGTATGCAAAGTATCAAGTGGATGCATCATTTTTACTCTCTTTCACATAGTAGTAGTGTGTTTGAGTGAAAGATAGTAGAAAAGAACGGATATGATGTATCCACGAGGTACAACCTTCCTACAACTATTGTACACCGTAAAATTTCTCGTATGCTAGTACCTTTGCATGCATAGGAGGACAATGTCCCTTTGCTTATATGTATGATTATTGAAATGTTTCTTTTGGTTTGATGAAATGCAGAGCTGGAACACTTATATCCGAGACATGGGAGGATGGACAAGCTCTGAAGGATCTTAATGCTCGGCTCGTATGTTCTGATAATCCTTCATCTAGATATCTTTGATTTAACTTTTTTTTTTTGGGTACATACCAAAAGATATAGATGAACCGTACAACAACGAGTGTTTGATCTGCTCCTTTGAGTTGACGGTTTTTTTCGTTTTTCAGAGAAACTTATTAGAGGTGAAGGAAGCCATGGAACGGCAAAAAAAAGCTCTTAAGAAACGTCAGCCAGGTACAAGTACTGTACGTAGTTATAATTCGATCCAGTTTTTGTTTCTTACGAAAAATGTAGCAAACTTATACACGCTTAATGTTTTTGCCAGACAAATCCGATGGAGCTGATTCAGACACACCAATGCAAGAGGATCTTTTCTATCATGATGAGATGTGGAAATCTCGTTTAGCCGGCATTAAACGTGTATGCATGCCCTTTTAATTTCATATATATATATATATACACACACACACACATTAGGTTTTTGTAATGTTGCCAGTAATGTGATGGTGCAAAGCAATGCTTTCAACTTCTTTGTAGGAGGAAGAAGCGATTTTGCGTAAAAGAGATCGATATGAATTGAAGAAGGCGAGGCTTATACGTGAGATGAAACGTATTCGTGATGAGGATGATTCGAGATTCAATAACTTCCAGATTCTCAATCATCGTTACGCCCTCTTGAATCTTCTTGGCAAGGGAGGTTTTAGTGAAGTATACAAGGTAATGTTCTGAAAAAAATCACACTTAGAATAGGGGTGTAATCGAGGTGAGTTGATACTCATCGGGGCTCGAGCTCGACTCGATTAAAGAATTGGGTTCGAAACTCGATTGAGTTATAAAAGGCAAGAACTCAACTTGTTTATAACTTGAAATGGCTCGACTCGAATTGTGAGCTGGATTATCTTTTTTAAATTCATTTAATTTTTATGAAATGTGGCAAGCTCGAACTCGACACGACTTATATTTGATGATGATGATTTTTATAAAATACTCAAGCTCACTTAGCTCGTGAGCTACTCAATTGCTACTATCTATAGCTCGAGATCGGCTCAAATTATGCGAGTAGCTCAACTTGAGCTCGAACTCAAAAAATACCGAATCGAGTAAAACACTTTTACGAGTCAAGATTGAGTAGCTCATGAGTAGCGTGACTCACTTATAGCCTTAGGATAGATTCACTTATAGCCTTACGATAGATTAGGGCTGTAAGTGAACCGGGCTACTCGTGAGCTACTCGTACTCGATTAGCGAAGGAGTTTGACTTGATTCGTTTTTTCCAAGTTCAAGCTTGAGTCGAGCTACTCGTATCATTAAGCGAGCTGATCTTGAGCTTTAAAATATAGTAGTCAAGTAGCTCACGAGTTAATTAGTCGAGTCGTGTTCGATCTTGCTGAGCCGACTTGAGTCATGACAATTCGAGTTCGACCATGCCTTTTATGGCTCGATTGAGCTTGAGCGAGAGTATTTTTAGTCGAGTCGAGCCTTATAGAGTATCGACTCGACTCGGCTCGGCTTGGCTCGATTACACTCCTACCTAGACAATTATAAAATGAGAATTTTGTACTAATTTAAGTGACTATTCACAGGCTTTTGACTTGCTGGAGTATAGATATGTTGCATGTAAGCTTCACGGCTTAAACGCGCAATGGAGCGAAGAAAAGAAACAAAGTTACATAAGGCATGCGATTCGGGAGTACAACATTCACAAGACCTTGGTGCATAACAACATTGTTCGTCTTTGGGATATTTTCGAGATAGACAACAACACGTTTTGCACGGTGTTGGAATATTGTAGCGGTACGCATGCTTTCTACACTACTCTTCGTTGTAGTTTTGTTTCAAAATAGCACCGTACGTCCCCTATGTTGCACCAAAAGCTACGACATACCTCTCATCTTAAACTTAGGTATGGGCGGAATTAGCTAGTTAATGGGTGGTTGCTAAGTGTGGATGGAAAAAGCGTGTGTGGGACCTAGTAGCTTGACTCAAATGGTAAATGGTCTGGTCTGAGAATTTTGTGGAGGTCACTCTAAGAGGTCAAATGCAAGACTTTCTTGGTGACGTCAATTGTTTGAGAGCTCGGGGCCAGATCGAAGCAGTGAGTAAGAGTCAAACTCTGTAGGCACTCGAAGATCGACTCCCGATGTTGTTAGGCCGGTTGATAATCAACATATAGGCGCTATTTACATTAATGAGGCTTAATGATTCACTTCCACGTTTCTTTTCTATCCTTTTCAGAGAAAGATCTAGATGCAGTGCTCAAATTAACACCCAACTTGCCCGAGAAAGAAGCAAGAAGTATAATTTCTGAGATTTTCCAAGGCCTTGTTTACTTAAACAAAAGAGCCAAGAAGATTATCCACTATGATCTGAAACCTGGAAACGTTTTGTTCGACGAACTCAAAATCCCGAAGATGACTGATTTCGGACTCAGCAAGATCTTGGAGGATGATGTTGGATCACAAGGCATGGAATTGACATCTCAGGGTGCAGGAACATACTGGTTTGTATTTTGCATTTGCTGTATATAGATACTTTTTTCTTTTCACTAGATCATATTAGGACTCGACATCGAAATTCCAACCGATTCGTTGCTCGATTTTCAGGTACCTGCCTCCTGAATGCTTTGAGCTTAACAAGACTCCATTCATATCTTCAAAGGTATGTGCTCTTAGAACACTTGCACGAATATACGGATTTACATTGTTTTACGGTATCTACCGTTAGTGTTCTTAGCGGAAAACGTTTTTCTTTTCTGTGAAATTGTGGTGACAGGTTGATGTTTGGTCAGCTGGAGTTCTTTACTACCAAATGCTTTTTGGAAGAAGGCCTTTTGGGCATGACCAGTCTCAAGAACGTATTTTGCGCGAAGATACTATCATTAATGCTCGTAAAGTTGAGTTCCCTTCTCGACCTCCCGTGTCAAATGAGGCTAAGGCAAGTTTTTTCTTCTCGTTTTCTCTTCATATCTAGTGTTTCTTAATGTCTACTATCAAGTGTTCGATGAAATGGCTCAGTGCCAATAACACTACTAAACACATTCTATTGGTTTACATCTAAATGCACTTTCGATACACCACATTAACAATGGTGACGCCTAGACCGTAAAAGTGGGATTTATCGGGTCATGTCACTGCTATTGACGTTCCTACCCTTAGGGACGTCGTTGATATTGACGTGTTCCTACCTTTACAGAAACATCACCCAAAAGGAAGCAGTTTCACTAACCTCTGCGGTTGTTTTTGGTTGAATATTTTGTGCAGGAGTTCATTCGTAGATGTCTAACATACAATCAGGCGGATAGGCCCGATGTCTTAACCATTGCTCAAGATCCCTATGTCTCCTTTCCAAAGAAATGACAGCAGGACACGAAGCAACGCGTTATCGCGCTCCAGTTGCAGAGCATATTCTACTTCAACTACCTCTGTTTTTTGGGTTATGGCATAGACAATATATACACATATATATATATATACATGGAATTTTGTATAGTTGTAGAGAGTGTTCTCCATCATAATTTTCTCCATGTATGTTAAAGGCTGTCATAACCCTTGATTTCTTGCACTGTACTTAAAATGGCAGATCCAGAAAAATATCGTTTTTGGATCTCAGTTGAGGCACTGCCCCCATCCTACTCCATTTGGGTCCGCCCCTGGTGCTCATGTTTGTTGCTAATGGATCCTGTCTGAAGATGAGAATCGACTTTCATGCGGTCGAGTGTGATAATTGACTGGTGAAAAGCCGGTTTTTAGCTTTTGTGAAAGAGTTGATTGTCATTAAGATGTCAAAACGATCGGATTAGTATGATGCCATTAAAGACGTCCATTTTTTCTTAACTAGAAAAATAATCTAGTAGACAACTTACAAAGTACCCTTCTTTTGCTTATTAACTGATGCACTTGTTATTTTTTATTTGATAAAGTATTGTTTTCAAAGCAATATTTATCGTCTTTTTTTCTAATTTTGCTTTATATTCAAAAAAAAAAAAAAAAAAATCAATTCCAAACGAATCTATTAAGAATAATTGTGTTTCACGAACTGATTTCAATTGTCTGTCCACGAAAATTCGTGTTTTTTTAGGTGTAAAAATACCTTTTTTTTTTTAAATAAAAAAAACCCCTGATTAATGGTCATTTATTATTTAAAAGGCGAACCAATTCTTACTTATAAGATCCAAATTACCTTACCATCAAATTCCGTCTCATTAAAAGATACTAACATTTTGTGATTAAAAAGATTATCATCGAGTTTACGTCCAAAACGTCAAGATTAAATTTTACTTTGATATCGGAATTAATCGAAAACAATGAGGGAATAATATTTTGTAAATAAATAACAAAGCATATTTTATGTGAAATTGGATTTGGATATGTATCGTGTTTCCATATGTCGCCTTGTTCATTAGCACTTATTATACAGTGGATGTCGTTTGCAAAAGTTCTAAAGGGAAGATTTGATTTTGATTTGAAGGGTAATATTGGCATCCCATAAATATTCACTGACACCATATTATCTACAAAATTTTCTCTTAGGACTTCTCTTTCTATTATATGAGAGATCTATTGTCAGCATTTTTTTTTTTTTTTTGAATGAAAAAGAAACAAATAGTTATAGAGTCTCTTTTATGTATTTTGATCTAATTTTCTTCACGAAGAACGGTTTTTGTTGTCTCTGCATGCATCATTTTGAAAATGGTGCGTTTTACCTATAAAAGGGCACCAAATTGCAAAAGCGAGCATCGTGGCTCGGTTTTCAATGTGAAGGAAGCTGAATATTACAACCTGAGATTAGTGTTTGGCTTGAGAGAGGATTTTAAACTTGATAGAATCATCATTTGCACCGTTAATTATGATGATTTTAAATTGATTATGATGGACACCCATCATGACCAACAGTATAGATGATCATTGTGACACAACAGGTATATGTGCCCGTATCATTCATTACTCATATCGAATAGACGTGTCATGTCTATCTGTTTCTACTTTGAGTAGTGTTAGTTTCACAACAAAGTAACTGCTACCCCGTAATTGTTTTTGACACATTCAAGGACCCTACAACAAATATTTGACCTAGGGCACCTGATTGCACATGGACAACCATGGTTATTATGGAACTGACAAGTAGAGTAGTGCTACTTGCACAACAAACAAACGGTCACAACAAATGATCACAACACATTTTTAAACTAACTGATTCATCCAAGTCCCATCAAGATCAATGTTGTAAAAGCACGTTATGATCAATTTGTTGTGAAACTAGCTAGCTACCACACAAATTTTCATTACTATGTGTGTATACGGCTAACGTTTTCACGTACTTGGGATCCGGCCTAATGATACATGTGACATGTCCAGATATCCTTTGCATTTGCTGATAAGAAGCAGAGTTCAATTTCCTCTTCCCAAACTAACATCTCATTGTGATGTGAACAAATTAAAGGTCCAAAAGACAACATGAAGATCCAGAGGAAATTACTTGGTGGCCTTTCAAATACACTCATCAAACACCTTAATGATGATGAAGAAGATGATGAATATGAGGAGAAACATTCTTGTTTGGAAGGCACTTGTGCGAGTGGTTGCAGGCATCAATGCATATGCGATTTGACCGTCACCGGAACATGCTACCTCCATAGCTGTTTGGATAATACTTGTAGCCAAGGCTGCACTAAACCCTGTGAATGCGATGACCGGATCACCAGAGTTGCTTCATCCCATTCCATGTGCTCTACACTTAATTAATCACCCGATCAAAGAGTGATTAATGTCGACAATTAGGGATGGCTTCAGGAAGTTGATGAAGAGGAAGAGGCTATGCGCGAAGAAGAGGCTATGCGCGATGGTGGTCTCCGAGCAATCAAGGTCCGGCCTTGATTCGAGTAATGTCGAGATGGCAGATGAGCTTATCAGCTAGCGGCTTGTACTCGGCTTGGCATCAAGCGGATCGAGGATGGAGCCGGCCTAAATGCTGATGATGTGACCTCCGATCGGATCAGACCCGGGTCCGTGAGACCGTATGCGGGTTCCCCATATCAACTATAAAGCGAAATTTCAGCTGTAGAGAGAGGAGAGCCTCAATCTTTCTAGATTTGAATTAGATTAGGAGATTCCCAAAAAGCCTTTCTCCGCACTTTTTCATTCCATTATCTTAAAAAGTAGAATATTAGGTCTTCAAACTCCAAATTGATGTGTAATTAAGCATGTGATTTACTCTAAAATGGTGAATTCATCATCTCTTTGGTGAATCTCCATGGGCTTGGAGCTAATTTCATGTTTCTTACTTAATAGAGATATAATTCCGAATTTAGTTTTGATTTTCTATTTCATGGCTTTATTTAGTTTAATTTCATATTTCCTTTGTGTTTTTGTTGAAATTATGAGTAGCTAAATACCTGTGTGGCTTGGGTGATGTGAAATTGGGCTATATTGCTTGACATTGCTTGGGTTCTAGTTGGGTTGTCTTGTATGTTCTTAATTTGTTCAAGCTATGGTGATTGATTTTCATGGGTGCGGTTAATTCGCAACTAATTGCATCATCTTAGTGTTAATTCGAGGCATAATTGTAATAATTGACATGGAATCATCTAGAGATAGAATAGATTTCTAGTGTGTGTTGCCTAATCTTGAATTGGGAGGTTCATTGTGTTGGAAAAGTGTATCGTGTGTGGAGTGATTTGCGAAACGATCCTTATAATTAACGGAAGTAAATACGAAAAATAAATAACAAGAAAAGAAAATTCGTTTTATTAACTAGATCTAACAAAATAATTATTACCGTACATTCCTGACTCGAACAATGAAAAATAAAAGTACCGTGCATAAAATAAAGGACTAGAGATCAAACCGATGTGAATAGTTACTCTTTTCTTAAGACAAAGTGCTCCGGTATGGTGCCCACGGTAGTAGCAACTGTCTCCGAAGATATGACGGCTTCACGTCTCGGATTTAGAGGCACTTCAAAAATCCGAGCTCCGGCGAACTTACAGAGTACTCCGACTTCTTTTTGACTCAAGAACTAGATCTATATGAGAGACATTTTGTACTGGAAAACACAAGAGAAAATTCAACGATCTAATTCACATTCATAGGGATTCTTTATACAGTGGAGAGAATGTGCCAATACTCAATTCTTATTGGCCGGATGACATAAATCGGCCGACTTTTCCTCAAGAAAAGTCATTATGGCGTGTAGACTTGCTTGGCCGACCTAATCATCAACTCTGATTGGTCGAATGACATGTCGTCTGAATTCTGATTGGTCGGATAACTCAATCACACGAATTATTGAATTCTAATTGATCGATTGACACAATCATATGCCAAAATTTATTTTGGTTAATTTCATAAAGAAATTTTGTCCAAAAAATTAATGACAACGCCCGGTCCGGCCTGAGCCGGACAGCGGCAACACACGCATGAAATTTTCTAAGTCCTCCCTCTTGCATAAAAGTGGTTTGCCCTTAGGACACATCCATGAAAGACACACAATCTCTTATTACTTGAGTTCTAAACAGTCGAGTTTCCAATTCGGGAGAATGGAGTGAGGTTCTCCCTTCAACTCCCTTCAACTCCCAACTTTGCAAATTTTTCATTCACCAATATTTCCAAAGCGATCAATTTCTAGTATTTTTAAATCTATTCTTGGTGACCCGATATCCATATCGAGTGATTCCAAAGCCAATCATCATCTACTCCGTGAGTAGTATTTTTAAATGTAATAAGCTCTTGGTGAATCACCCCGGAGCATATCCAAAATTTTAAAGTTACATGTTCGTTTCATACAGCCAACATGTTTTTAAAACCGAGCCGAACATGTTCATTTCATGTTCGGATTTGGCTTATATCTCTAAAACATTGTCCTTTAGTGCATAACTTTTCATCCTTATCTAGTCCTAGCCGATAAGTTGGTGTAGGGTTATAGTACGTTAATGCGAGAGATCGATTGACGTGATAATAGCGAATTGCTCCTTGAATACGTACTTTGAGAAGTCCTTATTGAACCTTGATTACAAGTGGTTACGAGTGTTTATATCTAACCCATTAGAACATTATCCGAGTCACCTCGTTGTATATCATTTTACGATTATCCAGTTGTAGCATTTTTAACTCCCTCTGTATTTTGAGGTTATGGAATATATGAGAGAGAAAAGAAAACAATCAATTTTTTTTCTGGAAAGTTTTATACCTTGGAATTTTTGTCTATGCCAAGACTCAAGAGAACAATATGCAAAACAAAAAAAAATCTACAACATGATATATAAAATGCTGGAATGTTTTCTCAAAGATTAAAAACGATACGTAGATACGTGTGTATATATATATATCCAGGCCCCTAAGATTGAGAGATTAACCTATTAATGTTGTTGTAATTAATAATCCAATGAATTTGAGACAAATTGATTGATTATAAATAACAATGTTTCCATTGAATAATTAGAGCATATGCATAGCTAGAAAATAACATCTGCAAGGTTTAATCTCTATTATTCATCAATATTATATTCTGATTGAGTTTGCAAAATGAAAAAAAAAATCATGGCAATTGTCAAGTTGCTCCTTTGTTTTCTGTTGGTTTGTATTGGGATTTCAATGATTTCTTCTCAGACCGTCGATGAAGATGGTAACGTTTTTATATATATATATATATATATATATATATATATATATATATATATATATATATAATATATAGAAAATATTTCATCAATTTCATCAATAAAATAATGATCTTTTGAAACTTTTACATAAAGAATAAACTATTTATTCATTTATCGAAATTCACTAATTTACAAAATTCATCATATTAAAATTTCTTGATTTTAAGGATTCATCATGTCAAAATTCACTGATTTTCGAATTCATTGATTTAAGATTCATTTGATTTTCGAGATTCATTTGTCATTCCATTATTAAAATTATGCATTTGTCATTCTCCCTATACAAAAATATGTAGTTGTCATATTCTTAAAAATATTTGATTATTATCATTATCCCTAATTTCCCAAATATATATATATATATATATATATATATATATATATATATATATATATATATATATATATATATAAAAAACACATGCAATGCACGGACAATGTAAAATTTCAAATTAAACAGTAGAGGAAAAATGACAACATAAATTAAGGAAAAATATTGTTTTTGTATTTGAAACTTATGAATAAATATTTACATTTCTCATGTCAGTTATTGCTCATAAAATACGTTTCACGACCATAATTCAGCCACCGAAATTGAACATTAGTTTAGCGAATTCAACATTTCCAAGAATTTAATTAATCTATGTCATCAAAAATAATCTTCATCTACAAATTCCGACCAAAAATAATATTCAGTACACCACATTAGCCCCACTTGAGCTATAGCATTATTGACTATGTTCTTGAGTTCCAACACCATCTACACTATGTTGGACCTGATTATGACCACATCGATCCTTGTCCAGTGAATAAATCGCCACCTCCCAGACATTGCACCATACACCAATCAAGTACTGGCACTCAAAACAAAACATAAACATTAGTGCTCAGGTAATTCTTAACAACCCTCACTTGCTGCTTATTTTAAAGAATAACATACCTAAGCTACATCTACCTTATTTGGAACATTAATCTAAGTGATCCAAAAAAAATAGATACATCTTTTGCAACACATTCCCGAGAGACCGGTTTGGGATAAAAACAAAATTATTTTACAAAAAAAAAATAGAGAGGGAAATAGTAATAGAGCATCATCAAATAAATAATGGGCTCAGATTGCTGATGAACAATGGTTGCATTTATAGAGATTTTGCACAAATTAAGAAATGTACCGGAACCAATGGCCTGAGATGTCTCCACAACAGAATGCTCAACAGAAGCTACACCAGAACCATCAATGACAACATTACTTCCATCTTCTGTCTCTCACTCTGTATGGCAGGATTCGCATATATAATCCAAATATAAACCACAAATCCGAGATTAGAAGTAGGCAGTAGCATCTTTCAAAGCCAATTAGAAAAACCTACAATGACAAAGGCAGCTGAAACTAATTTTAACAGGAAAGAAGCATTATCCAAAAAAAAAAAAAAAAAGACAACAGGGTTAGCAGATGTTACATAGAAAAACTTACAAAGTAACCAACTACGAAGGTAAAAAAAATCAATATAGCCAACTCACAGTAAAAGCCAAAAATATGATATTCTTCATCCCCAACCGCAAGAATACAACAAAAATATTGAAGACTATTTAGCAATCATGGAGAACAACAGAGAGGAAACAAAATAGAAATGTTATACCTGTCAAATGTCATCCTCCGATTGACTCGACCACCGGAATCGCATCCCCAAATTCTGATGAATGCGTCCTCATTTTGATGGCTTTTGAAAACCCAAATGGCCATTGAAAGTAAACGAAGATGTAGAATGAGAAGGAGATATTGAAACTCCACACACTGTTGGTCTCCGCCATAACCGCAACCGTCTGTACACACCGAACAAAACCACTTGTATTATATTACTGTAATAAAAAGAGAAACTGAAAGTAGTACAAAGATATTATGTAGCAGTAGTACCTGAGTCACGTTATACATGCACACATATACCCAAATTCAAATTATTTTAAGTAATCATACAATTACTTATATATATATATATATATATATATATATATATATATATATATATATATATATATATATATAATAATCAAAGGATTACAGCATTTTTATTGAAGATGGGTGGTGGTTCAATATCTCTATGTAGTCTTACGCAGCTTACTTGCATCATAACCTTCTTCTTCTGCTATATATATATATAATAATCAAAGGATTACAGCATTTTTATTGAAGATGGGTGGTGGTTCAATATCTCTATGTAGTCTTACGCAGCTTACTTGCATCATAACCTTCTTCTTCTGCTATTTGCACTATGTAATTGTATACATTCTCATCTATCTCTATCTTCTTACTTAGTATCTGCACCACACAAATAAAAGAAACCCCAATTAAATAAAATCATGTTAAACACAACTTAATTACTATCACAAAATCAAAGTGCTAATGAAACGTCACAAAAAGCTTAACAAATCATCTCAAAAAAAAGCGCAGGAAGAAATTGAAGAGAAAAAGAGAAAGGATACATACGAATAAACTCGTCCGAGTCGGCTCACCAAGCAAAGCATACTGATAATCATCATCAACATACAAAACCCAGTAATTTCCAGGGACAGGGACAACATTAAACTTCACTTTAAATCTGGCCTCATCATTTGAAGGATCAACCTTACAGTTTTTGTCTCTAAACAGTCTTACTTGAAATTTGAAGGCCTGCCAAAAGCTTGAAGAAGCTTTAATAATCATGTCACTTCATTCAAAATCCTAAGTAACAGAGATATTCGTTAAACCACCCAATGCACTGTGCCAAAAAAAATCCTAAGTAACAGAGATATTCATTAAAAATATATTTCTTAAAGCATCAGGTCGGACAATGTTCTCCACTTTCTCCAGAGGAGCCTTGGATTTATGAGGCGCAAGGAGAGATGCATCATCCGAATCTTCTAGGTTTTAGATTGGCCTACGATTTGAACGAACTCGAAGCCTCTCCACCAAAGCCATCATCTGCAACACAAAAGAAAAAACTCATTTGCAAATATACAGCAGCAACAACACTATTAATATAGATAAAAGGTATTTGGAAGAAGGCAAATTCAGTTCATTCAACGGGAGCATGAATTCAAGGGAGAAAATATAATCAATTACTCAGCGTAAAAAAAGATTTTAAAAAAAATTGAATGCAAGGAGGAAGAGGAAAAGCCATTACCATCCAGAGGTAAGGATTTTCGGTAAAGCTTTCTCCACTCATAATTTAAATCTGCAAATTTAATCAAAACAAAGCATTACAACATCCACATCGAATCCGAACCCCAAAAAGTTAAGCATAGAAAGACCAATTCCATCCTTAACCTAAACTAAACGAACATTGAAAACCCATTTAATAAATTACTACAAATTTATGATTAAGAATAACAAAAAAAGGAAAAAGCTGCAACCTTGCCTATGGAGTACCAATACCAAGCAAATGAAGAATCACTTCTTTCATCAGATTCCTTAATGTTCTTGCCGTTAGGATGGTAACCAATTCACCAAGGATCTGAATAATACTTTATCCTCCCACCAAGAGCACCTCTTAGACACCTGGATAGACATGAAAAAATCATTGTTACGCAAAAATCTGAAAAGATGACAAACCAAATGAAAATAAGCACAAAAACGGACCTATAAAGAAGAGGGCTTTGCTTGTCGCCGCCACTATCTATGCTACGTTCGAAAGATTATAGACAGAAAAATAAACCAAAAATGGATCTGCTTGGCTGCACAATTGAACAATTTCGCTGGGGAAGAAAAATACGGAGATGAACTCCTTCCCTTCTACGGGTCAATTTACATGATCAATCAATTTAAAAAATTTGCAAATATCATCCATGTGAAAATAAAGTTGATACCTTTAGCCCATTTGCAGAAGTTTCAACAAATTTATCCAACTAATCGATCTCCATAGACAACCTAGCTATTGAATACAATAAAAGATTTCATTAGTTGAGATGTGGACATTTGAGAAGTTCTACGGATTTTTTATGTTTATTTTAGAGGAGTGATGAAGATGGAAAAAACAATTAGAGGAGTTATGCTGAAGTGCGGAAGTTTCAGAGCAGTTTGGAAGGTGAGGGGAACGTGGGGAGTGGAGGTTTTATTTTTATTTATTTTTTCATTTTTTTTTTCCCTTCATGTGTATGGAAAAAACGGGTATGGGTCGGGTCAATTGAAAGAAGCGGGTTAATTGGCGGTTAATCGATTGAAAATATAATATAAGATATATATATATATATATATATATATATATATAGTATGAAACCCGTGCAATGCACGGGAGAATGTAAAATTTGAAATTAAACAGTAGAGGAAAAATGACAACATAAATCAAGGAAAAATATTGTTTTTGTATTTGAAATTTATGAATACATATTTACATTTCTCATGTCAGTTATTGCTCATAAGTTCTGCCCTTTAGTTACTGTCATATCTTCTCATAACTATCAGAAGGTTCTAAATACGCTTAACAGCACACACACACACACACACAGAAAAAAAAAAACCGCATCATCAACACACCCAGTTTCATCAACACCAGTAACCACTTCTTCAACAAAATACTTTGTTGGATTAAAAAGACCCCTGTCTCTCAAATTCTCTGTGCTTGCTGCTGCTTTACTTTGATCTTATATTGTTGAAAATCGAGCACTCAGATAAGCAGCTTCAGAAAACATTATGTTGCGTTCCTTACTGCGAATACATCTTCCTTGACCTCCCTCCACTTCACTTTGTGATCATTTAGGAGCCACTCAACTCAAGTCAACTCACAGCTATAATCCGAGCACCATTCACGCATGAAGCGTATTTCAAACCGACTTGCATTTTCGTCTGAGAGATCTTATTGGCAAGACAAAAAGGAAATCCAAGTTCACCATGTATGTACAGAGAAATGATCACCATATTGTATCAAAAGGGGATAAAAACGCTAAAAAGAAAAAGAAGCAGGGACATTATTGTCACCCAAATCCTTTTGCACCAAACTATATATAGGAATGCTTAATGCTTAACCGATTCTTGCTTTCAGCTTTCAATTAAATAAAGGATGAAAATTGGTGTGTGAATCCTGAACCTATGGAACATGAATCGGCCCTGCAAAATCTCCTTTAATGTTCGTTCCAATTTAAACAATGAACCTAGAAGCCTCCCTCCCAAGCTACAAAACAATTCAAACCACGGACCAAGAAACCTTTTAGGCAATAACTTTATAAGCACCAAAGCTACTTCAATCTACAAAAATAATTATGTATGTAAGCAGTAAGCATGAAAGGGACAGTTTTTCCTATACAGCATAACGGGTTCTGCTCCTATTGCCTCTAAATACCCAATTATCCACTCATTTCCAACCATCTTCTATAACCCAAATACCCAAAATGAAATGGGATCTTCTCAAAATCCTTTATTTTCCACCAAAATTTAAAATAAAATAAAAATGTGTCACTCAGAAAAAACAGGACTTTCTGTTACGGATAATGGGCATCTTTTATTATTATTATTACGTGAAAAGAGGAGAATCTGGTGCATATTCAATATAGAATCTGGTGAAAAGAATCAGAAGTGTTTCAAGGATCCAGATCTAGACAATCACTAAATGGAAAAGATTTTTTTTGATATAGAAACTCACAGCAGAAACAACTTTATTATTTGGGTGATTCTCCTTGTATTCCTTCCTGAAATCCTCCCTTCATTTTCGGAAACAACATATTTACTCAATCGCATACATGAAGACAAAGAAAGCGCTAGCAGGCCTTGTAGGCTTGTTTGGATCCTTTGCAGCCTTTCCTTTCTTCGCCAGTTTCTTTCCGGCGTCCTTCTTCATAGCAAGCCTAACAAACACCAACAACCAGTTCAAAAACACACATCGACAAATTCAAACCCTAAAAACACAACAGATGTAATCATAAATCAACGAAACCACATAGATATCAGTTTACTCACTTGGTATCAGCCTTTCCCTTGGATTTTGCTCCCTTCATAGCTACAAACTGCAAAAACAAAACAAAAACCGATGAGAAATCGATCGGAGACGGTGTGAACCGGCCGGTGAGTAAATATAGAGTTTACCTAGAGAGAAAACGGTAGCGAGAAGATAATCAGAAAAAGAGAAGAGATGATATTTTCCCTGATCAAAACAGCCTTGGTGGAAATTTCAACCCCAACCCAGAAGTTTACTCACTGATATTGATGATATTTTCCTGATCTTCCAAGAAGATCATCTTCATCACAGAGAAAATGAAGAAGAAAGACGATCTACAAACCTTCTCCAAGAAGAATTGCTACCTCATTTGCATCAGAAAACCTTCTGAGTACCATGGCAATCCATTTTTTATTTGTTGATGCTTGGAAACCTTCTACTTAGATTCAGCAAAGGCTGGAAATCATATAAGCACCTTGAAAACGATGTCGTAGAAATATATAACTTAATGAAAGGATGGGGATTGTGAAGAGGGTATTTAACGTAGATAAATTGTAATTGAAGTAATGCGACGTAAAATCCAGCTAAGGAACCTGGCAAAAAAAACCATCGTGCTTTGGCCGCTACTCTTTGCCAATTCTTCGTTAAATTTATAGTTATCTGTATGTAATTGACAACCAATTACCAAGCACAGAAAGATCTGAGATACATTATTAATAGCCGAAAGTATATATGTGTTAATACAGAATTTAAAAAGAAATGTGTTACCAACTTATTTTTTAACAACGTATCTGCAACTCATTGAAAACCAACAATGAATCATTAAACCAAAGGCAGTAAAAAAAAAAAGCATAATGATAAATTGAATGCTAATAACCCTTGGAAGTGTAGATCATCTTAATCAAAAGAATTCCTTACCAAACATTCTTATAACTCAGTTGCAGCATAACATGATACGAAAGTGTTTGGCATACCAGAAAATACACACTCGCAACGATTCGTTGAAAAACAGAAAAAAGCCTCATAATTACGGTAAGCGACCCAGTGTTAATCCTGCATTAAAGTGTCAACAAAAATCTCATTGATCAGAATACCGAGAGTGCACATGCTGTGAATACGAACTTGAAATCCAATTGAACTTGAACAAAATAATTAAAACATGAAGACATTAGACATCAATGAATGACATTAAAACTGTACTGATATCACGTCATAACTGTTAAAAAAAATTATGGCTTACCATTAATATCCATACAAAGAAAGACACAGCTTGATTGAGGAGTCCGAAATTCCGAATTGGACGCTGCAAAAACAAAAGCAGAAAGGAGCAGATTAGAAACATAGAGGGCCTTAAAAAAAAACAGATCGGACGGAGGACTTTCAGATCGGTGCCAAAAACAGATCGGACGGAGGACTTTCAGATCGCTGCAAAGCAATCCCTTAGTTTGGGTACCTGAAGAATCAGAAGGAGGACTTTCAGATCGGTGCCAAATCCATTATTGCAGACTGAAGATGGAAGGAATGGGTTATGGAGTGGAAATATTTGTTAGCTTTGTGTTTGTTCAAGAAGGTATCTATTCCAGAAATGGTGAAAGAGAGGTTAAGCTAGAGATCGATGCCTGTAAAATAAAATAAAAAAGCTAGAGATCGATGAATGAGGAAGTTGGTTTTTGGAAGTGGAGAGTGGAGAAGTGGAGAAGTGGAGAGTGGAGGTGTGTTCCTTTTTTAATGGCACGTTTTATCTAACTGATCCTAAGTAATGAATAACTGATTGGGCAATTTTTTAAATGATTTAAAGTGAATTGCCGGAGTGCTGTAATGCTGTTTTGGTAGTGTATAAATGTGGAATTTGTAATTACGGTGCGGTTGCTAAAATGATGGTAGTGGGTACAGTAGTTCTGCTTGTGGAGAGTGGAGATGTGGAGGTGTGTTCCTTTTTTAATGGTATGTTTTATCTAACTGATCTGTTTTTGTAATAAGATTTTTTCTTTTATTTTTAGCGGGTTATCGAGGCAGCGCGGGTTTTCTGTGTTTTTAAGATTCGATTAGCGGGTAATTGGGTTAAATCCTTCTTGTATATATATATATATATATATATATATATATATATATATAAATTAATTAAAACACATGCATGAATTTAATTGATTAAGAATTATATATAATGTTTTCCTTGAGGGAGCAAATAAAGGTGCAAAAAACAGCATGATGAAGATGAAGATGAAGATCCAGAGGAAATTATTCCTAGGAGGTTCTCTATATTTCTTCAAAAAATACACTCAAACATCTTAATGATGATGAAGAAGATGATAGTTTTCTTGATAATCACCCTTGCAAGCTGAACACTTGCGCGGAGGGTTGCGAAACACCTTGCATACAGGGGCGGACCCACCCTATAGGTGGGGTGGTCTCAACCCAAAATTTAAAGAAAAAAAACTGTAAAATTGAATTAGTGTTATTATTAGTATATGTATTTAATGCTTCCTAAGTTTACAACAATTTGCTGGTGGACTAGTGGTATATGATCTATACATTTTGCCTTTCTTATCTCATGATCTTGGGTTCAAGACAATGCACAAACATTTTTTTTGGTATCTTATACCATTGAAATACTTATAGCATTTTTTCTTACTTTATGTAAATCTAATATTTTTTCCCTTTACCTTAGACTTTTTACATCAACATTATATAAATCTATTTTTTTTGTCCTTTTATTTGAGACATTTTTTGGTATATTATACCACTGAAATGCTTATAATACTTTTTTCTAATCTTATGCGATCTAAATCTAATATTTTATTCTCTTTACCTTAGACTTTTTAAATCAACATTTTTTCTACCTTATACCATCTAAATCTAATTACGTCAGCTCGCGATGTCGATAAATGTAATTCTTTAGCATTGGAATTTTTTTGGGATATGTATTTTAGTGAAACCCAAGACCACTCCAAGAAAAATTCCTGATTCCGCCACTGCTTGCATATGTGGAAGGACCTCTGGATATTGCTTCGTTCCTCCTTGTCTGAAAAACACTTGTTTCGACGGCTGCTTTAAACCATGCGAATGCAATGAAGACACCACCGGATCTTGCTACATCCCCAGGGTTGTGATTTCCGTTTACTACGCAATTCTGATCAAACGTGGATGTATCATTACCCGTTTTCTAGCTTCTTCAGAAGTTTCATATATATAATAATAATAATAATAATAATAATAATAATAATAATAATAATAATACGAGTGCGTGGATGTATCATTATCTTTTTTACAACTTTATTTATTAGAAGTTTCATATAATAATACTGACCATTGGGTCACACAGACATATCGGGTTGTAACAGAGACATATTCTGACACAAGGAATATAATTAATGCCGTAATATGATTGTAGCAGTGAGAAAACCACATTGATATGACAGTGAAACTCACGAACGTCATGAGATGAGGTCCCGCTGCCACGTTATGTTATGGTATGTGATGCAGAGCCGTCCCTGGGGGCAGGCCAACAAGCCCGCCGAAACTTGCAATTTTAGGGCTCACTTTTTTCATGTAATATAAGTGTATTTTAAGTTTATTTTTTATTTTTTACTCAAATTAAAATACGGATAAGACCAAAATTTATAGCCGAATTCAGTGAACGAAAGTCTAGTCAAATTCCAGTACCATAAAGTCTCTCTTCTATAAAGCTCATCAACATAACATAGTATATCAAAAAATAGTTGTGATATATTATTTTTCACAGAAATCGAAGTTTTAATTTTTTTTTTACTGAGCTCCGATTACGAGGACGGTCACGATGTTATGGATTGTAATATGTATTTGTTGTTTTAATTTCTTGACTCGATCGATATAATATATATGTTTTTGAATATATATATATATATATATATATATATATATATATATATCAGCAGTAAAAAATTAAGTTATAGGTTAATTGTCTGGAAATCATTTCTAATTAATCACTTTGGAAATCGGAACTAATTGACTCACAAACTCAAAGTACTGCAACTCCAAGCCGGGCCGGCCCAACACTAATCGGTCGAGACGGTGATTTTAGGCTCAACGGTATCCTGAGAGCCAAAAAAATTTATGTGCAGATCCAATCCAACCTAATATAATGTGTTAAATGTTTTTTTTATTTGAATTGATAAAGACCCAAATTTTTTTTACTCGAACCGATAATGGCCCAATTTTTTTGTACCTGGCCTAATTCGAATCGATAAATAGGAAATTTTGAACTAAACAGCCTAATCGACGACTTGGCCTTAGCGCCAAAAATTCCAGGGCCGGCCCTGACTGCAAGCCACACAATATGCGTGCTATTATTCCACCTCTTCCTCTACCTTTGAAACCAGGTGGATAGCCACACTTCCTATAACACGGTAAACTAGAATAAGGGTGCCTTTAAAGGCACCATAGTTATTCTACTTTGGACACCACTACACTCTAAAAAATAGATGGTTACCTGATACACCACACATCAAGTTTTTAAATGACAATTCTACCAATAACACCACACCCGTTAAAATTTAATTCGACTATATACAGATTCTTTTTACTATTTCCAACATTTTTTTAATATCACAAAGCATCCTTTAACTTATAATAATTTCAATTTTCTCATCATCTTCCCAACTTATTTCTACGCCGCCGCCGCCGCCTCCTCCTCCTCTTGCAATCATTTCTGCAATAATAAACCTCCATAAATAGCATATCAAAATGTTGTAATATTGGAGTTCATTTCATCATCCAAGAATATTGAAAATGCCTCATATTTTCCCATCTTTTATATTCTTTTTTTTTTTTTGTGTGTGTGTGTGTGTGTGTGTGTGTGTGTGTGCGGGTTCTTAAAGGTTGCAACCATTTTTTCTTATTAGATCGATCATCTAATGTTGATATTTTCATTCAGCGTTTCGGTTATGTTGTTTCTTGCTGTCATTTGGATATTACTTTTTCCATCTAATTTAGTCATGTGAAGAAGATCAAGGATCTTGAAAAAAAAAAATAAAGAAACACAAACAAACAAACTTCAAGCAGGAACATTTGATATATATATATAGATATATATATATACGGTGTTGGAAAAATAGTAGATAGGGTGTGGAAGGGAGAGCGACAATCGAGGGGCAGTGGATGGGGACACCGGGAGAGGGAAGCAGGCAAAAGGGGTGGCGATGAGGTGGGGGAGGTGTCGGCTTTGAAGGCTTAGGGTTTTTTTTCTAGCAGAAAGAGAAATAAAAAAAAAGGTGTGGTGTCATGAGTAGGGTTAATTTGTAAGATTTTTGACATTTTACGGACCGTATTGTAGTTTTTATTTTTAATTTGTTTGGAGTGGAAGAATTTGATAGACGTGGTGCTTCAGGTATAAATGACAATTAAGTAATTTCACTGTGGTGTATTAAGTATATATAAAAATCAATGTGGTGTTTTAGGTAAAATCACATATGGAGGTGTGGTGTCCCTTAATTTGGGTGCCAAGTAGAAATACTGTGGTGCCTTTAAAGACACCCTAGAATAATTGACCTCACTTTCATGTTGCAAAGTCATGGAAAACATTGTTCTGATATCAGGTACTACCTCCGTTTCAAAATATAAATCCGTTTAGCTTTTTGGTTTTGTCACGTAATATAAGTCCATTTAAATAACTAATGAAGCCTTTATTACTTTTTTTTTTCTCATTTTATCCCTCATTTATTATTTACCTGCTAACATTTCACTACTAAGCATTAATAACCTTCAAAGGTCATTTTAGACATTTTCATCAAAATTAATGACACATAACCAATTTAACAAACTTTCTAAATCTGTGTGAAAAAACCTAAACGGACTTACATTTTGGGACGAAGGTAGTATATGATTAGACATAAGGACTTGAGACTTCATGTTACCAAAACTGTCATTCAAACCTTTCAGAAAACTAATCACAACATCTGTCTCATTATACTCTCTATATATGCCCCAAGCATCACAAGTACAAGGAGGAACTACCTCAAGATGGTATACTGATCCTAGAAACCTTTCAGTTTTGTGAAGGGAACCTTGTTTAGTGGTGAAAATTCCTTCAATCAGATTGGATAAACGATATGCATTTCCAGTATTTGTAACCGCCTACTCTTTAATCCCTATAAATAGCGGCATTCACCTCGTTTTGAGGATCGGAAATTTGAATAAACGCAGACAACCTCCACCAATTTGTCGACACCTTGTGTGTAATGGAAGTAGTGTCCGAAAAACAATTTATGTAATTGTTTTTATAATTAATAAAAGACAAATTTATTCTCATCTTATTATGTGCTTCGTGCTCATAAGTAATACACTGCTGAAAACCCCAAGTTGTATCATATGTAGCCATATAACTTGTGTGTGACACACACGAGGATTATGTTTATGGTGATACACTTGAACTGTTAGTCCCTGGTGAACTTAATCAAAGTATGAGGTTTATTGATTAAACCACCATTAATACGCCCAGAACACTTTATAGTGTAACCGTCTTATCCGGACCGTCGATATTGGTTATCTAAGTGGGGCATTTATATATGATGTAGTCATACATGACTGAACCGTTTTAATATGCATTTCTCATATAATTCCGTGATTGAGAAATCTTATTAAATCACAAGATGATCATTTATGGATTAACCTTAATCCTGAAGTGATTGCAGACTCTGCTTGTTTCATGATAGGGTTTGATGTGTTCGTTAAGGATTGCTAAGAGGCGCGGTCCGAATCACTTTCACGTTGACACTATCGGGAATGAGTAGCCGGGAATGTGTCTCATAGATACGGAATCCATTCCTTCCTCGGGAAGTAGAAAGAGAATCCCCTTATTTGTTAATCCTGGAAACTAATCGATCCGCGGAGTTCATATTGGTTATGAACTAATTGATCACGAGTGGGTTAATGGTAAATAAGGATAAGATGTAATGAAGAAGGTTTACGGAAACATTCCCGCTTCATTACGGATAGTCTGTGGAAGGTTATTCTATATGTAATGATTATATCAAAGGACACTTATTGACTCGACATTTTGAGAATAAGTTATAGCTATAATCGATAGAGTTCAGTTTCGGATTTATGGCGGCGTAATTCCGGAATTAATAAATTGAGTAGAAATATTATGTTCGATGAATATTTTATTCAGTTTATTGTAGCTACTGGTTATAGGTCAATGGTCCCCGGGTTGGCTCCTAACACGCGAGTGACTTCTCGTATTATGGAACCTCGAGAATAAATTAAATAGTTGGTTTATTTAATGAATATGCGAATATTATTTATT
Organism: Gentiana macrophylla; assembly: GCA_026214975.1. Classification (NCBI taxonomy): domain Eukaryota; kingdom Viridiplantae; phylum Streptophyta; class Magnoliopsida; order Gentianales; family Gentianaceae; genus Gentiana; species Gentiana macrophylla. Next base: position 77,793,178 of record CM047813.1, on the reverse strand, counting down.
CGGTAAATAATATGAAATTAGAAAAAAATATTTTCTATTATTCCATGGCATTATTTACGCCACATGTGTAGAAAATTGGGAGAAGAAATTTTCCTGAATTATATCAGATGTGTATTAATTAAGAGATTGATTTTCTAATGATTATCTCATTTATGGTGATTATCTTTTATTTATGAAAAATATCTTTTTCTTTGGCAAAAAGATAATTGTTTTGTGAAAAGGACAACTCTTAGTTGCTCGGTTATTTTCCTATATAAAGAGAGTTCCTCCCAACACAATTGACACACTAATATCTACGCCATATTGAAGAGGAAAATGGAGAAAAATTGGTTTCTTGCTTTAGCCATTGGAAGAAGAAAAACTGGAGTTTTTCTTGAAGCATATTCTAGGAGGTTCGAATGCGGGATCGACGTCCACCAGTCGTCGCTTGGAGATACAACTCGGAAGATCACGGCTTCTCTTCTGTTGGGTAAATCTACAAACTTTCTTGTAGTTTATATTAATTAAATATGCGAATCTTATCGTGGTAAAATCGTAAATGAATTTAATTCGTAGCTTCCGCTGTGCATGATCGAGCGTCTCGATCGGTGCTGTAGATCAGATCTGATGATCCGAAAAAGGGGGAAAAACTGCCTCGGTTTCCTGGGACCTCCTCCTGGTTAACCGAGAGCCGGAATTTTTCCAGATTCGGGTTCCTGTATATCTAGCATGTGGTATCAGAGCGAAGTTAAAACGATTTTGCGATTTGATTTCATAATTAATTAATAAGGAGTGAAATTGAATAAAAATTACATATATTATATATTTATTATATATATGCCTGGTTGAATGTTCTTGGTTGACGAGATGGATTGGGGCTGGTATTGTTTACCCATTAGATCTGTGATAAACCTAATTTTTCGGGTATAGGAAATTATGTAAATTGTTATAATTTTAATTTCCTAGTAAAATTATGTCTTTTTTCAGCTCTGCTGGTGTTTAATTAAGGTGGAATGAGGGAGAAGGACATAAATATTTCATCAATTGAGTAGAATGACAGTCTTTTGAAACTTTTGCATAAATGACAAAACTATTTATTCACTGTCGAAATTTACTATTTAAATTCACTGCCGAAATTCACTGTCGAAATTCACTAATTTTCAAAATTCATTGTCGAAATTCACTAATTTTCGGGATTCACTGTCGAAATTCACTGATTTCGGGATTCACTGGGGAGATTCACTGTATTTCGATTCACTGTTTGTCCTTCTCGCTATAAAATTATGCAATTGTCCTTCTTCCTATAAAAATATGTAAATTTGTCATCATATTCTTAAAAATATTTTAGATTGTGTTCTTATTCCTAATTTTCCATTTAATTAAAGACGAAGCTTTTACAAACAATTACATGGCGGTGCAATGGTTGAGACATTGACCAGGACAATAAGTGTTCAAATCCCATTGGATGCAATTTTATTGAATTTTTTTCCAAGAAAAAAATTTGGAGGAGCAAGGATTCGAACCCGCGTCCTGCGTGTGCAAGAAGGACGCAATGACCAACTGAACTGTGATGAATCGGCTAATCTTTATAGACGCAGCTTCTGTTTTCTTTTAATTAGAAATTAGTAAATCAATTAGATTGGGTTTAGGCTTTTTTTTTTTCTATTTAATAGATTAGACACGGGGGTACCAATATTCCATATCATTGGTTTATTTTTCCGTATTTATTTTCTTTGGAGATTATTTATGTGATATAATCATGTCATACCATGCATCATATTCATGAATTCCACTCCTAGCATATGCATACATGTAGATAATTAATTTTGGCATTAATTAGGAATGTATGAAGGTAATTAATTAAATTAATTTAGCAAACGGAATTTTATTTGTATATAAAATTCACATGATAAAAATAAAATGTACTCGGTGAATTTGTTTTTGGGATCTAAAATCCTTCAGGGATTTAATTATGTAGTGGCTACATAAATGAATTTTAATAATTGAAAAATTGGAAAATCGTGAAAAGTTGGACACCGATAAATTGGTGATTACCTTTCGTGATTTATTGTTTTCGGATTATTGGAAAAATTCTAAAATCCCAATTTTTTATCATGACAAGATTAGGACTTTAAAATTATTTGGTGAATTTTAGTTATGCAGTGTCTACACAAGAAATTTCTAAATATTCAAAAAATTGGAAAATCATGAATATAATGTCACTAGTTAGACGGTATTTAGAACCGATAAACTAGTGGGAGTTTTAAATTTTGTGATTTATAGTTTTTCAATTTTGTGGAAAATTCATAAGTCCAAATATATTAGGATTATAAATTTCTTGGTGAATTTTAAATGTGTAGTGTCTACACAAGGAATTTTTGTAAATCCATAAAATTGGAAAATCATGAATATAGTGACAATAGTTAGACGGTATTTGGAACCGATGAACTAGTGGGAGGATTAATTTAAATATTCATGATTTATTGTTTTTCGGATTATGAAGAAATTCTAAAAATCCTAATGAAACAACCTAAATTTCAAAATAACGAGTGGGAGCGGGGAGACAACCGACCCCACGGCCTCTACTCTTGACACAAGCACCTTGAGAGAATGGTGACGCCTCGTGCCACTTTGATTTAGGCCCCCTTCGGATGGCCTTCACCACTATCAAAATTCAAGGCTTGGTCTCCGAATGGATTGGATTTTGAGTACTCGTCGGGTCACTGACCTACCCTTCGGCGGCATACTCGGGGTCTACTTAAAAATCTGAAACAGTAGGTCACACTCTCAAGGATACTTTTGGAAATATCTTGGCTGAAAAATGAAGGTAATCAACAATTAAATGGAGATGTCTGATTCTCAATGGTTTAATTGTTGAGAGAGATTGTCTCAATTTAATCGTCACCTCTTTGACCTACCCATCGGCGGCACTGAGGTGTGAGATTAAATCCTTGGAATGGTAGGATAAACTGCATGTATGGCATCACGTTTATAATTCCTAAAATTTCTTATTTATTGTGGTGTACGATTTCATTTATAATTTTGTCATAATTTATTTTACAACTGCATACCATCTGAAGTTGACTAGACTGCTTAAATGATTAAAATTGACTAATGATGACTTCGTGTAAGTGGAAAGTAACGAGAACGTTGAACTCATTAACCGAATGCAATTAATTTTCGGTAGAGGATTCTCATCTTGAACCTTCAAACTTAAGTGACATTGATGAGTATGTCACTGCTGTCACTCGTATTGATTGAGAGACAATCGAAATTAGTTCACTGATGACAAGAATGATTTGGTATCTCACTAGACATCCCACAGTTCACGAGTAGTGTCTACTCAAATGAACTGCTAGTTCACGGCCATTTCCTTTAAAGAAAGCCGAGAATGGGAAGGTAAATGTCTACAAGTGTAAGTCATCTAACTAAATAAGTTAAAGGCTAAACCGAAATATTAATAAATGAAAGTATAGGATAAGGAAAGTGAATTCGGATCACTGACCTGTGAATCCTTAGAGACTTTCTTAACCGGGAAATTTGACCCGGAAGCTAAGTTCTTTTAAGAAGAACAAGGTAGCTAGGCATTCATGATTAAAGAGTAGACAACGGACAGTTATTTCAGCTGATATAGTGGGAGTGATATAAGGAAAGAAATTTCGGATTTTAATCCTTGAATATCGTAGAACTTTAATTTCTGTTTTTAGATTCGTTGGAACAAATTGATTCACTTTCACATCGATAATATAGTTGCCTTTTATTAATAAACGAAATAAAGAGCTACAAAGTTTAGTGCCATATCCCGGCCCGCCCCAAGATTACGTGATAGAGTGCATAGCCTGGCCTCCTTAAACCCTATGTGTGGCAAACCCAGTGTAGGAAAATCCACCACATAGGGAAGAGTACGTACTCGCTCTATGCACCCCCGAAATATTCCCTGCCCTATAAATAATTACATCAGTGGGATTCAGATTGAAATAAATGTTGCCTCTATGCATGAAAAGCCAAAGACCCATTCGCATCCTCGTGTGGACTTTCTTGGTTCGAAGAAGCTTGCAGCCCATCCTCTTGAAATTTCGACATGACCCATCCGTAAAGTGAGCTACGGAACCCATACTGGAAGCTGTATCAAACACATAAGGGGCACTATCAAACACCAGAATAAGTATGAGCACATCGGTTGACTGTAAAAGCAACAAAAACACCTGGGTTGCACCCCTAGCAATGTGGTAGGGGTGCGTCCAAAGGTCAGCACAATCCATTAAGCCGCAGCCATATGTAAGCGCCAGACAAACTGCGAGGTGGTGATCTGTCCGTAGCATAAGCACACCAGAAATATGGTAAACAACATACAAACTCCAGACAAATAATATAGTTGCCTTAAAGAAAGTGAATATGACATTTGTATACGATTCTGAGACTCAGACTTTTGTCTGATAAAGTCAGAACCACTAAGTAATGCTGAAAGATATGTGTAACACATCATAAGCTATTAAGACAAATGGTTTCATATTAAGATAAATGATTCTTTTGCATCTATTAGTTAGTGCATATATCCTAAAAGATAAGATCTAAAGACTGGATAAGGGCATCTCCCAGTCTAAGGACACTATCTCAAAGGAAAAATGACTAAGTAACCTTTCAATTGGGAAAGGATAATAGAGCTGAAGAAGTATGTCAGCTTGTTCATATTGACCTTCGGGGTCTTATGAAGGATACAAGCTAGTGGGAGGTTCTGAGTGGTCGACAATTTTTTTAATGACTACTCAAAACGCCGATTAGTTTATCTAAATATTTGGAGGAATCTCTGATATTACTAGTAAATAGAGTATTCCATGCTCAGATATAGGCTATAGCACAGTTTTGGCATTGATGCTCGGCCTACCTCCGAGTGAAACGATTTCACTGAAATGATGAACCATGGATTGCCCTATATAGTTATTGATATACTACGATACACTGCTTAGCTCAACTAAGATATTGATTTCAAAATAACGGTTTACATTATTTAAGGAGTGAATTACATTTACCCACTTCCGCAAGTAGAGGCATTTAGCACTTATGCTTGAAGGTAGGACTGGAGATTTTGCATACATGTTCAGATGGTGTCTGTTCATGAAATATCTTAATGGAATGAGTAAAGGTTGGTTATAAGATTCTTAAGATCGGATAGTGACAGTTGTACTGTCACATCATTTCTAATATAATGTTTGAATAACAACCTTGGACCTTGAAGTAAAATTACCCAAGGAGTTACTATCTGATTCATTCACACCACATCCAACATTGGTTGTTGGGGAAAATACTGATAAATACTACTATACCACATCAGAATATCAATCCACCCAACTATAGTGGGAGTGTGGTTTAACCATTGACCCGTTGTGATTATGTAGAATTTACAGTTTGTTGGGGGTGACTGATAACCTATTGTCTTCCTTGGAGGGCTGTATAGGATTCTGAAAAACAAGAGGTTAGGATAAAGCCATAAAACTATAGATGGAATTTTGGTACTCCAGTTCTGTTCACACTCTTGTAGAACCACCTGAGTGTCTCAGGCCCAGTGGGATCAATTGTATCTGCATGAAAAGGAGTCGAATGAATGAGAAAGTTTAACTTTCAAGGCAAAGCCAAGTGGTCTAAGGGTAATTCCTTGAGAAGTAGAGAGTTAACCAGGGGTGATGCCCTGAAACTCTCTCATCATTCAGCCTTGCTTGACTCCCTGGAAAGCAGAAATATTTGCAGGGGTGATGCCCTGAAACTTTATTGCCATACAACGGAGCTTGAATTCATTCGGAACGGAAGGTTTTTAGCTTAAAACCAATGGCAGATTGACTGTCTATAATTATATCCATTGGTGGATTAAAGCAAACCTCTAGGTCATTAAAAGTCACATGTTTGAAATGTGTGGGCTTGACCAGAATATTGATGAGTCTTTTGTAGACTAGAGAATCAATATTGGTAAGACAGTAAACGTTAGTGTTAATGCAAGGGTAATACTGCAACTGTTGAGAACAACATGGGTGTGCTATCTGAAGTCAGGAACTGACGTGCCAAAGCTTCTCCGAGTTAGAGAAGTGGATTGTATTCTTAGAAATCGATTCGGTCGAATTCATGAGAACAAGTTGTTGGCAATATCTCATCCATCTTATTGTTTAAGATGATAATGCATTTCCGTATGCAACATTCAACGAGAGGTTTCCTACCAACCCTCTCACGGAATAATTCTCTCAATCACCGGATGTAGAGAAAATAGGATAAATTCTCTGGTTGATAGAGAATGTCAGATCATTAAAAGTCAATTGAAGTCGAATATTGGATTTGAGAATTGGTTAGAAGTATAGTGCATCCTCAAGTACCTTCAGAGAATGAGGAGTAATATGCGTCTATATTCAGGTGCAAACTTGAGTATTGTTGACAATGTTGATTCTGACTTACAGTCAGATTAAGGAGATTGAAAGTCGATCTCGAGCTTAGTGTTTACTCATTGTGATGGAGCTATAATATAGAGAAATCCAGCACCGCCGATTTGACTTTGTAGGTCGAATACATAGCAGCTTTTGGAGCAGCTAGAGAGGCAGTTTGGCTTAAAAAGGTCCTTGATGATCTGGAAGTGATTGCAGGTCTCGATGAGCCGATACCAATTTACTGTGAAAATAGTTTAAAGGCAGCTCAAGCAAAGGATCTTCGAAGTCACAAGAGATCAAAAACATATTGAGAGAGAGTACCACCTGGTCAGACAGATCGTGTAGAGAGGCGACGTTTCGGTCCTAAAGATCGCCTTGAGCCGATAACCTAGCTGATCAGTTTACCAAGTCGCGTGGCATCTAATGTCACTGATAAGCGCATGGCAGTTATGAAATTGAGAGATATGTCTCATCTGCTTTGGAGCAAGTAGGAGAATGTTGTGAATAGAATAAGGGTGTGGTTGTTAGGAAATCTACGCGGGAACGCAGCGGAATTTAAAATTTTATTTCCTATTAACCAGGATCGACTTCGTTTAACCAATAAACCATTAAGCTAGTAGACGGTGGTTACCTTGGTTGATCTAAAAGATCGACGCTTTGACCGTCTAAGGAGATTAGTTCTCATAGAGCCGCCCAAGTGTTCGGCCTCTACCGCTAGTCCACACGAAACACTCCCGCGGAATCCCATCATGGATTGCTATTGGAAAACTCCGGTTGCTGGGACCGGCCCTTTTCCCTCTCTCCAACTCTCTACATAGGATGCTCTCTAATTTTACACAAAGAACTATTAGTTCTTGGAATTGTGTTAATAAAAGAGCTTGACACCCACCTCCTATTCATAGTGGTTGGGGGCCCTACTAGGTGTGGAGGAGAAAAAACCTTTTCCCAATAAAATAAGGAAAATATAATTGATTGATTTATCTCATTTATTATAATATCTCATATTAAATAAATCTAGGATATTGTCAATATCTCATATTGAATATCCCAAGATATTGTCAAAATCTAATATTGACTATCTTTATTTTATTACCATAAATCAATTTACACATGTGTATATATCACATATATATTACACAAATAAATCTATTAATATCATATATATATATACACGCATACTTGCATGCATGCAAATCCAATTTGCATTTATGCACACACGCATGTATAGATAATATATCTATATTATTTTATTTTATTAATATCTAATATTAATAATAGGTAATATCATTAATTAAATTGCACAATCCAAGTGTATCTTATACACATCAAATGTGGCGCCCCTTTGACCAACAAATTGGCTTCCGGAATATTCTTTAATTAATATAATTAATATCTTGTATTTTATTTATTCATAATAAATAAATAACACCATATTAATTTACCACTATAACCTTTATAGTACGAGATAAATTCTTTCCTTATTTGGTTATCATCTATAACCACATTTTAATCCGGCTAGATGTTCTTATGTGTGTGACCCGATAGGCTTCCGAATATGTTGGCCGTAGACACAAAGTGCAAATTACGAAAATGCCCTTCATACCTAACGATCACGGGATAGCGTCTAGCAACACACCGTGACCCCCAATCATCGGAAGAGTCAAATGCAATGACTACTACCTTTCATGTGAAGCAGTTACCGTGTAACTTACAATCCTATCGCTGTAATAATATCCATACGGTCGTTAGTCGAGTGTCAAAACATCAACGACCGTATCTTATAATCTGGATATCATGCTCTCTCGAAGTAACACATTTACTCCCACTTTGCAAAGATTCACGAGAGTAAGACATTCCTTATAAGAAGGCCATTTCGGATATTCGATCCCAATCATAGGATACGCGATTCCCGGACGACCAATCATGTATACTCCGCATGCTTCAGTATCATACCCAATCACTACCGCATGATCGCCCCGTGGCTAGGGGAAACCTCAATAGTGTCAAAGCATGACAATCCACACCGTGATGCCATGAAGACTCCGGTCTTAAGGATAATTACACAACCGTCACATAGTGTGACACTTATCCGTGTAAGTGGGTCAGTCTAACGTATGCATTCTCTAATACACGCCCACGTCATGGTCAAGTGTCTCTACACTTCGATAGACGAGATCTATCCCCTCGCCTAAAAGACAGAAGACATCTAATACGTGCTAGTCTGCTTATACTATCAATGCCCTGCTTAATAGTACATCACCTAGAGAGACATTTAAGTATCAAACTTATTAAAGTGATTAGAGATCTCATCAACCATAATCGCCTATCATGGTTTCTCTATCATAGTTTAATACTAAGGACGTTATCATATAACAATTCATAATTGGTTCTTTAGAAGAACAGATATATGACAACATGAAAGCCATTTAACATATGTATAAACATAAAGAAATAGTAGAAATGATCCGACCCGGTCGGATCTGGTCCAACCCGATTGGGTTTAGGACACTATTCCAACAATCTCCCACTTGGCCTAAAACCAATCACTCGTACACACAAGACCAAGTTGAAACACAAGAATCTCATGCAATACTACTTAACCACCACTAGACATAAACGGATCACTATCCGTGGGGACTCGAACTATCTTCATATCTTGTTCCAAAATGACCAAGTCAAAGGAACCGCCTCAACACACACATGAATCTCTCGCGAGACCCTGGTCCTTGCTTCAAGCAATGAATCCACTTACTATATCAATATATAGAAAGGTGGAAGAACCGCACAAGGTTCGTGAAATGAACCTTCTAGATCCATGTACTACTCCTTTGCGCCTCTAAGGCCTCACTGTGTTTTGGCCTAGTTGTAGAATTTACATGACCCATCGCTAAGAACATTTCCACCATCTTGTATCACTTATTCAAAGTGATCGCAAACCAGCATCGTAGCTCCCACTCGCCTTCATAAGACTCGGGATATATACGCTCAGATATCTACGTTTATTTAATTCCAAGTTTCAATAAACTGGGAAACTTTCCTTAACTTGTTTAAGGATATTCTCGACATTCACTAGATTTACTTTCATACTTGCTCATGACTATTCATGGACTATGAACATCCGGCATTACCTATAAGATGGTTCCTATCGCAGTAGCAAAGGAAACCTTCCATAAGCATCATCTTTCACCTTATCTTTAGGACCAATGTCCTAACATAGACAGATCTCGCGATCTATGCTAAACTTCTTTTAGCATCACATCTATATAGGTAAACTATAATCTAACAGCAGTTAAATCTATCGCTATAGATTCTTATTTCTAAAATTAAGAATCACTAATCCAAGTGCTTTCGCAAAGACCTTGAACTACCAAACATTAATTGACTGTGACATGGGGTGATAATTCTCGAGAGAGATATCCAATACCTTACTCGAAAATCGTAACACACTCCCACTATCCATCTCGCACATTGGGCATATCCTTCTTTTGACTAAATCAAACTCCTTTGATTATCAAACAAAGAAATCATCTAGAGAAACTTGTTTGAGTCCATAAATGGATCTCATGAGCTTACATATCATGTTAACGTCTATGAACATCGAGCTATATACCCAACGCCTTCAACACTATCATATAGTCATGATACGGTTATAACAAGCATTATCTCGAATAGAATCGGGCTCACCTTACATGGACATTCCTCTAGATAAGACAGGACTAGGTTCATAACCTGGTTGTCACCGATGGAATCTAATTCAAGATATTATGGCTCTGGCCATATCTCTCAATCTTGCCTTTCAAACATTCTTTCACAAGTCGTGAGATATTCATTCTTCAAGATGAACATACCAGCGACCCTTTTGGGCTTGAGGTTATCCACAGACTTCTGAGAACTTTGTGTGCACTTTGGCGGTGTTTTACACCTCATCGCTATCGCGCATCCGCTCACGCTTCAATGGTTGAATGTATCTTTGTGGTTCTCAAACTCTTTTGAGATCTGATTTACTCCCACTGTTTCTTTTGGAAGAAATACTTCCTTTAGAAGACAGCATGTTTGGAGACAAACATTTTGCTCCGCGGACAAGTAAATAATGTCCAGCGTGCTAGCTAAGATATGCCACAAAGTTGCATATGTCGTACTAGGCTCCAAGCCTTTCTGACTTTTCCTATGACAATTTCAAATTATCGGTTAGGATAGATTCGACATTATCCTCTTCCATACCTAATATGGAATTTATTCAACCTTTATTCTTCGGAACTAGGTTAAGTATAAGGGCACTATCCCGAAACGGGTAAGGGATACATCGCATGGCTTGCGTCACACCTTTATCATATAAAGTGTTGTTGCCATTTTGGGAACACAATCTAATTGCGTATCCCAAAGATGGTATCCTTCAAGGAGAATCTTATTCCTTTCGCATTTACTTTTGAAACACCTTCTCAGTATTAATTACTTCAATCCAATTGAAGATTAATTCCTAAGTAGCTCATCAATCTCATATTCGTACTAGCTCAAACTTTTCGGCTTCCGAATTATGCACTTCATCGAGTACACTTGACTATTTCTAAAAATAGTCATGAGATTTAACGAACAATTATTTGTGGCATTAATTGTCACAAGCCAACAAACATCGGTATGTTTAGGCTTGCACAATTTTTCTAGATTTTACAACCTTTTCATAAAAGGGTATTTTAGTCATCTTTAGGTAAGATACGTATTACCCACATGATTCATAATCATATGGTTCAACATCATCAGAATGACGTTTAATTACACGCTTCCCTCCCAGAGAGACTATGTCTAGAACAACCACAAATGTTAAGGATAACAACCACACAAATATTTAGTTGAGATCTTATCACATATATCAACTATATAGTGACATCAATCTAGTATGTTAGATTCAAAGGACCTTCCAACTTTATCGGAATAACATTTATTCTTTACAATTGAATATGTCTCTCAAATCTGACGGATAACCGAAAGTACGTTTCTCCATAAGAACCGAACATAATAACATTTATTTAGTTCCCTTTATCAGTTTACTAGATCCGCATTATGGTAAGTATTACAACATTTGCTTCACCTTCCATATCTCAGATTTAATCTTTCTAATTTAATCACACTCGTAAGATATCATATATCTAAGAGTTGACTTGAACTTAGATAGATTTATCTCAACTCACTTGCCTAGAATAGAAACTTCAATAAGTTCTCTATTTAAGCACATGCCCTAACTTTCCTTTTTAATCCTTTAAGCACTTGAAAAATGTTTCTTATTGTAGTCTTCATAAGACTTAAGAAAGATCACAAGAGCTATGTCTTTGATTTCCTTTCATAAAGAAAATCTAAAGTTTATTAAATAGTTTATTTAACCTTTTAAATCGTATTTAAAACATTAATTATTTAATTAACCTTTAAGCAATGATTAAAGAAATAAGTCGATACTTAAATCTTACAATTTTGAAAACATCCTTTCCAAAATTCGGTCTAGTCATTCTTATCCAACGTTTGAATAATTTGTCATCGTATGACCGAATGATTATATTGGATCGCATCCAATATCATGAGCTTTCGCTTTTCTCTAATAATTAAAGTCTTAGAGTACTCCATCAAATATGTAGTCTCCTTGTCTCTAACTACTATAACCCGACTGCTCGTGTCATTGCTTATTTTAAAAGGATTAAAATTACTTAACCAGACTTGAGAACGCTTCTCAAACAGTCATAATTTGGTTTTACTAATCGAGAAAAACATAAATATAAAAGTTTGCTAAAAAATAAACTACAACATAAAAATGAAGATAAAAGAGTGTTGTTGTCTATACACGCAAAATCAAATATGGTCTTTTGATTTATGATTTTGCTCCCATTAGTCAACTACTCCCAATTGACTTTCAAGAATCTTTCAAAATTCTTTAGTGGCCAAGATCCCATCTGGTTACCCCGATTCCCGACGAGGGCCGATCAACCGGAATAATTCGAAAGGTATGTAACTCTTACCAATCACATCTCTATGTGACTCTTGGTGGTTGACTAGTCAACTCTTTGACAATTCACATCTTTATGTGGTAGTCAACCCTTGCCTCTAGAATAAGACGGTCCCGACGAGGCAATCACCGCAATACTCTAGTCAAGTCATAACCCAATATTCGCGAGATCTCATACGATCATATCTCAATAACGACGATATACCCGTGGTAGGTCAACTCCCGACGAGGCCGATCGCTTGGATCCGAACAAAGGCTCTTCACCGTCGCTATAATATTGGGAGACAATTTTAGACTTGATTTTTGTTGTGGAAGTATTTACGTAAATTAATTCACTTAATTAATTTTAATTACGGTCTCATCAAATATATCTATCTCTATAGACATACATCCTACACATTTATCTAGATCGTGCCTAGTCATGCATCTATCGTATCATATAAAATAAATACAAGCACAAAATAAATAAATGCGTAAAGTAACCGGTATGATCATGGACTTTTCCTAGGTGCGGTTTCGAATACAAACTGATGAAACCGCGGGTCACAATCTAAGGGTAGCTGCAACCGCCAATAGGATCTTTAATGCTCCATTCTCCAATGGGATCTTCATTTTCGTCTTTCTTTGGTCTCCATCTTCTGCTCCATTCTTGTTACATTTTCCATCTAATAAAATAAATACACCCGCCGCACACGGGGGGAGCCAACGGGAATGGGATGAATGCAGAAAATAAACTAGGTCACGTTCTTCATAACGGCCTAGGACAATTTTTAAAACCAACAGAAAATTTAAATCATTCACATCTATCCTATCGGTCGAGTCCATGATCAATCGGGATCCATATAATCATATTATATCTACTATATCTAATCCATACAATAAAATCTTATGAAAAAGATAAAATTAAAATTTAACTACTTGCGTCTTAATTAATCAATTAACATTTAATCTATTAAATAATTTTATCCAATCAATTAACTAATTAACATTTAATTAATTAAATGATTTCAATCGAAATAAAATTAACGATTAATTTTAAACGATTTTTATTTTAATTTTAATTAATTAGAACCATTCTAAAATAAATCAAAATTAAAATTAAGTCTCTTTTGTTTCTTTCCTTTTGATTCTTAATCAAAAGGGATGCATTGGTTTCCTAAACCAAAAGGCATCTTCCTAAACCAAATTTGGCTTAGCGCTCGACCACTTTTCAAAATCAAAATTTTGGAAGTGGCTTGAAGCTGAGCCTTTTACAAATCAAATATTTGAAAAGGGCTACTGCAGCCTATTCCAAATCAAATATTTGGAAAGGCCAAATAATTTTGGTTTAGATTTGACCACTTTCCAAAATCAAAATTTTGGAAGTGGCTTGCCCAGCTGTCTATTCCAAATCAAATATTTGGAAAGGGCTTAGTTCATTCCAAACAAAGCTTGGAAAGACCATTATTATTTTAATGTCATGTGGCATCCCAATGGCCAAACTATTTGAACCACCTGGTTAGCCATATGACACAACTAAACAAAACGAATTACCAATCACAACCATGAACCATATAAAAACACAAAATACACAAAACAAAAGAAAGAGACCATGCCATAAAACCGCCACCGACAAATTATAATAAGTGCCGCCGCCGCCGCTCGCCGACGAGTGGTGGTGCCGCCGCCAGTCGGCCGAGCACCACCCAATCCCTTTTTTTTATATTCTTTTCGTGTATCGTTTTGCGAATCTAAAATCTTTCATCTTTTAATTACGTGATTTAAAACGATAAAATTAACTACGCAAAATAACATGCTTATTGCTTAAGCTCGAAGCTTTCTTTGATACCACTGTTAGGAAATCTATGCGGGAACGCAGCGGAATTTAAAATTTTATTTCCTTTTAACCAGGATCGACTTCGTTTAAGCAATAAACCATTAAGCTAGTAGACGGTGGTTACCTTGGTTGATCTAAAAGATCGACGCTTTGACCGTCTAAGGAGAGTAGTTCTGCATAGAGCCGCCCAAGTGTTCGGCCTCTACCGCTAGTCCACACGAATGCACTACCGGAATCCCATCATGGATTGCTTATTGGAAAACTCCGGTTGCTAGACCGGCCCTTTCCCCTCTCTCCAACTCTCTATAGGATGCTCTCTAATTTTACACAAGAACTATTAGTTCTTGGAATTGTGTTGTACAAAATAGCTTGACACCCACCTCCTATTCATAGTGGTTGGGGCGCCCCTACTAGGTGTGGAGGAGAAGAAAACCTTTTCCCAATAAAATAAGGAAAATATAATTGATTGATTTATCTCATTTATTATAATATCTCATATTAAATAAATCTAGGATATTGTCAATATCTTATATTGAATATTCCCAAGATATTGTCAAAATCTAATATTGACTATCTTTATTTTATTACCATAAATCAATTTACACATGTGTATATATCACATATATATTACACAAATAAATCTATTAATATCATATATATATATACACGCATACTTGCATGCATGCAAATCCAATTTGCATTTATGCACACACGCATGTATAGATAATATATCTATATTATTTTATTTTATTAATATCTAATATTAATAATAGGTAATATCATTAATTAAATTGCACAATCCAAGTGTATCTTATACACATCAAATGTGGCGCCCCTTTGACCAACAAATTGGCTTCCGGAATATTCTTTAATTAATATAATTAATATCTTGTATTTTATTTATTCATAATAAATAAATAACACCATATTAATTTACCACTATAACCTTTATAGTACGAGATAAATTCTTTCCTTATTTGGTTATCATCTATAACCACATTTTAATCCGGCTAGATGTTCTTATGTGTGTGACCCGATAGGCTTCCGAATATGTTGACCGTAGACACAAAGTGCAAATTACGAAAATGCCCTTCATACCTAACGATCACGGATAGCGTCAGCAACACACCGTGACCCCAATCATCGGAAGAGTCAAATGCAATGACTACTACCTTTCATGTGAAGCGCTTACCGTGTAACTTACAATCCTATCATTTGTAATAATATCCATACGGTCGTTAGTCGAGTGTCAAAACATCAACGACCGTATCTTATAATCTGGATATCATGCTCTCTCGAAGTAACACATTGACTCCCACTTTGCAAAGATTCACGAGAGTAAGACATTCCTTATAAGAAGGCCATTTCGGATATTCGATCCCAATCATGAGATACGCGATTCCCGGACGACCAATCATGTATACTCCGCGATGCTTCAAGATGTCATACCCAATCACTCTTCGCATGATCGCCCGTGGCTGGGGAAACCTCAATAGTGTCAAAGCATGACAATCCACACCGTGATGCCATGAAGACTCGGTCTTAAGGATAATTACACAACCGTCACATAGTGTGACACTTATCCGTGTAAGTGGGTCGGTCCTAACGTCGCATTCTCTAATACACGTCCACGCATACCCAAGTGTCTCTACACTTCGATAGACGAGATCTATCCCCGCCTTAAAGACGTAAGACATCTAATACGTGCTAGTCCGCTTATACTATCAATGCCCTGCTTAATAGTACATCACCTAGAGACATTTAAGTATCAAACTTATTAAAGTGATTAGAGATCTCATCAACCATAATCGCCTATCATGGTTTCTCTATCACGCTTTAATACTAAGGACGTTATCATATAACAATTCATAATTGGTTCTTTAGAAGAATGTATATATGACAACATGAAAGCCATTTAACATATGTATAAACATAAAGAAATAGTAGAAATGATCCGACCCGGTCGGATCCGGTCCAACCCGATTGGGTTTAGGACACTATTCCAACAGTGGTGTGCTCTAAAAAAATTGTTTCTTGTCTTTACGGGCAAATGGGAGATTGTTGGACTGTACGTGGACGTATATTAGAGAATGCGTACGTTAGACTGACCCACTTACACTGTTAAGTGTCACACTATGTGACGGTTATGTAATTATCCTTAGGACCGGAGTCTACATGTCATCACGGTGTGGATTGTCATGCTTTGACACTATTGAGGTTTCTCTTAGCCATGGGGCGATCAGTAGTGATCGGGTATGATACTGAAGCATGCAGAGTATACACGTTTGGTCGTCCGGAAATCGCGTACCCTAATAGTAGGGGTGAATATCCGAATGGGCCTTCTTATGAAGAATGTCTTACTACCGTGAATCTTTGCAAAGTGGAAGTAAATGAGGTACTTCGAGAGAGCATGATATCCAGATTGTAAGATACGGTCGTTAATGTTTTACACTTGACGTACGATCGTACGGATATTATTACAGTGATAGGATTCTATTTACACGCTAACCGAGTACATGAAAGGTGGTAGTCATTACGTATTGACTCTTCCGATGATTGGGGGTCATGGACGTCTTTCTAGAAGCCATCCGTGATCGTTAGATGTGAAGGGAATTTTCGTAATTGCGCCTTATGTCTACGGCCAACATATTCGAAAGCCTATCGGTCACACACATATGAACATCAAGTCGGATTAAAATGTGGTTATAGTTGATAACTAAATAAGGAAAGAATTTATCTCATACTATAAAGGTTATAGTGGTATTTATTTATTATGAATAAATATAATACAAGATATTAATTATGTTGATTAATTAAAGGGGGAGTGAGGGAGAATGATAGAAATATTTCATCAATTGAGTAGAAGGACAGTCTTTTGAAACTTTTGCATAAAGGACAAAACTATTTATTCTCTGTCAAAATTCACTTGTGTTCGAAATTCACTGTTTAAATTCACTGCCGAAATTCACTGTATAAATTCACTAATTTTCACAATTCATTGTCAAAATTCACTGATTTTCGGGATTCACTGTCAAAATTCACTTTTGAAATTCACTGATTTCGGGATTCACTGGGGAGATTCACTGATTTTCGGGATTTACTGTTTGTCTTTCTCGCTATAAAAATTATGCAGTTGTCCTTCTCCCTATAAAAAATATGTAGCTGTCCCGTTACTTAAAAATATTCCAGATTGTGTCCTTATCCCTAATTTCCCATTAATTGAATATGTATATACAGTAAACTTGGACCGACCAAAATTATTACTTTAACTAGTTTATTTGTTTATCGATAATGAATAATTTATTCATTTATCGACAAATTAATATTTATTACTTTACAAAGAAATAATTAATATTATACATTTCTCGTTTAGGCTATAGAAATGTTATGCAGGTAGAACATCTTTTGAACTATCCTAGTGAGAATGATGCTGTGATGGAAGCACTTGATGATAAAATTATTCAAGCTGTGATGAATACGTCTAATGATGATGAGAATGATCCTGAACCGGACGATAGTTCGGTTTTACCCAAAGTTTCATCGAAAGAAGCCTTTCAAGCAACTATCACCTTACAGAACTACTTGCTACAACATGAACAAAATATTCCTGAAGTTGTGTATGCTCTACAAAAAGTTAAAGATGTGATCGAATTTGGTTTAGCCACTAAGAAGAAACAAGTTACTCTAGATGCATATTTTCAAAAAATATGAAGTAAAATGTGAAATTTCGAAAATATGTAAGTTTAATATATAAATTTCTAACTGGAATGATGCATTTATTATTTTATATTTTTATTAGGCTTTACTGTATTCAATTTCTTTTTATTACTTAATGCATTTAGCGAAATTATTACTTTAGTACACATGCCCAAGTCGGGACCGGAAGAAATTATTATCTTAGTGAGGATATTACTTTATCGGATATTCATTTATCGAGAGTTTACTGTAGATACATATATTTTGAAATATATATGTATATATGATATACATGTATTTTGTGAATTAATTAATCATAGTATTATATTAATTAACAAAAATCTCAATTCCCAAATTAGTCGGGGAGGGGGCGCCATATTCAAAGTGTATTGGATACATTTGGATTGTGCAATTTAATTAATGATATTACCATATATTAATGTTCATAATTAATTGATTTTTGAAAAATAGAATTATGGTAATAAGATAAAGATATTCAATATAAGATATTGGCAATATCCTAGATTTATTTAATATAAGATATTAAATAAAAGAGATAAATCAATCAAATGGATTTTCCTTATTTTATTAGGAAAATGTTTTCTTTCTAATCAATCTACTAGAAGTTTCTCCCAATCAGATTGGGATCATCTGGGGTGCCATATATGCCTATATAAATGGAGGCATGGCTAGCTCTTTTGTACATTATAATTTCAAGAGCTAATTGTTCTTGTGAAAAATAAAAGAGCTTCTTACAAAGAGAATATAGAGAGAAAAGATCGACGTAGCAGTTGAGTTTTTTTTCTAGTAGCAATCCTTGGCGGGATTCCGACGAGGTGCTCGTGTGGATTACTGGTAGAGGACGGACACGTGGACGGCTCGCACACATCTACTCCTACCGGATGGTCAAAGCGTCGATCTTTTAGATCAACCAAGGTAGTATTACCGTCCCCTCTCTTATATGTTTATAGTTTAAACGAAGTCGATCCTGGATTGGGGAATCAAATTTTGAAATTCTACTTGCGTTACTCGATTGATTTCCTAACAAGTGCGCCCAGAACACTTTATGGTGTGACCGTCTTATCCGGACCGTCGATATTGGTTATCTAAGTGATGCATTTATATATGATGTAGTCATATAGGACTGGACCGATTTAATATGCATTTCTCATATAATTTCGTGATTGAAAAATCTTATTAAATCACAAGATGATCATATATGGATTAACCTTAATCCTGAAGTGATTGCAGACTCCTGCTTGTTTCAAGATAGGGTTTGATGTGTTCGTTAAGGATTGCTAGGAGGCTCCGAATCACTTTTGACGTTGGCACTATCGGGAATGAGTAGCTGGGAATGTGTCTCACAGATACGAAATCCATTCCTTTTTGCGGGAAGTAGAAAGACAATCCCCTTATTTGTTAATCCTAGAAACAGATCGATCCGCGGAGTTCATATTGGTTATGGACTAATTGATTACTAGCGGGTTAATGGTAAATAAGGATAATATGTAATGAAGAAGGTTTACAGAAACATTCCCGCTTCATTACGGATAGTCTGTGGAGGGTTATTCTATATGTAATGATTATATCAATGGACTTATTGACTCGACATTTTGAGAATAAGTTATATCTATAATCGATAGAGTTCAGTTTTGGATTTATGGTGGCGTAGTTCCGGAATTAATAGGTTGAGTAGAAATATTATGTTCGATGAATATTTTATTCATTTTATTATAGCTACTAGTTATAGGTCCATGGTCCCTGGGTTGGCTCCTAACACGCGAGTGAATTCTCGTATTATGGAACCTCGAGAATAAATAAAATAGTTGATCTATTTAATGAATATGTGAATATTATTTATTCGGTAAATAATATAAAAATAAAAAAGACATTTTTATTATTCCATAGCATTATTCGCGCCACATGTGTAGAAAATTATGAGAAGAAATTTTCCTGAATTATATCACATTTGTAATTAATTAATTATTTATTAAATAATTAATGGATAAATTAAGAGATTGATTTTCAAACGATTATCTCATTTATGGTGATTATCTCTTATTTATGGAAAATATCTTTTTATTTGGGAAAAAGATAATTATTTTGTGAAAAGAATAACTCTCAGTTGCTCGGATATTTTTCTATATAAAGAGAATTCCTCCCAACACAATTGACACACTAATATCTACGCCATATTGAAGAGGAAAATGGAGAAAAATTGGTTTTTGCCTTAACCATTGGAAGAAGAAAAACTGCAGTTCTTCTTGGAGCATATTCGAGGAGGTTCGAATGCGGGATCGACGTCCACCAGTCGTCGCTTGGAGATACAACTCGAAAGATCACGACTTCTCTTATGTTGGGTAAATCTACAAAATTTCTTGTAGTTTCTATTAATTAAATATGCGAATGTTATCATGGTAAAATCGTAAATGAATTTAATTTGTAGCTTCCGCTGTGCATGATCGAGCGTCTCGATCGGTGCTGTGAATCAGATCCGACAACCCGAAAAAGGGGAAAACTGCCTCGGTTTACCGGGACCACTCCCGGTTACGAGAGCCGGAATTTTTCCAGATCCGGTTTTTCCTGCGTTTCGGATCCTAATTCGGGTTCCTGTATATCGAGTAGTGTGTTATTTACTTCAACATATTTTCTTCATATTGTTCTTCCACAACTAACACCAAAATCAAAAATATTACACACTTTAATTCCGATATCCTCCGCTAAAAGTAATCAAACGTGTTTGTGATAACCCGGCGTTATCTTATATATATATATATACACACAGATGATTTTAGCACAATTGATTCTAGCTATAGATTTTGTGGAGGATTAGGGATAATGACAGCTTTTGGAATATTTTTGAGTTACAGGACAGCCACACATTTTTTATAAGGAGAAAGACAACTTTTATATTTTATATAGCCTGAAAGACAAAACCCAAAAAAAGAAAAATAAAAAAAAAATCCGACGCGTCTACCTGCTCTAGTTTTTTTCTCTCTCTCCTCCTCTATTTTCAAACGCTCATATCTTTTGATCTAGAGATCCAAAAACGATAATAATTTCACTGAATTTTTATTTTTGATGCTCTTCGTTTTGAGACTTGGTTCAATATAATTACATCGTTTTTCGCGAGATTCACTTTTGAAATTCAATCAGTGAATCTCCCCACTGAATCCTGAAAATCAGTGAATATCGACAGTGAATTTCGAATAATAGTAAATTTCGACAACGGATTTTCTGAAACCACATCAGAATATATATGTTGAATGTGGTCTCAAAATAAAGAGCATGAAAAAATAAAAATTTGGTGAAAGTTTCAAATTTGGAGTTGTAGATTGAAAGATATGAGTGTTTAAAAAAGATGGATAAGAGATAAAGTGTGTTGGGGTTTTTTTTTGGGGGAGGGAAAATGGCACCAGAAAAATAATAAAATAAAAGAAAATAGTTTTGTCGTTTATGCAAAATTTTCAAAAACCTGTCATTCTCCTTAATTGATGAAATATTGGTGTGCTTCTCTCTCATTACCCCTAAATTTTATAATATAATGAGAAAAATGATGTTGAAGTTTATAAAATAGAGTTTCAACAAATGCCAAATACATTTTTTTTGTCTATAGTACCACGTGTCGGTCTAGCATTTTAGGGTTTTCGAAAATTTCCATTTTTTTTTGAACAACAAAATAGTATTTATTAAAAATATCTAGCAAGGTGCCATTGAATTTGAGACAAATTGATTGATTATAAATAACAACGTGCCATTGAATAATTAGAGCATATGCATAGAAAATAACATCTACAAGGTTTTCTCTACCTTTTTTCTACTAATCATCAATATATTTTGATTGAAATTTCAAGTTTTGAGTTTGAAATATATTCATGGCAGTTGTCAAGGTGGTACTTTGTTTTCTGTTGGTTTGTGTTGGGATTTCAATGATTTGTCCTTAGGCTGTTGACCAAGATGGTAGAGTCATTCGTTTTCTGAAATTTTATGCTGCAATCATTATAATAAGATTATACTAAAAAAGAACCGTGTGTTATATTTTTACTCATTTTCACGTAATAAAGAAAATGTATGCATAAAAGAGAACATAATAAAAAAGAGTGAGTAAAGAAAATAACGAGCATAATACATCCACTTTGTGAAGTATTTCTGGAAAATTTTCATTTCGTGAGAAATTTAATTTAAATTATCAAATTCATTTTATTTTTCTCAACCTTGTATACGCAAATGTTTCTTCAAAACCTTATACTATTTTTTTGCCAGCATGTGTTCCCTTGGTATAATCAAAACGTCTAAAGGTCGCCGCCTCGGAGACCCTTTTCTGAAACACTTCTTAGAGAAGCGATGTGTTTTCTTTAACCTCCTCGCCACAAAGATTGGATCAGACCGATAGGGAGAAAGTATGGCAACTGCGTGTTTCTCTCTTCCCAAAAGTCTCGAAAACCCTCCAGCCAGAATCCTTGCAGTTTTACAACAAGCTTGTACCGCAGTGAGGGAAGTCAAGAAAAAAAAAAGAAGTCGATAGTGCCAAGTGTTGCAGACCAGTTGGAAGTCTAAACAACCATGATTCAGTTAGCTAATAGAAGCAAAGTGTGTTGTGCCATTGATTGCAATATTTGAGGCAGTTGATGAGATCGTGAAGAAACATTATGAAGATCCAGATGTTGTCAATCACAAGCGAGTTCCCAGAACCAAACCAGCCAGTGGTCATGAGTTAGAGGAAGATGGCAATCTTCAAAAACAGACTCTGCTTTGCATTCCGAATATGGAAGCCTGAGGAAGATAGTGATGAATGAAGCCCACAAGATACCATTGCAGTTCATCCTGAAGAAACCAGTACGTGTAGAGAGTCTAAACAACAATGATTGAGGCCTTCTACGAAGATAAAGAAAGTAGATTTGCTTTTGACATCGACATCAGATGTCACCGTTGAAGCTCTGCTTGGAGGAAAGCGTAAAAAGCTAGTTTTCTGGGATGAAGTGGATCAGTAATAGAATACAAAACCAGAGTTGTTACGGAAAACGAATGAGAAGATTGAAGTGGACCGTCACAACCTCAAAGTAGCTCAATACTGGTAGAAGAATTAGGAAGATGGAAGAAGAAGAAAGCTAAGAAGGAAGACGTACAGCTAGCCCTGGGCCATTGAAGCAGTCACACCGATAGAGGTAATATGAGTTATAGAAGACGAGGCATTTGTGAAGTTCCAGAGATCAAATACCTCCACTTATGTTCAGTTTCGAGGACGAAACTTGTGTTAAGGGGGGAGGGATGTAACACCCCGAATTTTCAGAAAGGGTAAAATAGTAATTGGGTATATGTACTATGACCTAATTATTATTTAACCTATTTATTTAATTAAAAAGGATTTTGATTAATGAGTATAAAATGGAACCATTACCTAAATTAATCATTAGATTTTAAAACAACAAATTTTCTGAAAACCTGGGGGCAAGCCGACGGCAAGAACAAGAAAGAAGAAAGAAAAAAAGAAAAAAAAAAGTTTGGTCGCCGTTTTTCAAATTCGGAGTTTAACGGTTGATTTTTGGGGTAGACCATAGTAGAAGAAATTGATCACCGCAAGGAGGCGATCGTTTCGATACCAACCGTTCCTTTTTCCGGTAAGTTTTCTTTCCTAGCCCTAATTATAGATCCGTTCATAATCGTAATGTAATGGTCAATTATCGTAGGTGATTCGTAGAAGATGTTGGAATCGAGGATTGAAGCTTTTTACTATCCGTTTTGCTTTCGAAATACCAAAGGTAAGAGAGTGTTTTTAAACGGATTTTGGGTGTTATTATTATGTTATTTTTGTTCCTCGTTTTGTACGTATAATTTTGCTTATGAGTTGCGGCGGTCGGAAGAAAAGGGTCGGTATGGCCTCTATGCATGATGCTGTCAAAAGGATTGTAATATATAAAAATAATAAAATAAAAAAAAGGGGAACTATACTATGCACCAGGTTATAGTATATAATAATAGTAAAATGAAAAGAACTAAACCATGTAATTGTGCTGCTAATGCTGAAGGTGTCCAAAAGGAAAAAAATGTCATATGCTTTCTGCTGCTTTCCCCAAAGAAAAACAAAGAGATAGTAAATAAATAATAATAATTGTGATAAAATGCAAGAATGATTTATGTACCTAAATATCGTTAGTGAGATAATTTGTATTATTTCTTTTGGAACAGATATTATAATAGGTATAAAGATATTTGGCGGCGCTTATTTCTATGATTTCTTGTGTCAACTTGATATTGTATGGTATGCGTGTCTTTGGGGACATTATATGTTAATTGACAATGTCTAACATCGACTTCTGGTAGCCTTGGTATCAAATCGCACCACAACTGAGACCTCTCATGGGAGAAGGTGGGAGCACCGGAAGGCTTTGTTTAGGCCTTGTGGGACATTGACTTAGTAGTCAATGATCTCTTTACAACGTGCTAGGTAGTGTAACTAGTTGTCTAGGACTAGAAGTCCCTAAGGAGCCTTATACGTGAATGAATCAGGTGGTTAGTACTTAACTCGTAAATACATATGTGGTTGTCTAAAAGCTAAAACGTCAATATCATTGGTAAGGCACGCTTAAATTCAAGCATGGGAACCTTGCAACCCTTTTTTGAGTTATGTGTCAAGGGACAACGTGCAACTTCCCACATGGAGACCTAAGTCCATGCCCCTTGAGAGGTGCTTAATATGTCTCGGTGCATTCTCACCATGCACAGTGTCCTTTGATATTGATGTAACAAACCTTATTTGTGCGAGGATATACTACGGAGCTAGTAGAGGGTGAGAGAACTCTACTATTACAACCTATGTGGTAGTGATTGTAGATATGTCATGTTATAATTATATACGTTTATTGCTATTTATTGTAACCGTTTCTTCTACCCCTTACTAAGTACGTATGTACTTACCCCCTATTCTTTATTGTTCCCACCCCGAGAAGGTGGTGTATTTGTAGGTTGTTTTCGAGGCCACAACGGAGTGGCCCGAAGATGATGCAGATGAAGTCCATTGCTTTTTATTTGCTTTACGTTCGGTGTAGATTTCCTTACCCTTGTAAAGATAGAAATCATTGAGTTGAGTTAAGGTTATCAACATGTAGTGGATTTATGGTATTTGATGGTTATAGTAAAGTCTTTTGGTGATGTAATAGTCGCAGCCTGTGTTACTTTCGATCGTTTAGTAGTGTTTTAATTACCCGAGTCAGTCGTTTTACCTTCCGCTTGTTCTCTGATGTTTATCTACGTAAGGCTTACGTATATAATTAGATTAAATTTTAATTATATGCGTGCCGGGCGTTCTTTTCCGGATAAGGACTCGGTAGCCGGGACAGGGGCGTCACACAAAAACCTCAATCTAAAGAAGAATAGATAGTAGAATACAATGAACATATACGCACAATAGACAAATGGTGATAATATTTCAAGAGTTGGTCTGTCATTAATTAAAAGATCCAAACTATAAGAAAATCATGAAAAGTAGAAAATATCGAAACCATGTGCATGTATGAAGGACAGAAGGAAGAGAGTTTTTGTTCATGTCTTCCTCTCCGTCCGGCAAAACGTGTCAGCTCCCTTGAAGTTATGATGCAAGTATTTATTTGCGAAGAAGAAATGAAACCGATAAAGAAATAAAACCATTTGCCAGAAAACCATGAGCTTTAAAGGTGATAATTAAGAGCAATTCTTCATATTGGTCGTTTGAGAAGGCGACGTGACAAGTGTAATTGGGTGGTGATATAAGAAAATATAGTAGCACTTTTAGGAAATGTGGCTTGAAGTCAGCCTTGGGAAACTCAGTTTTGGGCAAATCTCAGTTTGGACAAATGTCAACATGGTTACATTCTGGTGGATAATAGCTGGAGCTGGGGTCCACATCTGGGTATTTTAGTCATTCTGCTAGTATGTCTTTATGGCGGCTAGGTCTAATTCTTTGTGGCTATAAATACACGTCTGTTGTAGCCTAGAACATTTGCAGTCAAGCAGTAGAAGTAGGAGCAATTGCCTTAGGCAATTGCAGAGTCTGTAAAATCTCCAGTGATAATATATTCTCCTCTTTGTGCCCGTGGAGTAGTCGGCATTTGCCGGAAACCACGTCAAATCCTGTGTTATTGTTTCTTGTTTGATTTATGCTTTCTTGTTTGCATCTTGATTATTGCAATCCATTTTGATCCCCGAGGGTCCTAATCTAACAAATTGGTAGCGGAGCGTCCAGGCTATCATCAAGGAATCTGAGGTTTTGTTTGGGAATCATCTGTTTGAACAAAAATTTATCTTCACCAAGACCTTCACCGGTGCTCGGATTCTATGATAAAAGTTATGTTCTTTGGCAAGATCAAGATGTCTGGGTGAAATGTAGAGATTGATAAATTCACAGGAAGGAACAATTTCAATCCGTGGCAAATCAAGATGCATGCTCTGTTGAAGAAACTGGGGCTCTGGGCTCCGTTTTCTGCGGTGGATGCCGGAAACGCTGAGATGGCCAATCTGGAGGAGAAAGCACATTCAATGATTTTATTGTGCTTGTCTGATGATGTTATCACTAAAGTTGTTGAAGAGGATTCAACAGCAGGGTTGTGGCTGAAGCTTGAGAGTCTGTATATGACAAAGTCATTGACCAACAAGTTGCTTATGAAGCAACGTCTGTTCAGTTTAAAGATGCATGAAGGAATGCCTCTTAGAGATCAACTGGAAAAGCTGAACAGAATATTGCTTGATTTAAGAAGTATTGGTGTTAAGATCGAGGATGAGGATGCAACTTTAATTTTGTTGGTATCACTGCCAGCATCATATGAGAATTTTGTGCAGTATTTTATTTTTGGAAGAGACACATTGTCATTGGAGGATGTTAGAGCATCTCTCCATAATCGAGAGCTAAGGCATAATTCAGCTTGCACATATGCAAACAATCGGGCTGCTGGTTTAATTGCTAGTAGCAGTTGCAAAAGGGAATGGAAGTCCTGGAAAGAAGACATTCAAGAAGGGTGATTCCAAAGACCCTAATGCAAATATGGTCTGAATCTGAATCCGGAGTGTTGACAAGCAGGTGGAGCTTCAGGTCCATACTCAACTGAGTTTGCAGAACTCAGTTGAGAACAATCAACACTAATCTAGCACTTAGTTGTGCATCTAAACTGAAGAATCAAGAGCTGAATCTGAGTGGAACCAAAATCTAGGATTGGCTGAGTGAGGCTCAGCTGATCTAGTACACGCTGAGTAAAAGTCATTTTGTAGAATAGAGTGTTCAAGTCTAGGAAGTAAGTTGAATAAAGAGTCAGCTAAGTCCATCTGTCTGTGGAGTGGCATCTGCTGAGTTTGTTGAACATGTCTGCGTTGGTTCTGCATCTGTGTCTGAAAGTCTCAGCTGAGTGAAGTCAGCTGAGTAAGACAAACTTGATATGTTTGGCTGAGTGAAGTCAACTAAGCACCTGGTGAACATGTCTGAGGTAGAGTTCTCATCTAAAGTTAAGTCTCGTCTGGAGAAGTCTAACTTGGAGTCAGTTGTATGTTCACATCTGGTCAGCTCAGAATCTGAAACTGAATCTACAATCTGTTTGGTTGAAGTTGAATCTGAAGAACTCAGCTAAGTGTGCTCAACTGAGGTGATTACATCTGAATTTGGTAGTCACATCTTGTCTGGTGATCAAGTTGACATATGTTCTCAATTCAATAAAGTCTGAAGAAGAGGAGGAATCTGGTACAGTACATCTGGCATTGACAAATTCATATGGTAGTACATCTGGTTATACATCTGTTTGGACGAGAGTTCAAGTCAAGATGGAGATTTGTTAAGAAATGTGACTTGACCTCTTATTTAGAGCTGAGTACTGAACTGAGTTTAGTACTAAGCTGAGTAAATCAGCTGAGCAAAAGTCAGCTTTAGCAGAAGTCAGCATTGGGAAAGTCAGCTTTAGCAGAAGTCAGCCTTGGGAAAGTCAGTTTTGGGCAAATCTCAGTTTGGACAAATGTCAACATGGTTACATTCTGGTGGATAACAGCTGGAGCTAGGGTCCACATCTGGGGTATTTTAGTCATTCTGCTAGTATGTCTTTATGGCATCTAGGTCTAATTTTTTGTGGCTATAAATACACGTCTTTTGTAACCTAGAATATTTGCAGTCAAGCAGTAGAAGCAGGAGCAATTGCCTTAGGCAATTGCAGAGTCTGTAAAATCTCCAGTGATAATATATTCTCCTCTTTCTGCCCGGGGAGTAGTCGGCATTTGTCGGAAACCACGTTAAATCCTATGTTATTGTTTCTTTTTTGATTTATGATTTCTCGTTTGCATCTTGGTTATTGCAATCCGTTTTGATCCTTGAGGGTCCTAATTCTAACAAGCACATTTACTAACTCCAATTGGTGTTAGTACAACGGTAAGCACTTGATCCTAATATGGTATCAGAGGAGGGGATCCTAAGTTCAAAGCCCCATTTCCAGCACAATTAAAAATAGAAAAACCAAGTGTTGGACTCCACTCTCTTCTTATAGGCCACACTTCCAAAAAAAAATAAGTCAAGTGTTGGGCCTCTCTCTCTTCTTATAGTCCCACACTTGAAGAAGCGTGATATAAAGAAATATAGTAACACCTTTACTAACACCAAATGATGTTAAGTTCACAAAAATACCCTCTTATCGTTGATTTTCGGCTAAATTACAAATTTGGACCTCTAACTAGACACGTTTTTCGATTTTGGTCATGGTTTTTCTCCGGCGACAATTTAGTCCTGTAAGTGGTCTTTTTTTTGCAAAAATAGTCCTGAACGCCGGAAAGACCACTTATAGGACTAAAATTGTCGCGGAAAGACCACTTCAGTGACTAAAATTGTCGCCGGAAATGACAAATTTTAGTCCTGTAAGTGGTCTTTCCGGCGTTCAGGACTATTTTTACAAAAAAAGACCACTTACAGGACTAAAATTGTCGCCGGAGAAAAACCAGGACCAAAATCGAAAAATGTGTCTAGTTAGAGGACCAAAATTGTAATTCAGCCGATTTTCTCATCTTTTGCCATCTTCTTCTTGTTCCCTGCCATTATCTAATCACTTTCCTGCAACTAATATTGATAAATTGAAAATGGAAAATTACAATATATTCCTATCAAGTTATTTCATTTATCTGTTTCTAATTTTAAGATGGAATTTTGTTTAGAAATACACATGGAAGATCACCTTAACTTTTTCTTACCAGTAATGGAGGAAAAGAAATATCACCGCCATTACTGGGGAAGTACAGATGAGAAGAATACTACAGCCTTCAGGGAATCAAATCCACTAAGTCTTTCTACACTTCACTGAGTGGCCTCAAGGTCCATGGACATGGAAATGACATCAGCCGAACGTTTCAGGCCACCGGTCACCGGAATATTCCTTGCCCAAAATCTGTTCACTTGTTTTGCCCTTGTCCCTTGACCCAGAAGACCATGGCCAATCTCAAGGCCTCAAGGCTTATATCCTCAATATCGATTTTGATGTCGATGGCTTATCATTTTTCCGTAAGAGTTCTTCCGAAAATCACCATTTTCAAAGGCTCCCTACATTCTTGTATAGTTGTATGATGAACATTAAGAAACAAATAAATTCTGGGAAAAAAAACTTATCAAGATGGCCGCTGAATTCTAAGTGATTTTGGTCAATTTGGATTTATTTTCAATGATACAGAAGGTCATTTTGGAGAAGAAGGCTAGAAAGGTCATTTTAGTCGATTAGAATTTAGTAATGAGATCTTGCCCTGTGAATAATTTTTTGACCTTACCATACTGCTTGACTTATGAAAATGGTTGTTCTTCTAAAACAAAAGCAATTATAAATGTATATGTAACCCCCCGACCTCCGGGGCATGGTAGTGCTAAATGAGTTATAAATGGTCCGGTCAACTACTTAGACCACCGTCCTCACTTAGTCTAAAAGGGGTAACCCGAGTTGACAAGACATTTATGCCTCACACTTATCTGGGGGTGAGCATTCAGTCATTCTCCCCCTTTATAAGGAACTGACGTTCTCTCCAGGATGGCCAAGACTGTTCCCGGATCGTCCCTACCAGAGGTAACTAGAGGCCATCCTTAGAACGCCAGGACGGCCAAGACTGTTCCCGGATCGTCCCAACCAGAGGTAAATAGAGGCCACCCTTTCACCGTCTTCTTGTACGGTGCAGCGCATGGTTCCGTCTAATAGTTAGTTGGCTCTGAATACCATTCTGTAACGCCCCCAGACCTCGGACCTGTTAGCACTAAATGAGTCATAAATGGTCCGGTCAACTGCTTAGACCGCCGTCCTCGCTTGGTCTAAAAGGGCTAACTCGAGTTGACAACCTTTATTGTTGGAAGTAGCGCATGAAAGACAATTTATGTAATTGTTTTTAGAATTAATAAATGACAGATTTATTCTCATGTTACTACTTGCTTCGTGCTTGTGAGTAATACACTACTGAAAACCCTAAGTCGTATCATATGTAGCCATATAACTTAGTGTGTGTCGCACGCGAGGATTAAGTTTATGGTGATACACTTGAACTAATAGTCCGTGGTGAAATTAATCAAAGTATGAGGTCTATTGATTAAACAACCATTAATGCGCCCAGAATACTTTATGGTGTGACCGTCTTATCCGGACCGTCGATATTGGTTGTCTAAGTGGGGCATTTATATATGATGAGAGTCATATAGGACTGAACCGATTTAATCTGCGTTTCTCATATAATTCCGTGATTGAGAAATCTCATTAAATCACAAGATGATCATATATGGATTAACCTTAATCCTGAAGTGATTGCGCACTCCTACTGGTTTCAGGATAGGGTTTGATGTGTTTGTTAAGGATCGCTAAGAGGCGCGGTCCGAATAGCTTTCACGTTGACACTATTCTGGAATGAGTGAGAAGTGTGTGTCTCACAGATATGAAATTCATTCCTTCCTGCGGGAAGTAGAAAGACAATCCTCTTATTTGTTAATCCTAGAAACTGATCGATCCGCGGAGTTCGTATTGGTTATGAACTAATTGATCACTAGTGGGTTAATGGTAAATAAGGATAATAGGTATTGAAGAAGGTTTACGGAAATAATCCTGCTTTATTACGGATAGTCTATGGAGGGTTAGTTTATATGTAATGATTATATCAATGGATACTTATCTACTCGACTTGACGTTTTGAGAATAAGTTATATCTATAATCGATAGAGTTTAATTTCGGATTTATGGTGGCGTAATTATGGAATTAATAGATTTAGTGGAAATATTCAGTTCGATGAATATTTTATTCACTTTATTGTAGCTACTGGTTATAGATCCATGGTCCCCGGGTTGGCTCCTAACACGCGAGTGTTTTCTTGTTTTATGGAACCTCGAAAATAAATTAAATAGTTGGTGTATTTAATGAATATGCGATTATTATTTATTTGGTAAATAATATGTAAAATAGAAAAGTCATTTTCTATTTTTTTAATGGCATAATTGGCGCCACATGTTGAGTAAATTAGGAGAAGTAATTTTCCTAGATTATGTCACATGTTTAATTAATTATTTATTTGTTAAATAATTAATGGATAAATTAAGAGATTGATTTTATAATCATTTTCTCATTTATGGAGATTATCTCTTATTTTATGGCAAATATCTTTTCCTTATGGAAATATGTAATTGTATTGTGAAAATGATAACTCTCTTTACTAGTTATTTTTCTATATAAAGAGAGTTCCTCCCAACACAAAGATACAACACAATTTGCGCCACACTTGATAAAAATGAGAGAAAAATTAGTTTCTTGTTCTAGTTATTAAGAGAAGAAAAACCTAGGGTTTGATCGACGTCCACAAGTCGTCGCTAGGAGATACAATCCGGAAGACTGCGGCTTCTCCCTCTTCGTCGATTTCTGATCTGTCTCTGGTTTGGGTAAATCTACTAATCTTTTTGTAGTTATTAATTAATCATGTGAATCAAATAATGGTAAAATTCGCACGTGAATTTATTCGTAGCTTCCACTGTGCATGATCGAGTGTCTCGATCGGTGCTGTGAATCAGATCTGATGATCCAATTAGGGATCGGATCCGGATTCGGGTTTCTGTATATACAACATGTGGTATCGGAGCAAGGTTAAAGCGATTTTGCGATCTTGATTGCATAATTAATTAATAAGGATTGGAATAGAATAAAATTGTATCTTTTAATTTTTTTTATGCGATTGAATGTTTTGGTTGATGACATGGATTGGGGTTGGTACTTGTTTCCGTGAACCTTCTTCAATACATCTTATCCTTATTTACCATTAACCCACTAGTATCACTTTCACGTTGGCTCTATTCTGGAATGAGTGAGGTGTGTGTGTCTCACAAATATGGAATCCATTCCTTCTTGCGGGAAGTAGAAAGACAATCCCCTTATTTGTTAATCCTAGAAACTGAACGATCCCGGGAGTTCGTATTGGTTATGAACTAATTGATCACTAGTGGGTTGATGGTAAATAAGGATGAGATGTATTGAAGAAGGTTTACGGAAATATTCATGCTTCGTTATGGATAGTCTATGGAGGGTTAGTCTGTATGTAATGATTATATCAATGGACACTTATCGACTCGACATTTTAAGAATAAGTTATATCTATAATCGATAGAGAAAAATAAAGGAGAGAAAAATTAGTTTCTTGTTCTAGTCATTAAGAGAAGAAAAACCTAGGGTTTTTCTTGTGCATATTCGAGGAGGTTTTACGGCGAGGTTCGACGTCCACCAGTCGTCGCTAGGAGATACTATCCGGACTGCGGCTTCTCCCTTTTTTTTTTTTTTTTTTTTTTTTTTTCATAGTGTTCCTCCTAACACAATACACACTCATTAATTGCGCCAACATCAAATTAAAAAGGAAGAAAAATTAGTTTCTTGCCTTAGTAATTTAGAGTTTTTCTTGGGCATATTCGAGGAGGTTCTACGGCGAGGATCGACGTCCACCAGTCGTCGTAAGGAGATACAATCCGGAAGACTACGGCTTCTCCCTTTTGTCGATTTATCGTCTCTCTCGGTTTGGGTAAATCTACTAACTTTCTTGTAGTTATTAATTATTTGTAGCTACTGGTTATAGGTCTATGGTCCTCGGGTTGGCTCCTAACACGCGAGTGTTTTCTCGTTTTATGGAATCTCGAGAATAAATTAAATAGTTGGTCTATTTAATGAATATGCAATATTATTTATTTGGTAAATAATATGTAAAATAGAAAAGACATTTTCTATTAAATTAATGATTAAAATGGTGCCATATTTAGTGATAAATTAGGAAAATAAATTTTTCTAGATTATGTCACATGTGTAATTAATGAATTATCTATTTGTTGGATAATTAATGAAAAAATAAGGGATTGATTTTTTTGGGAATTATCTCTTATCTTTTGGCAAATATCTTTTCCTTCTGGGAATATGTAATTGTGGTGTGAAAAGGATAACTCTCTTGACTAGTTATTTTCCTATATAAGTTTATGGAGGGTTAGTTTATATGTAATGATTATATCAATGGACACTTATCGACTCGACTCGACGTTTTGAGAATAAGTTATATCTATAATCGATAGAGTTTAGTTTTGGACTTATGGTGGCGTAATTCCGGAATTAATAAGTTGAGTAGAATTCTGTTCGATTAATATTTTATTTAATTTATTGTAGCTATTCCAATCTACCACATACATGTTATCTTCTCATCTTCCTGCAAGTACAACTGTGTTGGTTTGGCTGTGGATCACTTTGCATCCTTCTTTGTTGAAATGCACATTATAGCCTTTGTCATAGAATCGACTGATACTCAGAAGATTGAAGTTTAGTCCTTTAACATAAGCCACATTTTGAACTTTCAAACTGTTTTTGAGCATTATGCCTTCCCCCTTGATTCTGCCTAGGTTTTCTTTGCCTTCAAATGTTACTTTGGGTCCATCAAAAGCTTTAAAATTAGTCAGCCATCCTTTATTTCCTGTCATGGGTCTGGAACATCCACTGTCTATGTACCAGACATCCTACAAAACAAATTAAGTATGTTTAGGTACCCAACAATGTTTGGGTCCATACGTGTTAGCAGTCATGCCTCCTACTCTAAGTGTATATCCAAAGGATTTTCTTTTTGGTAAGTTGTAGTCCTCAACTTCATATGTATAAGGCATGGCAGAATAACTTATAATATTTCTACTAAAGATATTATGATACTTTTCTCTACTTTTTGGTGCATTTGCATCTTTTTTCACTCTCCAATATGCTGGAGGAAACTTATTTCTATATTGCTTCTTGTGTCCAGGAACATGCCTAGGTTGGCTTTTCCTAAACACATGTTGCATACCATGAGATGGTTTCTTCTTGAATTTTGGAGGTGTAACATTCCAATCATCTTCTAAAGGGTAAATCCTTCCCTTACCTTCCAGTAAACCTTTGCCTTAAACTGGCTACTGGTTTGATGATTTACTCGGTTGTTTTACTACACTGGATTTTGACTTTGCTGATCCAGGGTGAGTAGAAGAAACTATGGTGTGTCATTTTCTAAATTTAGGTCCAGTTTTGGTCCTTGATTTAGAATTGTGTTGTCCATTGTTTATGGTGGCGTAATTCCGGAATTAATAAGTTGAGTAGAAATATTATGTTCGATGAATATTTATTCAATTTATTATAGCTACTGGTTATAGGTCCATGGTCCCCGGGTTGGCTCTTAACACGCAAGTGTTTCTCGTTTTATGGAACCTCGAGAATAAATTAAATAGTTGGTTTATTTAATGAATATGCAATATTATTTATTTGGTAAATAATATGTAAATTAGAAAAGACATTTTCTTTTAAATTTAATGACTAAATGGCGCCACACTTAGTGGATAAAGTAGGAGAAGAAATTTTCCTAGATTATCTTATATGTGTAAATAAATTAATTATCTATTTGTTGGATAATTAATGGAAAAGAGATAAAGAGATTTGTTTTTTGGGAATTATTTTTTATCTTTTGGCAAATATATTTTTCTTGTGGGAATAGGTAATTGTGGTGTGAAAAGACACAGTGGTAAAGACACATGTTCAATTGTGTGCAGACCCGAGTTCGAATCCCGTTGGCTGTATAAAATTCTCAATATTTTTTTGTATTTTTTTTTATTTTCTGTTCGTAAATTAAAAAAAAAAACGAAAATGAAAAGAAAAAAAAGCGAGAAGCCGCAGTCTTCCGGATTGTATTTCCTAGCGACGACTGGTGGATGTCGAACCTTGCCGTAGAACCTCATCGAAGATGCACAAAAAAAACTCTAGGTTTTTCTTCTTTTAATGACTAGATGTAACGCCCCGTTCCCGGATACCGAGTCCTTATCCGGAAATCGAACGTTCGGCACGTATAAAATAAAAGTAAATTCATTTTATACGTAAGCCTCTACTACGTCGTATCAAATTAAAGGCAAAACGGAAGCAAAACTCGGGTATATAAAATCTTTTTTCAAAATTAAAGAGTAGAAAAGAAATCTAAGGGTGGAAATGTAAATTATTACATTTAGAAAAGTACGATGATCCCAAAAAGATAAAGTACAACAAAACTGTCAAGACCAAAGGTCTACCTCAAAAGTAATGAAAGAACAACCAAAGAAAAGCAGAATAGAAACATCTTGATACTTCAACGAGCGCCGTCAAACGTCGTCGTCAAACTCTTCCTCGTAAACCTGTTCGTCTTCTCGCCCCCAAACATATAGAAAAAGTATGCATTCGAGGTAAGTACAACGTACTTAGAAAGAAAGAGAAGCTATGAAAACAATCATAGTTATAAAGAAAAGATAATTATCTAATCAGTTGATTAAATGAGACCGACTCAATCTAAGGTTCACTCCATGCTCATCAACATGTTGTGACTAACTGTTTCTACTTAGCCTATCTATGTTACAACCGCACTCAAGGGCACTACGCGCATCCACCTCGGCAGAGTCCCTCTGTACTTAGGGTCTTTGACCTACAGAGTTCTTCTACCTTGGGGACACTCTTTTGCAACATACTAGTGGATCACACCAATATCCACGAAGTCTAGAAAAGGTAGACTCCGATAGCACGCACACCTCAGCAGAGTCCCTCCGTACTTAGGGTCTTTTGACCTCACGAAGTTCCTCCACCTTCGAGAGTAGCACATGCATCGCGATTTAGCCTGGGTGCCTAGCCAAGAGAGTCATGTTGTTTAATCTTTTACTAGTCACATCGTTGTTTATTAAGTGATTAACTAGCCACCCTAAGTGTTTTCAAATAATCTCCCTCACAAATACTACTCTCTTCCTAGACCACTTAGACACGGACAAGTCCTAGCACATACACGTACATTGATGGATACTAATCCATCAAAGCACAAGCCTATCATGCTCTTCCGACGGATCCGAACTTCAACTCCTTGAAGAGTACATTCGGTGTTTTAACTGAACGAATCAGAAGCTCAATTCAGGCTTGTCTAAGTTTTATACCATTTTGACATATCATGTATAAAGGTTTCATATGGACAAATCATGTTTATAAGGCTGAACAACAACCCACAAATAAAGAAGGACAAAACAAGCAAGACGCCCGTTTAAGTCCCTGGACGCCCGTCTAAACATTACTGGACGCCCGTCCAAAGCTGGACGCCCGTCCACTATGCCCAGACGTCCGTCCACCTAAAACAGTTTCAATCCTGAATGTAAAATAGCACCTCAGACGCCCGTCCGGATAAGCCAGACGCCTGCCTGAGACACAACCTAAGCGAGGCGCCCGTCCGAGAGAACCGGACGCCCGTCCCACCTGGTTCGACCAAAACCCTAACCTCATCATCATGCGATTTCCGGATCGTATTTCAACCAAACAATGACATATTATCAACACATTGAGCACAAAAGCTTCATTTAACAATACCATAACCCCTATAGACATTTACCAAGGCAACAACACAATTTCCTAACACCAAAACGCCTTAGAACATGATCATATCCCTATAACTAGTAATTGATTTCATAGGACGTGTTCTCTTACCTAATTTGCAGCCAAATCGATCCAAAATCGCTCGAAAGTCTGCTTTGCAATCCCACAGAATCGATGCCAAAATGGCTCTTTACGCCGAGTCAAATTCTTGAATCCGTTAAAAAACGATCAACTTTCCTTAGCAAAAGTGAAGAAATTTCTAACCTCTCTTCTCTCTTTCTCTCAATCGCATAAGGGAAGGGGAAGAATTTGAATGAAAACTCGAAAATCCTCGATTTTTGGTTAGGTCTTAATATTAAAAGAGAGTTAATTCTTTTCCTTAATTGCCCTTGACCACAAAAACTGATTTTCTTTTAATTATATATATAAAACTCAAAATTATATATAAAAAACGTCCAAAATAATTAACTCCGAATAAAAGGAAACCTAATATTAATATTTCGCTTTCAAATAGACACGTCATACTTTCCCGAAAAATCGGAATATTACACTAGAACAAGAAACTAATTTTTCTCTCCTTTATTTGATAAGTGGCGCAATTATGTGTGTGAAATTGTGTTGGGAACTTTCTTTATATAGGAAAATAACTAGTCAAGAGAGAGTTATCCTTTTCACACCACAATTACCTATTCTCACATGGAAAAGATATTTGCCAAAAGATAAGAAATTCCCAAAAAATCTCTTCTCTTTATCTCTTTTCCATTAATTATCCAACAAATAGATAATTAATTATTTACACATATGAGATAATCTAGGAAAATTTATTCTCCAAATTTATCCACTAAGTGTGGCGCCATTTAGTCATTAAATTTAATAGAAAATATCTTTTCTATTTTACATATTATTTACCAAATAAATAATATTTCATATTCATTAAATAGACCAACTATTTAATTTATTCTCGAGGTCCCATAAAACGAGAAAACACTCGCGTGTTAGGAGCCAACCCGGGGACCATGGACCTATAACCAGTAGATACAATAAATTGAATAAAATATTCATCGAACATAATATTTCTACTCAACTTATTAATTCCAGAATTACACCACCATAAATCCGAAACTAAACTCTATCGATTATAGATATAACTTATTCTCAAAAAGACGAGTCGATAAGTGTCCATTGATATAATCATTACATACAGACTAAACCTCCAAAGACTATCCATAATGAAGCGGGATTATTTCCGTAAACCTTCTTCAATACATCTTATCCTTATTTACCATTAACCCACCAGTGATCAATTAGTTCATAACCAATATGAACTCCGCGGATCGATCAGTTTCTAGGTTTAACAAATAAGGGGATTGTAATTCTACTTCCCGCAGAAAGGAATGGATTCCATATCTGTGAGACACACACTTCTCACTCATGCCAGAATAGTGCCAATGTGAAAGTGATTCGGACCGCGCCTCTTAGCGATCCTTAATGAACACATCAAACCCTATCCTGAAATCCGTAGGAGTCTTTAATCACTTCAAGATTAAGGTTAATCCATATATGATCATCTTGTGACTTAATAAGATTTCTCAATCACGGAATTATATGAGAAACTCAGATTAAATCGGTCCAGTCCTATATGATTCTCATCATATATAAATGCCCCACTTAGACAACCAATGTTGATGGTCCGGATAAGACGGTCACACCATAAAGTGTTCTGGGCACATTAATGGTGGTTTAATCAATGGACCCCATATTTTGATTAACTTCACCACGGACTAATATTTCAAGTGTATCACCATAAACTTAATCCTCATGTGTGACACACACTAAGTTATATGGCTACATATGATACGACTTGAGGTTTTTAGCTGTGTATAATATATAAGCACGAAGCAAATAATAAGATGAGAATAAATCTGTCATTTATTAATTCAAAAAACAATTACATAAATTGTCTTTCGGGCGCTACTTTCAACAATCACCCACTTGCCCGTATAGACAAGCAACAATTGTCTTTTGGGCACTCTATATCTAACAATCTCTCACTTGCCCGTAAACACAAGCAACAATTGTTTTTAGAGCACCACATCCTTATTCTTTCTATCCACAACATTCTCCCACTTGCTCTAAAACAGATGAGACATATCTCCAAATTTTGTACCCGCCAAGCGCTTGTCAGTGACAATAGATGCCACGCGACTTGGTAAACTGATCAGCTAGGTTGTCGGCTTGAGGCGATCTTTAGGACCGAAACGTCGCCTTTCTGCACGATCTCTCTGACCATGTGGTACTTACTTTTAATATGCTTTTGACCTCTTGTGACTACGAAGATGTTTTGCATGAGCTAACTCTCAACTGTTTTCACAGTAAAATGGTATCGGCTCATCGAGGCCTGGAATCACTTCCCGATCCAACAAAGAACTTCTCAAGCCATACTGCCTCTTTAGCTACTCAAAAGCTACTATGTATTTGACTAATAGAGTCAAATTGGCAGTGCTGGATTGCTCCTGACTGTGGCTCCATCACAATGAGTAAACACTCAGCCTGAGATCGATTCATGATCATTCTTAATCCGATTAATAATCAGAATCAGTGTAGTCAACAATACTCAGGTTTGCACCCGAATACACAAGCATATGATTCCTCCTTCTCTAAAGATACTTGAGGATGTACTATACTTCTATTTATTGCTCAAATCCAAGACTCAACTTTAATTGACTTTTAGTGATTTGACTTTCTCTATCCAAAAGAGAATCTGTCCCATTCTCTCTTTATCCGAAGATTTAGAGAATTATTCCATGAGAGGTAAGGTAGGAAACCTCTCGTTGAATCTAGCATGCAAAGAAATGCATCATCATCTTAACCAATAAGATGGATGGGATACTGCCACAACTTGTTCTTATGAATTCGACCGAATCGATTTCTAAGAATACAGTCCATTTCTCTGATTTAGAGAAGCTTTGGCTCGTCAGTTCTTGACTTCAGATAACACACTCATGTTGCTTACAACTGTTGCAGTGTTATCATTTATAAACACTAACGTATGCTACTTTACCAATGTTGATTATCCAGTCTACAAAAGACTCATCAATATTCTGGTCAAGCCCACACATTTCAAACATGTGACTTTTAATGATCTAGAGGTTTGCTTTAATCCACCAATGGATATAAGCATAGGCAGTCAACTGCCATTGGATTTAAGCTAAAAACCCTTTGTTCCGAATGAATTCAAGCTCCATTTGTACGGCAAGAAAGTTTCAAGGCATCACCCCTGTTAATCTTTCTTCTTTCCATGGAGTCAAGTAAGGCTGAGTGGTGAGAAAGTTTCAGGGCATCACCCCTATTAAACTATCTACTTCTCAGGGAATTACCCCTGGACCACTTGGCTTTGCCTTGAAAAATAAACTTTCCCATTCATTCAACTCTTCATCACGTAGATCCAATTATTCCCACTAGGCCTGAGACACTCAGGTGGTTCTACAAGATTGTGAATAGAACTGGAGCACCAAAACTCCATTTACAGGTTTATGGCTTTAAACCAACCTCCTATTGTCAGAATCCTATACAGTCCTTCCAGAAGGACCATATGTGATCAATCACCCCAAGCAGACTGTAAAGATTGCATAATCACAGCTGAGTTAAAGGTCAGACCATACTCCCACTGTATTTGGGTGGATTGATATTCTGATATGGTTCAATAGTATTAATCAATGTAATCCCTAACAACCAATGTTGGATGTGGTCTGATTAAATCAGATAGTAACTCCTTGAGTAACTGTACTTCAAGGCCTAATGTTGTTATTTAAACATTCTTTTAAAAAAAGTTGTAATAGTGTAAATATCACCATCCGATCTTAAGAATCTTATGACCAACCTTCACAAATTGTATTAAGATATTTCACGATCAGTCACCATCTGAACGTGTATGAAAAATTTCGAGTCCTACCTTCAAGCATAAATGCTAAATGCCTCTATTTGTGGAAGTGGAATAAATTTACTTCACTCTTTATCCACAAATTCATAAGCATCTTCAAGGTAGACTTCTCGGTATTGCATAACAATGTAAACCGTTATTTTGCAATCAATATCTTAATTGAGTTAAGCAGTGTAATGTAGCATATCAATAACTATACAAGACAATACATGGTTTATCCTTTCAGTGAAATCGTTTCATTCGGAGGTAGGCCGAGCATTAGTTCCAAATACTATACTATGGACTATATTTGATCATGGAATACTCTTCTATGGTAATATCAGAGATTCCTCCAAATATTTAGATGAACTATTTGGTGTTTCGAGTAGTCTTTAGACAAAATGTCTATTACTCAAAAACTCCCACTAGCTTGTATCCTTCATAAGACCCCGAAGGTCAATATGAACAAGCTATGATACTTTTTTTAGCTCTATTACCCTTTCCTAATTGAAAGGTTACTTAGTCATTTTTCCTTTGAGATAGTGTTCTTAGACTGGGAGATAGGAATCACCCTTAGCCAGTCTTCATATCTTATCTTTAAGATATATGCACTAATTAATAGATGCTGAAGAATCGTTTACCTAAATACGGAAACCATTTGTCTTAATAGTTTATGATGTGTTACATATACCTTTTCAATATTACTTAGTGTTTTTGACTTTATCAGACAAAATTCCGAGTCTCAGAATCGTATACAAATGGCATATTCACTTTCTTTAAGGCAACTATATTATCGATGTGAAAGTGAATCCATTTGTTCCAGCGAATCTAAAAACAGAAATTATATTTCTTTGATATTCAAGGATTAAAATCCGAAATTTATTTCCTTATATCACTACCACTATCTTAGCTGAAATAACTGCCCGTTGTCTACTCTTTATCATGAATGCCCAGCTACCTTGTTCTATCAAAAGAACTTTAGCTTCTGTGTCAAATTACTCGGATAAGAAAGTCTATAAGGATTCATAGGTTACTGATCCGAAATCACTTTCCTTATCCTTTAC
Source organism: Gentiana macrophylla (assembly GCA_026214975.1). Taxonomy (NCBI): domain Eukaryota; kingdom Viridiplantae; phylum Streptophyta; class Magnoliopsida; order Gentianales; family Gentianaceae; genus Gentiana; species Gentiana macrophylla. The sequence continues at coordinate 77,751,456 of CM047813.1, read as the reverse complement.
TTTCTTTGATTAATATTTTGGTTTAGCCTTTAACTTATTTAGTTTAGATGACTTATACTTGTAGACATTTTCCTTCCCATTCTTGGCTTTCTTTAAAGGAAATGGCCGTGAACTAGCAGTTCATTTGAGTAGGCACTACTCGTGAACTGTGGGATGCCTAATGAGATTGATACCAAATCATTCTCGTAATCTTTAAACTAATTTTGTTTTGTCTCTCGCTTATCACGAGTGACAGCAGTGACATACTTATCACTTAAGTTTGAAGGCTCAAGAGGAACTTTTCCACTTTTACGAAGTCGTTATTAGTCAATACAATATGTTTAGCAGTTTTGATTCCTTGAGATGATGTGTAGTTGCAAAAAATAAATTATGACAGAAATATAAATCAAATCATACACCACAACATATAATAATTTTAGGAATAATAAACGTGATGTCATGCATGCATTTTATTCTACCATTCTAAGGATTTAATCTCACACCTACAGTGCCGCCGTAGGGTTGGTCAAAGAGGTGACGATTAAATTGAGACAATCTCTCTCAACAATTAAACCATTGAGAATTGAACATCTCATATTTAATTGTCGATTACCTTCTTTTTTCAGCCAAGATATTTCCAAAAAATATCCTTGTGAGTGTGACCTACTGTTTCAGATTTTTAAGTACGCCCCGAGTATGCCGCCGTAGGGTAGGTCAGTGACCCGATGAGTAGTCAAATTCCTATCATTTCGGAAACCAAGCCTTGAATTTTGATAGCGGTGAAGGCCATCCAGTAGGGCGAAAATCAAAGCGACGCGAGGCGTCACCATTCTCTCACGTTCTTGTGTCAACAGTAGAGGCCGTGGGGTCGGTTGTCACCTTCCCGCTCCCACTCATTATTTTGAAAAATAGGTAGTCTTATTAGGATTTTCAGAATTTATTTACAATCCGAAAAACAATAAATCATGAATATTTAAATTTATCCTCCCACTAGTTCATCGGTTTCAAATACCATCTAACTAGTGTCACTTATTCACGACTTTCCAATTTCTTGGATTTATAAATTCTTTGTGTAGACACTACACAATTAAAATTCACTAAGAATTTTATAATCCTAATATATTAGGACTTCAATAATTTGAAAACAATAAATCAAAAAATTTAAAGCTCCCAATAGTTTATCGGTTCCAAATACCGTCTAACTAGCGACACCTTATTCATGGTTTTCCAATTTATCGATTATTTAGAAATTTGTGTAGACACTACACAATTAAAATTCATAAAAAGAATTTTATAGTCCTAATATCGTCATGATAAAATTTTAGGATCGTAGAATTTTATCTCAATAATTTGAAAACAATAAATTTTGAAAAGCAAACACCAAATAATCGGTATTAAACCCTGGCTGAGCTTTAACCGAGTTCACCGAACGGTGTCGGGATTAGCTAAGCCGACCCGTCCTCTTCGTTGGTTCATATACGACTGCTGGTTGAATCAGGCTAAGGCTGCCCCATTGAGCCGAAACTCGCCGGATAGCTTGACCTTGCCGGACCCCTAACGCTAATGTCGAACGTGTGCGGGTGCTGGGTTGAAAATCGGGCTAAGGTTGCCCCATTGAGCCTCAGCTCGCCGGATAGCTTGACCTTGCCGGACCCCTGTGGCTAACCCTGCACTTGGATGGACAAGTGAAGTCGAGCCGAAGCCCTGTTGACCGCCCGAACCAATTTTCGAACCTTTTGCTCAGTTGGTGTCCTACTTTTCCGGATTTTCCAATTATTAAAATTCTTTTATGTAATCACTACATAATTAAAATCAACGAATGATTTTTAGATCCCAAAATTAAATTTACCGAGCAAATTTTATTTTATCATGTGAATTTTATATCCCGATAAAATTCCGTTTGTTTTAATTAATTTAACGAATTCCCAAAATTAATCTAAATTAATTACGTCTCATAAATGCCTAATTAATATTACGATTAATTATCTACATGTATGCATATGTTAGGAGTGGAATTCATGAATATGATGCATGTCATGACATGGTTATCTCACATAAATTATCAAACATGAAAATAAATGCGTAAAAGTAAACCACTGAGATGGACCGTTGGTACCCCCGTATCTAATCTATAAGTAAACAAATTAACCCTAAATTATTGTGCAGCTGTCGACGGGTATAAGAATTTTCTGCTCCAGATCTTCAATAAAAACTCTTCTAGTTGAATTGGTTGAAGCTCCTTCAGTTTCGGATTTATGGTGGCGTAATTCCGGAATTAATAAGTTGAGTAGAAATATTCTGTTCGATGAATATTTTATTCAATTTATTGTAGCTACTGGTAATAGGTCCATGTTCCCCGGGTTGGCTCCTAACACGCGAGTGTTTTCTCGTTTTGTTGAACCTCGAGAATAAATTAAATAGTTGGTCTATTTAATGAATATGAAATATTATTTATTTTGGTAAATAACATGTAAAATAGAAAATACATTTTCTATTAAAAATGCAAATTAATTTTTCGGAAGAGGATGTTCCTCTTAAGCCTTCAAACTTAAGTGACATTGATAAGAGTGTCACTGCTGTCACTTGTGTTGAACGAGAGACAAAACAAAATTAGTTCAAAGATGACGAGAATGATTTGGTATCACTCTCACTAGACATCCCACAGTTCACGAGTAGTGTCTACTCAAATGAACTGCTAGTTCACGGCAATTTCCTTTAAAGAAAGCCGAGAATGGGAAGGTAAATGTCTACTAGGGTAAGTCATCTAAACTAAATAAGTTAAAGGCTAAACCGAAATATTAATAAAATAAAATAAAGGATAAGGAAAGTTATTTCGGATCACTAACCTATGAATCGTTAAAGATTTTCTTAACCGGGATTATGACCCGGAAGCTAAGTTCTCTTGTAAGAACAAGGTAGCTAGGCATTAATGATTAAATAGTAGACAACGGGCAGTAATCTCAGCTGAGATAGTGGGAGTGATATAAGGAAAGAAATTTCGGATTTTAAATATTGAATATCGCAAAAAATTAATTTTTGTTTTCAGATTCATTGGAACAAATGAATTCACTTTCAAACTGATAATATTGCCTTAAAGAAAGTGAATATGACATTTGTATACGATTCTGAGACTCGGACTCTTGTCTGGTAAACTCAGATCCACTAAGTAATGCTGAAAAGGTATATGTAACACAACATAAACTATTAAAACAAATGATTTCCGTATTTAGATAAACGATTCTTCAGCATCTATTAATTAGTGCATGTATCCTAAAGATAAGATCTGAAGACTGGCTAAGGGTGATTCTTATCTCCAAGTCTAAGAACACTATCTCAAAGGAAAAATGACTAAGTAACCTTTCAATTAGGAAAGGGTAATAGAGCTAAAGAAGAAACACAACTTGTTCATATTGACCTTTGGGGTCTTATGAGGGATACAAGCTAGCGGGAGCTTTTGAGTAATAGACATTTTGTCTAATGACTACTCAAACGCCGATTAGTTTATCTAAAAGTTTGGAGGAATCTCTGATATTACCAGAGAAACGAGTATTCTATGCTTAGAAATAGGCTATAACATAGTTTTGGCACTGATGCTTGGCCTACCTCCACGTGAAACGATTTCACTGAAAGGATAAACCATGTATTGTCTTGTATAGTTATTGATATGTTATATTACACTGCTTAACTCAATTAAGATTTTGATTGCAAAATAACGGTTCACATTATTATGTAATACCGAGAATTCTACCTAGAAGATGCCTATGAATTTGTGGATAAGGAGTGAATTACATTTACCCCACATCCGCAAATAGAGGCATTTAGCACTAGTGCTTGAAGGTAGGACTGGAGATTTTGCATACACGTCCAGATGGTGACTATTCGTGAAATATCTTAATGCAATGAGTAAAGGTTGGTTATAAGATTCCTAAGATTGGATAATGATGGTTGAATTGTCACAGCTTTTCTAAAATAATGTTTAAATAACAACTTTGGACCTTGAAGAAAAGTTACTCAAGGAGTTACTATCTGATTTAATCGGACCACATCCAACATTGGTTGTTGGGGATTACACAGATAAATACTACTAAACCAGATCAGAATATCAAACCACCCAAATGCAGTGGGATTATGGTTTATCCATTGACTCACTGTGATTATGCAGACTTCACAGTCTGATGTGGGTGATTGATAACCTATGGTCTTTTGGAAGGACTGTATAGGATTCTGATAAAAAAGAAGGTTGGTTTAAAGCCATAAACTTGTAAATGGAGTTTTGGTACTTCAGTTCTGTTTCTACTCTTGTAAAACCACCTGAGTGTCTCAGGCACAATGGGAGAAATTGGATCTACATGAAAAGAGTCGAATGAATGAGAAAGTTTAACTTTCAAGGCAAAGCCAAGTGGTCTAGGGGTAATTCCCTGAGAAGTAGAGAGTTAACCAGGGGTGATGCCCTAAAAATCTCTCATCATTCCGCCTTGCTTGACTCCCTGAAGCAGAAAGACTAACATGGGTGATGCCCTAAAACTTTCTTGCCGTACAAAGGAGCTTGAATTCATTCGGAATAGAAGGGTTTTAGCTTAAAGCCAATGGTAGATTGACTGCCTATGCTTAAATCCATTGATGGATTAAAGTAAACCTTCAGGTCATTGAAATTCACATGTTTTGAAATGTGTGGGCTTGACCAGAATATTGATGAGTCTTTTGTAGACCAGAGAATCAATATTGGTAAAGTAGTAGACGTTAGTGTTTATAAAGGATAACACTGCAACATTTGAGGACAACGTGAGTGTGTTATCTGAAGTCAGGAACTGACGAGCCAAGCTTCTCTGAATCAGAGAAGTGGACTATATTCTTAGAATTTGATTCTGTCGAATTCATGTGAACAAGTTGTGGCAGTTTCCAAGATGATAATACATTTTCGTATGCAATATTCAACGAGAGGTTTCCTACCCAACCCATCACGGAATAATTCTCTCAATCTTCGGATATAGAGAAAATGGATAGATTCTCTTTTGGATAGAGAAAGTTAGATTATTAAAAGTCAATTAAAGTCGAGTCTTGGATTCGAGCAATGGAAAGCAGTATAGTACATCCTCAAGTATCTTTAGAGAACGAGGAATCATATGCTTGTGTATTCGGGTGCAAACTTGAGTGTTGGTGACTACAATGATTCTGATTATTAGTCGGATTAAGGATGATCGTGAATCGATCTCAGGCTCAGTGTTTACTCATTGTGATTGAGCTATAGTCTGCAGCAATCCAAACTGCCAATTTGACATTGTTAGTCGAATACATAGCAGATTTTGAGCAGCTAAAGAGGCAGTGTGGCTTGAGAAGTTCTTTGTTGGATCGGTAAGTGATTCCAGGTCTCGATGAGCCGATACCATTTTACTGTGAAAACAGTTGAGAGGTAGCTCATGCAAAAGATCTTCGCAATCACAAGAGGTCAAAAGCATATTGAAAGTAAGTACCACCTGGTCAGACATATCGTGCAGAGAGGCGACATTTTGGTGCTAAAGATCGCCTTGAGCCGACAACCTAGATGATCAGTTTACCAAGTCGCGTGGCATCTATTGTCACTAATAAGTGCTTGGTGGGTATAAAATTGGGAGATATGTCTCATATGCTTTAGAGCAAGTGGGAGAATGTTGTGGATAGAAAGAATAAGGGTGTGGTGCTCTAAAAATAATCATTGCTTGTCTTTACGGGCAAGTGGGAGATTGTTGGATATATTATGCCCGAAAGACAATTGTTGTTTGTCCTCACGGGCAAGTGGGAGATTTTGGAAGTAGCGCACGAAAGACAATTTATGTAATTGTTTTTAGAATTAATAAATGACAAATATATTCTCATCTTATTACTTGCTTCGTGATTGTTAGTAATACACTACTGAAAACCCTAAGTCGTATTATATGTAGCCATATAACATAGTGTGTGTCGCACGCGAGGATTAAGTTTATAGTGATGCATTTGAACTAATAGTCCATGGTGAACTTAATCAAAGTATGGGGTCTATTCATTAAACCACCATTAATGCGCCCAGAACACTTTATGGTGTGACCGTCTTCTCCGGACAGTCAACATTGGTTGTCTACATGGGGCATTTATATATGATGAGAGTCATATAGGACTGGACCGATTTAATCTACGTTTCTCATATAATTCCGTGATTGAGAAATCTCATTAAATCACAAGATGATCAAATATGGATTAACCTTAATCCTGATGTGATTGCGTACTCCTACTGGTTTCAGGATACGGTTTGATGTGTTCGTTAAGGATCGCTAAGAGGCGTGGTCCGAATCACTTTCACGTTGGCACTATTCTGGAATGAGTGAGAAGTGTGTGTCTCATAGATATGGAATTCATTCCTTCTTGCAGGAAGTAGAAAGACGTACAATCCCCTTATTTGTTAATCCTAGAATCTGATCGATCCGCGGAGTTCGTATTGGTTATGAACTAATTGATCATTAGTTGGTTAATGGTAAATAAGGATAAGAGGTATTGAAGAAGGTTTACGGAAATAATCCTGCTTCATTACGGATAGTCTATGAAGGGTTAGTTTATATGTAATGATTATATCAATGGACACTTATCGACTCGACTCGACGTTTTGAGAATAAGTTATATCTATAATCGATAGAGTTCAGTTTCAGATTTATGGTGGCGTAATTCTGGAATTAATAAATTGAGTGGAAATATTTTGTTCGATTAATATTTTATTCACTTTATTGTAGCTACTGGTTATAGGTCCATGGTCCCTGATGACCAAAAGTGTAACAACCAACCTTAACCGGCAGAGTACCGGGTCGGAAGTACTATAGAGGTGAGCAAGGTCGTATCCCACGAGGAATCAATCGAGTACCAAAGTCATAATCGAACTTAGTTTAAGACAATCAAATGTTGTTCTCGTTTTCAATTTTGCTAAAACGATATGCAAACTAAAGATAATAAGAGATATGAAGAGACATAGCCAAATCACGATCCAATTGAATACTTTCACCCCTCTAATCGATTATTTGGGAATGCAGACTACCAACCAACCATCCTAATGCTTATATCGACTCGTTCATGGGTGCAAACTCCTAAGATAGTACTAGACGCAATGCAACAACCTAGTACCCTTTGCCTGGTTCAACAGTCCGCCTTTAAGGATTTAACTGACCGGAACAAGATAAACGCTCTAGAGCCGCTCGATTTACACCGACAAACCTCGTTACCCAATCGATCTAAACAACTCAGCCAATTGTAAATAACGATTTTAAAACCCCTTTTCCCACACCCCTTCGCAACATATATTTATAAAAGTGGTGTGTGTGTTCATGAACTAGGTGTACAGTCTAATTCACGCATTAAGAATAAGTTTTAAGGCATGAATTCATCGATATATATATAACAACAATCAAACACTACCCAATCCCAATTAATCAAATAGAGGGTGATTTCTTCAACTATCACATGATTCGACTATGGTACGGTTTAGCTACACATTATTAAACAAGAAAGAGCAATTAAGGAAAGAATTAAAGCCATAACACAAGAAGAGGAATGCTATTAATTACCAAAATCGCCGTAGAAGTCGGATAACATCAAATTTCTTCAACACCCATGTCCAAGGATGAAGATGAAGACCCAAGATGATCCAATCCAAGACTAGAGAAGAAATCTATGCTAGAAACTAAACAAATTTAAGTCTAATCTAAGGGAAATGAGGGTTAGGGAGGATTTAAGGGAGTAAAAAGGAAGAAAATGGGAAGGGGAGAAGAAGGGAATGAGTAGTTTTTGTAAAAATTCTATCCAAATTGGGTTTATATAACTGAAAATTGCTATCTGCAGCACTTGGCGTGCGCCACTAAAGGTCTAGCGTGCGCCACTAAAAAGGCTGTAACTCTCTGAATAGCTACAGTGACGTTCGGCGCGCACCACGATAAGTTGGCGTGCGCCAATTTCACAACAGCTCAGCAAAATCGCCATAACTTGAGTTGTAGACCTCTGATTGATGTGATTCAAGTTGTGTTGGAAAGCTCATTCAATTGTTTACAACTTTAATTAAGACCACAAGTCCAGAATGCTTGTATCTTGGATCAAATTTTTGATGAAGTGAATGTATATATGGTGAAAGCAACAACTATTTTTGATCAATTTCCATTCCCGGGCTTTGGTTTCGTCTTTCTAAGCCTCGTGCCTTAACTTCCGGGTTCACGAGTCACCTATTTCCTGTATCACAACATTCAAACACATACCGAGCATAATTCCACAAGATAAATAGGTCTCTAAAAGGGTCAAAAACATCGTAAAATGTAGAGGTTTTCCATCAATGTGATGGTTCACCTCAAAGTGAGTGCTCAATGTGTTTTGCCCTATAAATGGTCTAAAACTACCCAATACAAGCCCAAAGTGTCATAAATAGAGGTTAAAACATGCACCGAAATATAGTAAAGTTGACACTCATCAACCACCCCCCACTTAGCGTTTGCTCTCCTCGAGCAAAATGAGTGTTTTAAAAGAAACCAAAGAGTCAACGTTATACACGTAGGTCAATCCAATCACATATCAATGATAATCGACAAGTAAATGAGTAAATGCATGCAACTTAACCATACATTATCAAGTAAATAGGATGTGTGTGTGTGAATAGCTTCTCTTACTTTACCACGGTTTACCGCTTTGGATTATGGATGCTAGGTCATTGCGACTACACCATAGGCTCATACTTCATAAACATCTCCACTAATCGAGGCCAAACCGAGGCTAAGCAAGGTCGAGTAGGACTTGAAAGGTTGTAACGTTAGGCTAGGGACGGGGCTAACCGAAGGGAATTTCTGAGGAATAAACAACAAAGAGATAAACACGAGCAAGCTCAATCATGGGGTGTAACGATACAAAACATAGCTAGCTCTACCCTTCTCTAGCTCAAAATGAAACTAGAAACATGATCCAAGAAATAAAATGCCATATCGCACTATGTCTCAAGTGTAACGAGGCAAAAATGTATAAGAATCATGTTTCTACACTAAGGATTCACCCCAACACCAACATCATATACAAATCAATACAAGAGTCCTAAGCTACTTGGATTTCTTTTCTTTGACTCAACCTTTTATTCATTTTCCTAACTTTTTTTTATTATTTTTATTTTTATTTTTTTGAGCTTTATTTCAATTTGGTTTGAGTCAAAGGCCATCACACAAACATAATACGAATCGAGTCCAAATCATTAAATAGCTTATAAAAACACCAACTCCTCTCAACATACACACCACTGTGATAAAAAGAAAAGATTAAGCTCAACTCGTAGGATGTTCAAGGGAATGTAGACCATAAATAAGGCTCAAGGGTCGGGTAATTACGGGCTAAATAACGAAGGCTAAGTGTCGGATGGGGTCTAACCATCCTATCAAGGCTTAGAGGGGTTACTGTGGAATATGTCACGGGATGGCTATTTGGCTCTGGTCGGGTCAAAGAAACGCCATGACTGTCATCCCAAACTTTACCAAGGTCGGCCTTTCTATTTCATCTCGAAGTTAATGATATGAGTTCTAGGTAGCCAAGTTGTGCCTAAGTCTACCATAATCGGTCACTTGTTACCTTGGCTCATGAAATCGAAGCTATATGTGCATGAAAATCTCATTTTCAAGATAAGGTAGTAAGTCAAGCAACATGCATTCAAACATTCACTAAACCATTTATCCTGTCAACGTGAAGGCTCAACTAACGAATGCAACATCAAGTCTATGGAAAATTATAAAAAAAATAGCTCAATTTTGCTAAAGAAGTGACCAAACACTAAGCATACAACACAATGGCTCAAGTCTCAATAAAGCACAAATCAAAGCTAAGCCTACCACTCCGCCACTTTAAATGCAACCACTGTCCTCAGTGTGTGAATGATAAAGAGAAAGAAGGCTTAGCTTAACCCGGCAGAAAGGCACAAACCATGTACATGACATATCCATGAAAGTTCCACTCGAATACCTGAAACCATGAGACAAAAACACCAAGAAAACGCATGCACGGGGAACAACCACCGTGCCGAAAGCAAGCAACAAATATCGAGATATAATAAAAGAGTGCAAAGTCACATACACGATCATATGAAACCAAAAAGGGGAACCGACTCGGGGCGCATGCGATGCAAAAACAATCAAACAAGTAAAACAACATCCATGCAAAAAGATACAAGCCAACAACGGATCAAAGAAGAACCACTCAAAAACGGTACCCATACCCCAAAGTATCACCCTATACCACTCCTAGCACAAAAAAAAACTAAAGCAAAAACAGAGAAACGGTGGGTTGCCTCCCACAAGCTCCGTTGTTTTACGTCATTGGATTGACTTATTAAGAAACTAAAGGAAAAGCAACAAAGCACGAGTGGAGTGAAAGAAAAAAATTGCACATCTTTTGCTCAATAGCATCAAGAACATAGCAATTAAAAAAAAAAACTTTCATCCACTTTTATTTTTAACAAAAATAAAAACATCTATCTAAAACATTCTAAGTTTAAAGTCCTTAGTTCGACTTTCTACCCCCAACAATACTAAGGATAGTTATACCAAAGGAGTGCAAACCGTTGCGTCTCCATACACACATCATAAGAATTGAACACACCTTTAAAATAGAGCAAGAAAAACAAGAGGCTCAATCCCCACCACCAAGATTGGTTCAAGAAATTCATCGTGTAACACAACGAATTCAATTTCCCTGAATGAGAGCATATGCCAAGTAACAAAGATTCAAACACCAAGCAATAACATTTTGGATCAACCACAACATCAACATATTCAATGTGATCCACCACCACAACATTTTCAATAAGGTTCAAAGAAGGAATAATTGATTTGCTAGTAGCATGATTCGTACATTCTTCATAACACTCATGATGGGTGATTGTCCCAAGGGTCGACGGTGGAGAAAATAAAATTTCATCATTTTTAGCACTCATCTCAACCTTCCTCTTCTCAATCAATTGCTCTACCGGTTCTCCAAATTATTTAATGCCGACTGAAGAGTAATAGCATTTGTTTTCATATCCATCAACTCCCGGCCTTGCTCTTGCAAAGTCTCATTGATTTGCTCTAAGAGGATGTCGGTTGAGCTCTTTTGCGGTGAAAAAGCTATTTGTGGATGTTGAGCATATTGCAAATATGCATTGGGGTGTTGAAACTGAGAACTTGGAGGACTCTCCCACTCATTATTGTATGGTGTTGTGTATGGGTTGAACTGATAATATGGTTGGAATCCAAAATCCATACCACCAAAATTAAAGCCTTCAAATGAGTAAGCAGGAGAGCCCTCATGGCCAATACGGATCCATTTACTGAGATTCAACGGAGCAACAAGAACACAATCACGGTATCTAGTCACCACCACTACCGTAGTAGGTGGTGTGACCCTTCAACAAAAATCCAACATCAAAAAGAAAAAAAAAAAAGCAAAAAGAAAAAAAAAACAAGAACCTAAGCCTAAGTCTTCAAAAGACGTATGTGATATCGATTAATTCCCCAGCAACGGTGCCAGAAAACTTGATGACCAAAATAGTAACGACCAACCTTAACCGGCAGAGTACCGGGTCGGAAGTACTATAGAGGTGAGCAATGTCGTATCCCACGAGGAATCAATCGAGTACCAAAGTCAAAATCGAACTTAGTATAGGTCAATCAAATGTTATTCTCGTTTTCAATTATGCTAAAATGATATGCAAACTAAAGATAATAAGAGATATAAAGAGACATAGCCAAATCACGATCCAATTGAATACTTTCGCCCCTCTAATCGATTATTTGGGAATGCAGACTACCAACCAACCATCCTAATGCTTATATCGACTCGTTCATGGGTGCAAACTCCTAAGATAGTACTAGACGCCATGCAACAACCTATTACCCTTTGCCTGGTTCAACAGTCCATCTTTAAGGATTTAACTGACCGGAACAAGATAAACGCTCTAGAGCCGCTCGACTTACATCGACAAACCTTGTTACCCAATCGATCTAAACAACTCAGTCAATTGTAAATAACGATCTTAAAACCCCTTTTCCCATACCCTTCGCAACAAACATTTATAAAAGTGGTGTGTGTTCATGAACTAGGTGTACAGTCTAATTCACACATTAAGAATAAGTTTTAAGACATGAATTCATCGATATAACAACAATTAAACACTACCCAATCCCAATTAATCAACTAGAGGGTGATTTCTTCCACTATCACATGATTCGACTATGGTACGGTTTAGCTACATATTATTAAACAAGAAAGAACAATTAAGGAAAGAATTAAAGCCATAAAGCAAGAAGAGGAATGCTATTAATTACCAAAATCGCCGTAGAAGTCAGATTACATCAAATTTCTTCAACACCCATGTCCAAGGATGAAGATGAAGACCCAAGATGATCCAATCCAAGAGTAGAGAAGAAATCTATGCTAGAAACTAAACAAATTTAAGTCTAATCTAAGGGAAATGAGGGTTAGGGAGGATTTAAGGGAGTAAAAAGGAAGAAAATGGGAAGAAAAGGGGAAGGGGAGAAGAAGGGAATGGGTAGTTTTTGTAAAAATTCGATCCAAATTGGGTTTATATGACTGAAAATTGCTATTTGCAGCACTTGGCGTGCGCCACTAAAAGGCTGAAACTCTCTGAATAGCTACAGTGACGTTCGGCGCGCGCCACGATAAGTTGGCGTGCGCCAATTTCACAGCAGCTCAGCAAAATCGCCATAACTTGAGTTGTAGACCTCTGATTGATGTGATTTAAGTTGCCTTGGAAATATAATTCAATTGTTTACAACTTTCATTAAGACCAAAAGTCCATAAAATGCTTGTATCTTGGATCAAATGGCTGATGAAGTGAACGTATGGTGAAAGCAACAACTATTTTTGATCAATTTCCAATCCCGGGCTTCGGTTTCGTCTTTCTAAGCCTCGTGCCTTAACTTCCGGGTACGAGTCACCTATTTCCTATATCAAAACATTCAAACACATACTGAGCATAATTCCACAAGATAAATAGGTCTCAAAAAGGGTCAAAAGCATCGTAAAATGCCGAGGTTTTCCATCAATATGACGGTTCACCTCAAAGTGAGTGCTCAAAGTGTTTTGCCCTATAAATGGTCTAAAACTACCCAATACAAGCCAAAAGTGTCATAAATGTGGGTTAAAACATGCACCAAAACATAGTAAAGTTGACACTCATCAGTCCCCGGGTTGGCTCCTAACACGCGAGTGTTTTCTCGTTTTATAGAACCTCGAAAATAAATTAAATAGTTGTTCTATTTAATGAATATGCGAATATTATTTATTTGGTAAATAATATGTAAAATAGAAAAGACATTTTCTATCATTTTTATTGGCATGATTGGCTCCACATGTTGAGGAAATTAGGATAAGTAATTTTCCTAGATTATGTCACATGTGTAATTAATTATTTATTCGTTAAATAATTAATGGATAAATTAAGAGATTGATTTTATAATCATTATCTCATTTATGGAGATTATCTCTTATTTTATGACAAATATCTTTTTCTTATGGAAATAGGTAATTGTATTGTGAAAATGATAAATCTCTCTTTACTAGTTATTTTTCTATATAAAGAGAGTTCCTCCCAACACAAAGATATAACACAATTTGCGCCACACTTGATAAAAAGGAGAGAAAAATTAGTTTCTTGTTCTAGTCATTAAGAGAAGAAAAACCTAGGTTTTTTCTTGTGTATATTCGAGGAGGTTCTACGGCGAGGATCGATGTCCACCAGTCATCGCTAGGAGATACAATCCGGAAGACTGCGGCTTCTCCCTCTTCGTTGATTTCTGATCTCTCTCTGGTTTGGGTAAATCTACTAACCTTCTTGTAGTTATTAATTAATCATGTGAATCGAATCGTGGTAAAATTCACCGTGAAATTATTCGTAGCTTCCGCTGTGCATGATCGAGTGTCTCGATCGGTGCTGTGAATCAGATCTGACGATCCAATTAGTGATTAGATCTGGATTCGTGTTTTGTATATCCAGCATTTATGTCTCACACTTATATGGTGGTGATGTACTTCCCCCGTTTCCAATGTGTGATATCACATTCTTCCCCCTTATAAGGGACTGGCGTTCTTGCCAGGACGGCCAAGACTTGTCCCTGTGAACTTGTCCCAGTTTGTCTCCATCAAAGGACTCTAGAGATGGCTTGTGGCACTTAAGCTTGTCTAGAGGTGTCTTGTGGAACTTTGATCCGTATGATAGTTGGCTTTGACACCTTTCTGTAACACGCCGTGACCCCAGGGCCTGGAAGTGCTAAATGAGTCATAAATGATTCGGTCAACTGCTTAGACCACCGTGATCGCTTGGTCTTAAAGGGCTAACCCGAGTTGACAAGACCTTTATGCCTCACACTTATATGGGGGTGAGAATTCAGTGATTCTCCTCCCTTATAAGGACTGGCGTCCTCGCCAGGACGGCCAAGACTGTTCTCGGATCATCCTTACCAGAGGTAACTAGAGGCCATCCTTACGCCGTCTTCTTATATGGTGCATTGCATGGTTCCGCCTGATAGTTGGCTCTAAATACCATACTATAATGCCCCCAGACCCCGGGCCTGATCAAGTTGAATTTCTCATTGAATACAAAACAGAACTAATACATAGAAGAAAGTAGGAAGAAAATATGAAAGAGGAACTAGAGAGAATCGAATACTATGTATTATTGATACTCAAAGTCTGAGTTTAATTGATGTTGTACACTTGCTTTATATAACAACAAGTGGCATTTACAAGAGGATGGTAGTTAACTTAACTAACCCTATAACTAACTAACTAACTTAAGTAAACTTCAGCTTGCAATTGAGGTCTGTAACACCCCCTCTCAAGATGAATTTTACTTGATTTTGTAGATATTACAGATAGGATAACAAGAAAGCAAACTCTGGAAGGTGTTTTTGTCCAAAGCTTTGGTAAAGAGATCTGCCAGTTGCAAGTGTGTAGAGATGGGCAATGGTTTCAGCAAGCCAGACTGATATCTGTCTCTTATCACATGGCAATCTATCTCTATATGCTTTGTTCTTTCATGGAATATAGGATTTTCTATAATGTACAAGACACTTTTTCTATCACAGAACATAGGTATAGGTTTTTCTTGCTTTATGCCAAATTCTGCTGTAGGTATGTTAGCCAGTGCTATTCACATGAAGCTATGGCCATGGCTTTATACTCAGACTCAAGAACTTCTTGAAGTAGTGGTTTGCTTCTTTGCTCACCAACTTATCAAGAAATGTCTTAGGAAAACTGAGAAATATCTAATGGAACTTCTAGTGTCATCCCAACCAGTCCAGTCAGCATCTACATAAGCTTTAATTTCCAGTGAACCTTGAGAAGAAAATAAAATCCCCTGTCCAGGTGCATTCTTTAAGTATTTTAAGGCCATATGTGTTGCTTTTAACTGAAGTTCAGTAGGTGAATCAAGAAACTAATTCAATTGTTGAGTAGCCAAAGTGATATCAGGTCTGGTTATTCCAATATACAAAAGTTTACCTACTAAGCTTTATAATAGCTGTTTGTTTCCAGTTTTAGGGAATCCTTGCTGTGTAATTTTTGTGAAGTATCCATAGGTGTTTGTACAGGCTTGAAATCTGTGTAGCCACGGTCTTTTAGCAATTCCAGACAGTATTTCCTTTGAGATAAGACTATGCCCTCCTTTGATTTTGCAACTTCCAATCCAAATAAATACTTAAGGTCTCCAAGATCCTTGATGCCAAACCTTGAGTTTAAAAAATCTTTCAACTCTTTTATCTTGTTCATATTTGGACTAGTGACAAGAACATCATCAACATACAGTAGCAGTGCAATGAAGTCATCATCTTTGCCTTTAACAAACAAGTTGTAGTCTTGTTTTGACTTCTAAACCCACTCTCAAGTAGAGCTTGGGTTAACTTAATATTCCATTGCCTGCTAGCCTGCTTTAAACCATACAAAGACTTCTGTAATTTACAGACATGGCCAGGTTCAGTGTTGTATCCTTGTGGAATTGTCATGTACACCTCTTCTGTTAGGTCTTCATGTAAAAATGCATTGTTTACATCCAACTGTTGCAGCTTCCAACCTTTAGCAACAA
The DNA here is from genome assembly GCA_026214975.1 of Gentiana macrophylla. Lineage (NCBI taxonomy): Eukaryota > Viridiplantae > Streptophyta > Magnoliopsida > Gentianales > Gentianaceae > Gentiana > Gentiana macrophylla. The sequence continues at coordinate 77,735,384 of CM047813.1, read as the reverse complement.
CAATGGCAAGTAATGTCCTAAGAGAAGTTAATTTTGCTACTAGGAGAAGGTATCAAGATAATCCAACCCCAGTTGTTGAGTGTAACCCTTGGCTACTAATCTTGCATTAAATCTTTCCATGGAGCCATCAGCATGTCTTTTGATTCTATACACCTATATACAACCTATGGGAGTCTTGCCTTTTGGTAAAAGAACAATTTTCCATGTTCCTGTTTTTTTGCAAAGCATCAATATCATCTTGCATTTCTTTTCTCCATGCCTCATCCTTCACTGCCTTATCATAAGACTTTGGTTCAGTAAGTACCTGAGCACTAAGCACATAGTTTTTGTAAGGTTTTGACAAATGAGTTAATGAATCAACATTATGAATACTATGAGGTGTAGTCCTAATATTTGAATGATGACATACATAATCATTCAAGTAGGTAGGAACACCTCTACATCTTGTTGATTTCCTTTGTTCTGGGACATGATTTGTGACTACTGGTTGCTCTTGCTTATGAGGTCAAGCAATAACTTGCTCTTGTTCATGAGAAGTGTTTGGACCAGTGCATCATCATGTCATGGTGATTCTAAGGCAGATGGAACATCATCATGCCCCTATGTTTCAAAAATATCAGACTTTGTTCTTCCATAAAAGGTAAAGGAAGAGAGAAAGTATCAATATTACCTGATGATTGATGGTAAGGGAACACAAGCTCATGAAATGTAACATCCCTACTAACAAAAATTTGTCTTGTGTGCAAATTTAGTATGTAATAACCATTAACATTTAAAGCATGTCCCAAGTAAACATATTTGATACTTCTTTTTTCAAATTTATTACCATCAATATGAAGATTACAAGCATATATTAAACATCCAAACAATTTAATGTTTCTATAAGAAGGCATATAACCAAATAACAATTCATGAGGAGATTTCTCATTCAGAATAGGTGTAGGCAAAACATTTATCAAATTAATAGCATGTATAACACAATAAGTCCAATATAAAATAGGTATGCCAGATTGAAACCTCAGACTTCTGGCCACATTCAGAATATGCTGGTGCTTCCTCTCCACAACTCCATTCTGTCGTGGAGTATGTACCAGAGAAGTCTGATGCACAATCCATTTAAAGGCATACAATTCAGAAAGATTTAACTCAAGACCATTATCAGACCTTAAAATCTTGATTCTTTTATTAAACTGTGTTTCAATCATCATATAAAATGTTGGAATCAAAATTCTAACTTCAGACTTGGATTTTAACATATAAACCCAAGTGTACCTACTAAAATAATCTACTATGGTAAGAAAATATTTGTGTCCATGTACACCTGTGACCCTGTAGGGACCCCAGATGTCCATGTCAACAAGATCAAAACATTGCACAGAAGAAGACTGACTTAAGGGGAAACTAAGCCTCTTTTGTTTTGCAAGAGGACAAATGTGACAAACAGCTTCTATATCTACTTTAATCTCTTTGCAATGATGAGTCAAGACCTGCAATCTCTTATGAGAAGCATGGCCTAACCTATAATGCCAAAGCAATGGAGACTGATTGGAAGACACAGAAGCTTCAGGGAGATCACAAATAGAAACATCATTAGAACAACAATCTTTATCATCTTTAAGAATGTATAGTCCTTTGATTAGTTTAGCTGGACAAATCCTATTCAAACTTAATATGTCCTATATTACACAAGAATCTGGATACAACTTAACATTATAAGATCTAGTTCTTATCAATTGGCTAATAGACATGAGATTAAAAATATACTCAGGCACACATAGGACATTATCAAGGACAATGTATTTATTTATTCTTACCTGACCTATATGAGAGATTCTGGAATTCCTTCCATTTGTTAAACTAACACACATGTCTACCACAGATTTGCAGGAATTAAAAAAAGACTTATCAAATATGATATGATCAGTTGCACCAAAATCTACTATCCAACAAAAAGAGTTTAGATGTACCTGACCCTTCTGATGGATTAAAGTTGGTAGTCAAGGCCACAACATTAACATTGGAACCTCCAAATTTTTTATGAGCCTTTATCAAGCTTAAGATCTGTTGATACTGTTCTTGAATTGTGCTGATTTGAGGATTACCCTGAGTATCTTCCGAGTCACTTTGAACCCAAGAATCAGTAATATTTACACAATTTGCAGAGGATCTACCCCTATCCCTGCCTCTAAAGTTTGGAGGAAACACATGTTTCTTGTAACAACTGTCCATAGTATGACCTAACATGCCATAATGTGAACATTGTGGTTTCTTAATTCCATTACTAAAGTTCTTTCTGTAGTTTTGATTCTGAGATTGTGCTGCTAAAGCAGCCTTTTGATCTGTTTCATGGGAACCAAAAACTGCAGCAGACTCAACTATCTTAACTCTAGATGTATAACTATAATGCTGTTGTTTTTCTTGTTTAACAGCCATAGAAAAAACTAGCTTTGATTGAGGGCAATGGGTCTAACATTAATACTTGAGACTTAATAGCAGAATATTCTTCATTTAAACCTTCAAGAAACGGATCACATACTGTTTTTATGTATAACCTTGAAACCATTTATTTCCACAATCACATTTTGGTGGTGTGGTAAGGGTAATCAACTGATCCCATAACACTTTCAGTTTAGTAAAATATTGAGAAACAATAAGATTACCTTGTTTGGTATTCTGAATTTTTTCCATTATGTCTGATAGAGTATAGGTATTTCCCTTTCCAAACCTGTCTTCTAGATCATCCCACATATCTTTTGCTGTCTTGTAAGAAGCTATACTTTGGGCAATATCTCTTGAAACCGAATTCACCAACCAAGCTTCCACCATACTATTGCATTGCCTCCAAGAAGAGTAATGATTATCAGTGGGAGCAAGAACATGAATGGAACCATCTACAAACCCCCTTATTCTTGAAAGATAGAGCCGTAGTCATGGAAATCTTCCAGCTGTGATAATTGTTGTCATCAAGAAGCGGTTGAACTAGAATCAAAGTTGGATTCTCATTTGGATGAACTACCAAATCAGCGGGAACAATGGTTATTTGATTCTCCATCTTGCTGAGTGAAGAACTTTGTTTGAAATAAAATTTATGTTTTGATAATAATTCATCATATTTACTCAGAATATTATCTTAACCTCATTGATGAAGTGCTGAAGCTAGCTGTTATAGTGAAAAACTAAAAGATGTCTAGAATTGAATATATAGGTTTTACTAGAGTCTGAAATTTGTATAAGTTACATTAGACAAGCACTCTAATAGTTAGTGTGTCGTGAAACTGAAAACTGGAAGTCATTTAGAAAACTGGAAATCGTTTAGACAAAAAACTGACTCAAAATACACCAAAATGAAACTGAAGATGATAAGTTCGTTGAGGGACACAGACTCAGTTGGCTTATCTAGAAGATTGAAGAACTAAGGGTTCAAACTCAGTTATGAAGATTACAAGTCGAGACTATAAAGTTAGACTTCAGGAAAGTTTGTGGTGACCTGAACTGGCTTTATGGATCTTGTATGAAGACCTAAGAATCATAAGGACAATGAATTCTTAGAAGATAATTGTTTATGGTGTACTCGATTAAGTCAATTATAATCGATATAAACCGAGTATCTTGATATTTGAAGAAGAGTAAAATCTCAGTCAATGCTCCAAGTCAGTCAAGAAACTGACAACTGATGAACACAGTATAAAACTGATCAGGAAACTCAGTTTTATATGTCAGCCATCCAACAAACTGATAGTACAAATCGAACGCTTTAAAGGAAGCAATTTTATTGGATGAAATCATCGACACATCGTAACGGTCGAAAATATAGCCGTTACAAGACAGACGTTGATTCAATTCAAATTCATACAAGATGAACGTTGGACCTCACACTATAAATAGAGGATTTTGCACCAAGGATCAAATACGAAGATTTTTAACATAATTATTAAGATCAACAAGCATCTTGTGCACTAGTCTTAGTTATTCGAATTGCTATCATCTCTGTGCTATAACAAGATCATATCAAGAATTTCTTCAAATGTTCAAGCTACACAAAATTTATCCAGATTCAGACACTTTGAAGAACCACAAACAAGAATCAATTTATTGATTCTCAGCCCAACTTTGATTCTACATCAAAGGTTTAGACTGTGAAGCAAACTGGGAAGGTCTTGCCAAGGACAGTTGTTACAAGCAGTCGGGTAGACTGTGTTTGTGGTGGTTGCTGGTGAAGAGGCATACGTAACCCTTCAAGGACCAGTGTTCAATCAATTGAAGAGCAGCAATTCTACCTATTCTACAAGTGTTTAGATAGTGAAGCTAGGGATTAGCCAAGGACTATTGTTTAGGAATTTTTGTAACAGCTCACCTCAAGAAGTTCTAGTGGAATTTTCCTCCTACACCATAGGGGAAGAGAGGACTGACAGGATTACACCACCTGGAACCTCTATAATATTTGCCTCATTTACTTTATGCATTTATTTATTTACTTAGCACTAATCTATAGCATTTTGAGAATTGATTGTTATACAACTTACAACTCACAAACTGACATTCACCAGAATTCAGTTTAACACACTCTGTTTTCACTTTGAATAACAAGATCAAGAATAAGGCTAGAATTATATCCGCCTCCGGTTGACTCAGTTTTTGGTTAAGTCAGTTTGACTTAAACTCAGCTCAGTTAGCTTAACTCCACACAAGTTTTAACTAAACCATAATTTGTTTTAAATCAAGTTTTTGGTGACAAGTTTATTCACCCCCCCTCTAAACTTGTGTTAGCCTTTCCAAGGGACCAATCTGAATCTAAACCTAAGGAAATAGAAGAAGCTTTGAAAGATCCAGACTGGATATTAGCTATGAAAGAAGAATTGAATGAATTTGAAAGAAATCAAGTATGAGAATTGGTAGAAAGACCAGTTCATGTGAATATCATTGGAACCAAATGGGTTTTCAGAAACAAACTTGATTAAGATGGGAATATCATCAGAAACAAATCTAGGCTTGTAGCTAAAGGATATTCTCAAGCAGAAGGCATAGACTTTGATGAAACTTATGCACCAGTTGCAAGATTGGAGGCAATCAGGCTATTTTTGCCTTTGCAAAAAAAGTTCAAAGTATACCGATGGACGTTAAAAGTGCGTTTTGAATGGAATTCTTGAAGAAGAAGTGTTTGTTCAACAACCACCTGGATTCGAGATCAAAGATCAAGATGATATAGTTTTAGACTAGGAGAGCTCTTTATGGACTTAAACAAGCACCAAGAGCTTGGTATGAAACTCTATCTCGGCTTTAGTGGATAATGGATTTATCAAAGGAACTATCGACAAATCATTATTCGAATGAAAATGAAGAGAACACTCTACTTGTTCGAGATCTATGTTGATGACATCATTTTGGATCGAAAAAATGAATAGTTATGTGAGAAATTTGCAAGTTTAATGAAGAGAAAATTTCAGATGAGTATGATGGGAGAATTGAATTATTTTCTTGGATTACAAGTTAAACAATTAGATGATGGAATTTTCATTCACCAAACCAAGTATACAAGAGAACTTATCAAAAAGTTTGGTATGGAGAAATCAACTGGAATTTCTACACCAATGGGGACCAACATCAGGCTAGATGAAGACAAAGAAGGAAAAGATGTTGATCAAACACTTTACAGAAGAATGATTGGAAGCTTACTCTTTCTCACATCAAGTAGGCCAGATATATCTTTTACTGTTGGTGTATGTGCAAGATTTCAGTCAAAACGAAAGGAAAGCCATCTCACTGTTGTAAAAAGGACCTTGAAGTATCTGAAAGATACAGATGGAGTTGGAATTTGGTATTCAAGAGAAGGATAATTCAAGCTGATATCTTACTCAGACTCAGATTATGCAGGATGCAAAGTGGATGAAAAGAGAACCTCGTGCACATGTCACTACTAGAAATAGACTTGTGTCTTGGTTTAGCAAAAGCAAAACTCTATCTCAACTTCAACAACTGAAGCAAAATATATAGCAACTGGAAGTTGTTGTGCTCAAGTTTTATGGATTAGACAGCAATTAAGAGATTATGGGATAGAAGATGGAATGATTCTCATAATGTGTGATAACACAAGTGCAATTGCAATAATCGACAATCCAGCTTTACACTCAATGATGAAACACATTGATGTGCGTCACCACTTTATAAGAGATCATGCATAGAAAAAGGATATTACGCTTCTTTATGTACTCATCAAGATCGGTTGGTGATATCTTTACAAAGCCATTGGACAAAGAAAGATTTGCCAAACTAAGAACCGAATTAGGGATAATTAAAGTTAGTTAAGTCGCTTAAGCCGTAGATTCGTCAAGGGATTAATATTTGTTATCTTTGGGTGCCTCACTTAACAGATTAGTCATTGACATCAACAATCTCAAACTGATTAACTAAAACTGAAAGACTTAATGGAACTGAAAAACTGAACCCAAAAACAGTTTTACTCCAGTCAACTTAAGTCAAAGGTTGATAAGATAATACCGATAGCGGTTATATAGCATTTAATTAACGCAGTTCTTTTGTCAGAATATATTGCGTGTACACCCCATTAATGTCAGAATAGTACATGTCTTGGTTACACAAACAATCATAGAATTTGAAAAGTTGTACTAATCAACCGGCAGTACATCATCCTTATATATCCAACCCTCGTTCACACTCTCCTAAATCAGACGTTTCAATTTTTTTTTTAAACTCAATCTTTTTCTCGAAAACAAAAATTCAGATTTTTCTTAACCCTTTCATCTCAAAACTCGATTTTTGTGTTCACACTCAACTCATAAACGACCACCTTAAAGAAATCACAAGAAGAAAGATTGATCATAGAGTTAGATGTGTATACATTTGGAATTTATGAAACTATGTGCGAGTTATATCTGCGAGAAGATTCAAAAACAACCAGTATTAAGAAATATCCTGGAGGTCACCTTCAATGAAAAACGTGATGTGGAAGGAATTTTGCAGTTCTGGGAGAATATGCGTTTGGTAAGAGACTCTTTATTCACTACAGTTCGTGGAGATCACATTATTATCATTGAAAGAGTCATGAGGTCACTATTTGGTTTCAAAAATTCATCTGTGACATTAATAGATTTGACTTCGCTACCACTGAAAAGGTATGCCTTTCTTAGGCAGATTACATTATCTAAAGAACCAATAAAAATTGGTATTCATGTTGATAAACTCAAGCCAGAGTTTGGATTTCTCAGCCGATGGCTCAGCAAACTTGTTATTGGAAAATCCAAAGGAATTAGTACACTATCCGATGACAATGTTTATCTGATGAACATAAGAAGGAAGGGAAGAAAGCAAGACAAATCTGCATTTCTACAGAGAGGAAATTGCACGCAGTAAGAACAACTTCCCAACCTGGCTAGACAGAAAATTGTGTCTCAAAGAGAAGTGAACACAAAGGAATCAAGTAGAAGGCTGATTCAACAAAAGAAAGATCAGTTGTAAAATGTTTGTACCCAGGAACTTCAAGTAAGAAAGCACCAACTGAGGGGGAACAACAAGAACTGATGAAGTTACAAAGGAAAATATCACTGCTGATTACACTTCTCAATCGGATCAAGAATCGCCTCGACTTTTAAGTCGCGAATTATCAAGCTAATGAAGATAAAACTCAAACGAGAAGATTCTCGTGATGCTATCTTACAATCAAAGAAAAGTTACTCTTGAAGGAATTGGAAATTAGAGATCTATATACTTTGTTTCCCATGTCAGAGTTTCTTTCAAATTGCTTCAATAGATTCACTGAACTAGCTCAACGAAGATCGGCCACATCATCTATTCCCGAAGATATGTCAAAGAAGAAAGATGATGATGAAGATGACAATTCAAGAAAAGAAGGCGATATGACTGCGCAGCTTTGCGATGACACTCAACCTCAACCTCTAGCTATAGCAAATCGTAACTCAAGAAGAAAATTTGCCGATTGGAAATCGACAATCGACAATCGAAAGAAGCGGTAATGGAATTAATATTCAGCAACTTATGATCATTGAAGATATCACTCTGTCTAAAGATCAAACAGAAGCAACATATGATCCTTCTGATATCCTAACAAAGGATGAATTGTGCAAAGTTCATGAGAACTTGAAGATTGTGCTCATCAAAGGATGCACACAATGGGCTTTATCAAATATCTCGGATATCTAGATTATAGAACTAAAACAGATATCTCAGTTCATGCAAGACTAGAGATGATCCATAAGACAAGTTCCAGTTCTGCTTCAGAAATTTTGCTACTTAAACAGAAACTTGAAGACTCAAACGCAGTATATATGGAAACACATGCTCAGGCTCACTGGCATATGAATCAGCACATCTACGGGTTAGAGAATCAGCTCAAAGAAGTACTTGTTTCTCAGCAACGTATATCAGCCGATCAAAAGGCAACCCATGCTTTGGTAAATCAATTGTATGATGCCAAAAAGGGGGAAGCTGAAGGAGAAAAGTTGAAATTACTCAAAGAAAAGAAGCAACTTGAAGACGAATTAGAAAGATATAAATCAGATCCAAAGTTCTTAAAGAAAGAATTAACTGACGAGCAGCTCATTGAGAAATATAGTCAACCTGAAGATCGGAGAGCTACTCTTACAAAGGATCTGTGGTTAAAGTTTGTCAAAGATCATAATCCTATCAAAGCCAAGTACAAGGATAAGACTATTGAAGAATCCTTGAAATACTTCTTATCTGATGAACTCTACAATCAGAAAATGGCGCAATATAATAAGATCAAGAAGATTGAAGACAAACTGAAGATTAAAGACAAAGCTGAACAAATGAAAGCTAATGTAGAAGAATTTGAAAAATACTACTTGAATGAATCAGCTTTACCAAAGTTAATTTTATGGAGAAAATGGAAAGAAGGAAGTCAAGTAGACTATAACAAGACCTTTTCTAAGGAAGACTCAAAACTAGAACATGATTATCGTCTACATGACAAAGAGATGAAGTATATCTCAGTTAAACAAAAAGCACAGAAAGAAGTTTAATCTTTAGTCAAATTTATTTGAACAAAATGTAACTATTCCATTTTTTGCGTATTCTAATAAAATCCAGTTTTTCAGTTTTACATTGTTTTGATCTTTAAGCTTTTCTTTTAGGGAGAGTTTTGGCATCATCAAAAATAGGGAAATTGTTGGAAATAAAATTTATGTTTTGATGATAATTCATCATATTTACTCAGAATATTATCTTAACCTCATTGATGAAGTGCTGAAGCTAGCTGTTATAGTGAAAAGCTAAAAGATGTCTAGAATTGAATGTATAGGTTTTACTAGAGTCTGACATTTGTATATGTTATATCAGAAAAGCACTGTAATAGTTAGTGTGTCGTGAAACCGAAAACTAGAAGTCATTTAGAAAGCGGAAATCGTTTAAACAAACAAACAGACTTTAATACACCAATATGAAATCAAGAAGATAAGTTCATTTGAGGACACGGACTCGATTGGCTTATCTAGAAGATTGAAGAACCGAGGGTCACAGGACTCGATTATAGAAGATTGAAGAACCGAGGGTTCAAACTCAGTTATGAAGATTACAAGTCGAGACTATAAAGTTAGACTTCGAGCAAGTTTGTGGTGACCTGAACTGGCTTTATGGATCTTGTATGAAGGCCTAAGAATCATAAGGACAATGAATTCTTAGAAGATAATTGTTTATGGTGTACTCGATTAAGTCAATTATAATCAGATGTAAACTGGAGTACTGATATTTGAAGAAGAGTAAAATCTCAGTCAATGCTCCAAGTCGATCAAGAAATCGACAAACGATGAACACAAATATAAAATCGATCGAGAAACTCATTTTGTTATGTCATCCATCCAACAAACTGATAGTACAGTCGAACGTTTTAAAAGAAGCAATTTTATTGGATGAAATACTGACACATCAGAACGGTCAGAAAATATAGCCGTTACAAGATAGACGTTCATTCAATTCGAATTCATACAAGATGAACGTTGGACCTCGCACTATAAATAGAGGACTTTGCACCAAGGATCAAATACGAAGATTTAACAAAATTATTAAGATCAACAAGCATCTTGTGCACTAGTCTTAGTTATTCGAATTGCTACCATCTCTGCGCTATAACAAGATCATATCAAGAATTTTTCAAGTGTTCAAGCTACACGAAATTTATCAAGATCCGTACACTTTGAAGAACCACAAACAAGAATCAATTTATTGATTCTCATTAACTTTGATTCTACATCAAAGGTTTAGACTGTGAAGCAAACCGGGAAGGTCTTGCCAAGGACAGTTGTTACAAGCAGTCGGGTAGATTGTGTTTGTGGTGGTAGCTGGTGAAGAGGCATACGTAACCCTTCAAGGACCAGTGTTCAAGCAATTGAAGAGCAGCAATTCTACCTGTTCTACAAGTGTTTAGATAGTGAAGCTAGGGATTAGCCAAGGACTATTGTTTAGGACTTTTTGTAACAGCTCACCTCAAGAAGTTCTAGTGGAATTTTCCTCCTACACCATAGGGGAAGAGAGGACTGACAGGGTTACACCACCTGGAACCTCTATAATATTTGCCTCATTTACTTTACGCATTTATTTATTTACTTTGCATTTATCTACAACATTCTGAGAATTGATTGTTATACAACTTACAGCTCACAGACTGACATTCACCAGAGTTGAGTTTAACACACTCTGCTTTCACTTAGAATAACAAGATCAAGATAAAGGCTTGAATTATATCCGCTGGCGGTTGACTCAGTTTTTGGTTAAGTCAGTTTGACTTAAACTCAGCTCAGTCAACTTAACTCCACACAAGTTTTAACTGAACCGTAATTTGTTTTAAATCAAGTTTTTGGTGACAAGTTTATTCACTCCCCCTTTAAACTTGTGTTAGTTTTTCCAAGGGACCAACAAACTTCAAGATTTGCAGAGAATCTGAATAAACGAACACGAGCAGAAGCTATTGATTAAGCTCCGATAGCATGATCAAGTTGAATTTCTCATTGAATACAAAACAGAACTAATACAGAGAAGAAAGTAGGAAGAAGATGTGAAAGATGAACTAGAGAGAATCGAAGAATATGTATTATTGATACTCAAAGTCTGAGTCTAATTGATGATGTACACTTGCTTTATATAACAACAAGTGGCGGTTACAAGAGGATGGTAATTAACTTAACTAACCCTATAACTAACTAACTAACTAACTTAAGTAAACTTCACTTGCAATGAAGTGCATGACGAGGGGTTTGATAGCGCTAAATGAGTCATAAATGGTCCGGTCAACTGTTTAAGACCGCCGTTCTCGCTTGGTCTAAAATGACTAACCCGAATTGACAAAACATTTATGTCTCACAATTATATGGTAGTGATGCACTTCCCCACTTTCAACGTGGGATATCACGGTATACATGGCTAGATCAAACAATGCATACATGGCTAGAAAGTACAAATTAATATATGTTGACAAATGAATGACCTTTTCTATCACTTTCATTTTATAACACTAGAAGAAACTGAAAAATCTTCTAATTAACATTTGATTCTTAACTCATATAAAGAACGAAAAATTGAATTTTTGGAATTTAAAATGAAAATTGACTTGCTAATTGTTTCTTTATAAACTAGTATTGGACGTAAAACCATAAATTAAGGGTTATTACTTACATACTATCGATTTTATCGGTGCACTACACAAAAAACACAAATTCAACCTTCAGACTGTTGATTTTTGAATTAACAATCATCTTTTCCAAGATTGATTCTGTAAAAGTCGATTCGTGATCCAAAAATCGATTTGAAAATCGTTTTTGTATGGTGCAAATGTACCAATATTGATAAAGTCACATAAGAAAACAAAACAAAAGGTAAAATATCAGTAATTTCTTTTCTTCCTCATCGATCTTTCTTACAATAAACAGCAATGCTACGGGCAAAATATCAGTAATTTTTTTTTCGGTGATCCTCATCGATCTAGATGATCATCTAGATCTCACAATAAAATATTATATTATTGAAACCACTCTATAATAAAATATATTATTGAAAAAGTCGTGCTTCGATGATCGATTCATTTAAAAAAGAGTTTTGAATAATCTAATCTCTCCTGTACACCTTATGATATAAACTTATAATTTTCGTAAAACAAAACGCCATTGATTCGGAAATCAGTAGGGTATCGGTATAAGATTTTGGAATGCGAAGATTACAGCTAGAATATGTGCCGGCAACGGCAACACTATAAATTTGACCTTTAATTTAAGGAAGAAAAAAAAAAATTCACATAAACTTATACTTATCACTTTTCTGGTAGAAGAAGTAATGGCTAAGTTGGCTTTGATCGTACTTTCGATGCTGATTGTTGCACAGGTAAAGACTTATATTACGGGACCGAGAAGTAATATATGTATACATGGTGAGACTTTAACGATTTTTAAATTTTATTTGTTGAAGGTTATGGAAGCGAAGAAAGGAGAAGATGATGATACAACCATAGTTGGACGGAAATTACTTGGAAGCCAAGCTTTCCGGCCAATAAGAATAATGCCGGATTTGGAGGACCTGTGTCTAGAAGAAATCTGTGACGGGGGTGGCAAATGTACGAAGCCATGCAAATGCGCTAGATACAGCACTAATTCTTGCTACATCCCTGATCCGTCAGAGCCTGATGATGAGGAACATTGATAGCGATTGATTACATATATACTTGAGGCGGAATGTGAATGCACTTGAGCCGGTTTCCAACAGACACTATGCCATAATCCTTTGTTTTCTCTCAATTTCATGTGTGTTTTTAGAATGCATACACACTTAATAATGAGCCGATATCAGATTCCACAGGCATGCAGGCATTCTGCATGCATGCCAGAGCTCTATCGTCATGTTTTACTTACATCGTTGTATGTGTTTTGTTTGATCAAATCAGTACCTTTCGATGTTTCTAATAATAAAGGAAATGATCCATGCTCGGACATAATTTTCTGTCGGTAAAACTTTTTAATTTTATTTTCTTTCTATTATATTAATTATTTATGGTTTTCTTCGATATCTTATTGAAAATCACTAGAAACTAATGAACACAACAAAACCAATCAACTTGAACCAGATCGAAAACCGAAAACCGAAAAGAAATCCTAGAAAACCAAACCCAATGAAAACCAAAGTTTTTAGTTTTGTTTTAAACCTAATACTCTATTGGTTTGGAGTGATTTTAACGGTTGTGCCACAACAAGTGACACAACCGTTGATAATAATGTATCTAAATTGAGCAGATGTAAATCTAATATGATCAACGGTGTAGATCACCGTTGTGTCACTCGTTGTGACACAACTGTCACTACAAGAAAACTGGTTTAAAGGACGACATTTTGTCGTCCCTTTAAAGCCATTGTCATCCCTTCAAATGTTTAAAGGGCCGACACGTCGTCCCTATAAAGACATCCCTTCTGCTTTGTCCCTTTAAACAACGGACTCCTTTGAAGGGACGACAAAATCGTCCCTTTAAAGGTATGCTGACGTGACACGTACTTTTCTAAGAAATTTCAACGTGCTGACATGACAAACTTTTAAGGGACGACATTATCATCCCTATAAACATAATTCATTTTATTTTATTAAAAAAATAATATGAGGAAAATTTTAAATTTTTTTATAAGAATATTTGAAGGGACGACATTGTCGTCCCTTAAAAGCATTTATATTTAGTTTCAATAATAAAATACAATACGAAAAAACAATATTTTTTATCAAAAAACATTTAAAGGGACGACATTGTCGTCCCTTAAAAGCATTTATATTTAGTTTTAATAATAAAATTCAATACGAAAAAACAATATTTTTTATCGAAAAACATTTAAAGGGACGACATTGTCGTCCTTTAAAAGCATTTATATTTAGTTTTAATAATAAAATTCAATACGAAAAAACAATATTTTTTATAGAAAAACATATTTAAAGGGACGACATTTGTCGTCCCTTAAAATATATTTGGGAAAATAATAATTTAATAATAATAATTTAGGAAAACATTTAAAGGGACGACACGTATTTGTGGGACGATATATGTCGTCTCTATATACGGAAAAATTTTCAGAATGCATTTAAATGTCATGTCCCCTTTAAACAAATAAAATTTCCATAAATTAATTTAAAGGGATGACATGTCGTCCCTTTAAATATATTTTTTTAATAATTTTTGTTTTTTTGATGGCCTCCCATGCTATTTACATCAAACCAATCTGTTTTCTAAAATCAATAACAAATTATAAGAGGGAATTCATAACAAAACACTCGGTAAATATGTAAGAAAGGAACAATTAACTCGAGGAAGAATATAACAAAATAAAATTTATGAGATTTAGAAACACGTGAGCAAGAAAATGTGAAGAAAGACCAGTAATAATACCATTACAAACTCAACAAAAGCTATCATGGTAGAATGATGGTAGTCGCCAAGTAATCTCAAGCTACCAACTTGTGAAAAAAAAGGCATAATAACACAATTCATTACCAATCTGTACAAGCAACATCGCTAATCTTTTTCATATAGAACTAGCTAACAACCTCTCCACACATGGTTTCAAAGAAGATCTTGATCTCTGCGGGGGTTAACTTGTACATACAAGGTAATATTCCTAAGTACGACTCAATAAGACCATTTTTGACAAACAAATTAGGATGATTTTGTATTGTATTTGCATTGCCTTTACAAAAAAAAAAATGATTTGACTCATACCAGAAGCAAGAACAGCTTGGGTGGCAAGAGCACAATCCCACACTTGACTTTCAAAGCTCTGCAAATGAAAGAAGCTATGTAAGCTATGTCAACTTTATTTCATTCATTGTCATATATATTCCAATGAATCCAAACACATTTTCATTCCATCTTCAGCAAGCCACAAGTAATCTGGCACTCTAGCTAGATGATACTTGAATTCATCACAATTAGGATCATGCGCCCACAAGCACATCATTTGCAAACTCTGCAATATTGTAAACAAGAAGATTTGCATATTTCCATGATCGTCGCTAACCCATAATTTGTTTTAAATCAAGTTTTTGGTGACAAGTTTATTCACCCCCCTCTAAACTTGTGTTAGCCTTTCCAAGGGACCAATCTGAATCTAAACCTAAGGAAATAGAAGAAGCTTTGAAAGATCCAGACTGGATATTAGCTATGAAAGAAGAATTGAATGAATTTGAAAGAAATCAAGTATGAGAATTGGTAGAAAGACCAGTTCATGTGAATATCATTGGAACCAAATGGGTTTTCAGAAACAAACTTGATTAAGATGGGAATATCATCAGAAACAAATCTAGGCTTGTAGCTAAAGGATATTCTCAAGCAGAAGGCATAGACTTTGATGAAACTTATGCACCAGTTGCAAGATTGGAGGCAATCAGGCTATTTTTTGCCTTTGCAGCTCACAAAAAGTTCAAAGTATACCAGATGGACGTTAAAAGTGCGTTTTTGAATGGAATTCTTGAAGAAGTGTTTGTTCGACAACCACCTGGATTCGAGATCCAAGATCAAGCTGATATAGTTTTCGACTAGAGAGCTCTTTATGGACTTAAACAAGCACCAAGAGCTTGGTATGAAACTCTATCTCAGTTTCTAGTGGATAATGGATTTATCAAAGGAACTATCGACAAAACATTATTCGAATGAAAAATGAAGAGAACACTCTACTTGTTCGAGATCTATGTTGATGACATCATTTTTGGATCGAAAAATGAATAGTTATGTGAGAAATTTGCAAGTTTAATGAAGAGAAAATTTGAGATGAGTATGATGGGAGAATTGAATTATTTTCTTGGATTACAAGTTAAACAATTAGATGATGGAATTTTCATTCACCAAACCAAGTATACAAGAGAACTTGTCAAAAGTTTGGTATGGAGAAATCAACTGGAATTTCTACACCAATGGGACCAACATCGAGGCTAGATGAAGACAAAGAAGGAAAAGATGTTGATCAAACACTTTACGAGAAGAATGATTGGAAGCTTACTCTTTCTCACGGCAAGTAGGCGGATATATCTTTTACTGTTGGTGTATGTGCAAGATTTCAGTCAAAACGAAAGGAAAGCCATCTCACAGTTGTAAAAAGGACCTTGAAGTATCTGAAAGATACAAATGGAGTTGGAATTTGGTATTCAAGAGAAGGATAATTCAAGCTGATATCTTACTCAGACTCAGATTATGCAGGATGCAAAGTGGACAGAAAGAGAACCTCAGGCACATGTCAGCTACTAGGAAATAGACTTGTGTCTTGGTTTAGCAAAAAGCAAAACTCTATCTCAACTTCAACAGCTGAAGCAAAATATATAGCAGCTGGAAGTTGTTGTGCTCAAGTTTTATGGATTAGACAGCAATTAAGAGATTATGGGATAGAAGAAGGAATGATTCTCATAATGTGTGATAACACAAGCGCAATTGCAATAACTGACAATCCAGTTTTACACTCAATGACGAAACACATTGATGTGCGTCACCACTTTATAAGAGATCATGCATAGAAAAAGGATATTACAGTTCTTTATGTACCTACTGAAGATCAGTTGGCTGATATCTTTACAAAGCCATTGGACAAAGAAAGATTTGCCAAACTAAGAACTGAATTAGGGATAATTAAAGTTAGTTAAGTCAGTTAAGCCAGAGATTCGTCAAGGGGATTAATATTTGTTATCTTTGGGTGCCCTCACTTATGATTAGTCATTGACATCAACAATCTCAAAGCGATTAACTAAAAGCGAAAGACTTAATGGAATCAAAAATCAAACCGAAAAATGCTTTTACTCTAGTCAACTTAAGTCAAAGGTTGATAAGATAAAACCGGCAATGGTTATATAGCATTTAATTAACGCAGTTCTTTGTCGTCGAATATATTGCGTGTACACCATTCTTCGTCGAACAATACATGTCTTGGTTACACAAACCATCATGGTATTTGAAAAGTTGTACTAATCAACCGCCAGTACATCATCCCTATATATCCAACCCTCGTTCACACTCTCCTAAATTAGACGTTTCAAAATTCTTTTAAACTCAATCTTTTTCTTGAAAACAAAAATTCAGATTTTTCATAACCCTTTCATCTCAAAACTTGATTTTTGTGTTCACACTCAACTCATAAATGACCACCTTAAAGAAATCACAAGAAGAAAGATTGATCACAGAGTTAGATGTGTATAGATTTGAAATTTATGAAACTATGTGCAACAACACTCTGTTAGCGAGTTATATCTGCGAGAAGATTCAGAAACAACCAGGATTAAGAAATATCCTGGAGGTCACCTTCAATGAAAAACGTGATGTGGAAGGAATTTTACAGTTTTGGGAGAATATGCGTTTGGTAAGAGACTCTTTATTCACTACAGTTCATGGACATCGCATTATTATCAATGAAAGAGTCATGAGGTCACTATTTGGTTTCACAAATTCATCTGTGACATTAATAGATTTGACTTCTCTACCACTGAAAAGGGACGCCTTTCTTAGGCAGATTACATTATCTAAAGAACCAGTAGAAATTGGTATTCATGTTGATAAACTCAAGCCAGAGTTTAGATTTCTCAGCCGATGGCTCAGCAAACATGTTATTGGAAAATCCAAAGGAATTAGTACACTATCAAATGACAATGTTTATCTGATGAACATAAGAAGGAAGGGAAGAAAGCAAGACAAAGCTGCAGCTACTGAGGAAATTGCACCATGTAAGAACAACTTCCCAACCTGAAGCTAGACAGAAAATTGTGTCTCAGCAGGAAGCTGAACACAAAGGAATCAAGCAGAAGGCTGATTCAGCAAAAGAAAGATCAGTTGTAAAATGTTTGTACCCAGGAACTTCAAGTAAGAAAGCACCAACTGAGGGGGAACAACAAGAACTGACAACTAAAGTTACAAAGGAAAATATCACTGCTGATTACACTTCTCAATCAGATCAGCAATCAGTCTCAGCTTTTTAAGCTGACAGAATTATCAAGCTAATGAAGATAAAACTCAAACCAGAAGATTCTCGTGATGCTATCTTACAATCTGAAGAAAAGTTACTCTTGAAGGAATTGGAAATTAGAGATCTATATACTTTGTTTCCCATGTCAGAGTTTCTTTCAAATTGCTTCAATAGATTCACTGAACTAGCTCAACGAAGATCGGCCACATCATCTATTCCTGAAGATATGTCAAAGAAGAAAGATGATGATGAAGATGACAATTCAAGAAAAGAAGCTGATATGACTGCAGTTTTACAGACAGACACTCAACCTCAACCTCTAGCTACGCAAACTGTAACTCAGCAAGAAAATTTGCCAGTTGGAAATCAGACAACTGACAATCAGCAAGCAGCTAATGGAATTAATATTCAGCAACTTATGATCATTGAAGATATCACTCTGTCTAAAGATCAAACAGAAGCAACATATGATCCTTCTGATATCCTAACAAAGGATGAATTGTGCAAAGTTCATGAGAACTTGAAGATTGTGCTCAGTCAAAGGGATGCACACAATGGGCTTCTATCAAATATCTCTGGATATCTAGATTATAGAACTAAAACAGATATCTCAGTTCATGCAAGACTAGAGATGATCCATAAGTCAAGTTCCAGTTCTGCTTCAGAAATTTTGCTACTTAAACAGAAACTTGAAGACTCAAACGCAGTAGATATGGAAACACATGCTCAGGCTCACTGGTATATGAATCAGCACATCTACGGGTTAGAGAATCAGCTCAAAGAAGTACTTGCTTCTCAGTGATTGAGGTCAAGTTAAATTACTAACTCGATGCCTAAATAACCACTAGCAAGTGAACTAGGTTCAATCGCAGTATAGCTAGATAGAGTCGAGGTCGATCCCACAGAGAATCAATTTGTGGATCCTAACTTAAATAGTCAACTAGTTATTTCGTTTGACAAATACGGTCTATGACCAGCATAAAGTACGAGAAAAGAAAGACACACTCAAACATATAAATAACACATAAACAAATAACGTAATCAACTGCCCAATTATAACCGTGATCCTCTGGATCTAGACAATTTATATAACAACAAGACTTATCAACTATTAATCCGTCCATATTCATTTATAGTGGCTACGGGAGTCATCCTCTTTAACTTGACTTAGCACCGGTAGGTCACTAGATCACTGTGATATTGTTACGTGACTTCGCCTTTTGGTGCCTCCATCTCATATAACTCACACGCTTACGACTCTAAGGATGCCGATATTAACCGTACACCTCGTCCAGGCAACATTCCTTTGGTTAGGCGTACTTCCTAGACGATCACTCAAACTCTCGTCCAACTAACAATTACCAATTTATAGTCTCATGCTAGTTTACGATCTACGTATAAGAAGGTGCGCGCAATTCCCTAATATAACCCTACCTAGATAACGCTGAAAGTCCGAAGATCAATTCATGAGCCTACCTAAGAGTTTTATACGGTATTTCCTTTTACACGTTTTAATTAAATCAAGTGAGTGGCGTAGCCATAGCCATACCTACCGAGATAACAGATTCAATTAAGCTAACCTAATCATAAAGACGTGGTCGATTAACGGATGAAAACAGGTTTGACAACTCTCGGTCGACCGAATAGGTGCTCTCGGTCGATCGAGTGACACCTCTCGGTCACCCGAGAGTCTAACTCCCATTTACATCCCGAACATATTTCTCGGCGTTTCATATACGAATCGGATTATATAGCGAATCATCGAGACATCATATAGACTAATCTAAATGCACGTAAATTAAACACACAGATTCATCCGTAGATGTTAGGTAGAGGACGTAGGGTTTGGGATCCTTATAGACAAGGTATCACCATTGCCCTAACGTCATATCCTAGATCTACATCATCTAGATATGAATACCTACTCAAACAATCAAAGCATAATTGGGAAATTGATTACTTAAAAGAAAACAAGAAGATAAACTAGGGCTTACATGTTTGCAACCCTAGCAACCTCCATAAAACCTAAAGAATCCTTATTTGCTTATTTGTAAATATGAAATAGTATTGGTGAATGCATGATAAAAAATACAAAGGGCTTGTGTTTATATAGAGCCTCAGCCGTCATAGAAAACCGACTTAAAATGCCGACACTCTGAACCCTAACCGACTCAAATAATGTGCCGAACTTCTTCTGGACTGTAGGCCCACTCGGTCGACCGAATGCATGGGCTCGGTCGACCGAGCCTTACATGCTCCTGGCTTTCTCCTCTTTTCTGTCTTGGGCCTCCTGAACTTGTCTGTGATCCATCAAAGCTTTTCCGAAGTCCATCCTTGTGCTCCCAAATGAGTTACTACAAATATAACGTGAAATATAGTCTGTAATATCAAATAATATAATAAAACCTCTTAATACATAATAATGAATCGTAACTCTCGACATATGTAAATTAAGCGTATTACGACTTATTATTACTCTATTATAGCTCTTTTAAACTAGAATCGGGGATAAAGGTCATAGAATAATGGGCACAAAATGACCGTTATCAACTACCCCCCACTTAGCCTTTGATCGTCCCGATCAAAATATCAACAAGTTATTCCCCATAAACTACTCTCCAGTGGTCACAGTATACTGACACAAGAAACTCGAATCAACTCATATCCTCTATGCTCATCAGTTATCCATTATCCACTATTCATCATGAATCGATGTGTTGTGTGCATGTGCATTGAGTTTTAAACATTCGTAGCAAGATTAGAGCTTATGCAAACTTCGTAGTCTTAACCTACCAACTTCAGTATTCCCATTTCTCAAGCCTTTTAATTTTTCAAGCACTAGAATAATAAGCAAGAGCGTATCTATAGGGTTTTGGACCTCGAGACCGAGTACTACTCAAAGCCTCTTAAAGAGTTGAATATTCTTTTCATATCTTCATATTTTTCGGATACTATCAATCTCAAGAAGGAAAACTTTTAGAATTTCCTCTATCTTAGATCAAATATTAGCATCGAATATTACCACAAGCGAGGCTACTTTGGTAACTTACTACAAGCCCAATGTTTTAACATTGTCAAACACAGTGCGTCTCAAGCTTATTACTCACTTTTGTGGCTAGAAGTTTTAGGAACACATCCGACGATAAATTTGACACTAGGTAAGCATAATCAATCATCTATGCAATGTACACATTATAATTTTACCTTTTATAACAAGCGTAGTACATCTCGATTCAATTATTGAATAAGTGAATAATAAACAACTACTTGCAACGGACAATATGAATATCATTAAGTTTACTAATCAAGAAATCGCAGGAGTATAAAGTGATCACGTACTCATGAAATATGGTTTACTTCTTATTAGATATAATTATCGAGGACTTCACAAAAGTAAATGTGATTCTAAGTTTAAATTTAAAATTTTTTTATTTTTTTATTTACTATTTGATATATGGGAACATATGGAATTACTCATTTGAGCTAAGTGACTTGTACCCCCCACTTAAACAATGCATTGTCCTCAATGTAAAAAAAAACGAAAGAACAAACTCAAAAAAAAGGAACTTAGCTCTGGATAAGCGTGGAAGTTTGAACAAGTCTTAGGACTTCGGCGCAGTTCAACAGCACGAGCATTGGCTCCATAGCGTAGGCGGAAAAATAATCAACGCAACACATATCTTAAACAAGGCTCGCAACTCGTTACAGATTAGTCCAAAGCTGTAATAATCGGAAAAATGGGACCGTAAAAGGTATAACAATTTCCTTAAACATTTTTAAGTCCATTAATTAATGATTACATTTCAATACATTGCAACAAGTCCAAAACATTACATAAGTTCGAATTTAGGAAACAGAGAAACTTGCTCTATATAACACGACATACTAGTAGAAATGAATCAAAATAAAAACTCGTTAACTATAGGAAATGCCAACACTCAAATTAAAATACTTAATCCCATCCTGGATTGAATGGTGCTAGTTGCAAATTGTTCGGTCGGCCACAAGATCATCCTCGGGTTCCCTTCTTGATCGTGGCCGTGAGCGACGGGCGGTGGGACGAGAACTCAAAGATAGGATAGGCATTGGCTCTACATAGAAATCGCCGCCTAACACCGGGCACTCAGCTCCCTCACAGAATGTAGTGATTAGTGAACCAAAAGGTAAGGTATGCCGAGGCTTGAGAGCATCGTCTGTCATCTCCTTGCGTATCAATGCCCCCACATTCACAGGCCATCCCATGTACAACCAATAGATCAAAGTGGCATGAGTATAGTAAACCGTAGATACATGCTTAGCCGGAAGATATTAGAGCGGATAAGCCGATTAAGGCACTTATCCTCCCATCTCCTAAAGTCTGTTTCCGCAAATGTGCGGGCAACCTCCCCTATAGTCCATTCTATTCCTAGATAGGCTCCAACTTCCTCCAACCAAGCATCGGACCCATCAAACGTCGCCATATACTCTGGCCCGTCCTCCGAGATATCCAACCCAAAATAAGCATTAATCGTGCCCGGAGAAATGATAATTGGTCGCCCACGAATAATAACGACATTGGTGTCGGGGTGTATACGCAAATAAGCATAAAATTCTCTTACCCAATTGACGTTGACCCGGCCTGGGGGTGCGACGACATCACGCCATTGATAACTTTCCACCAACTCCAAAAGCTCATCCCCACAATTGTCCAAATCTAGACCCCGAGCTCGATGTGCGGGGCATTAACGAAATGATTAGTAAGCGAAGAATATACCTCCCGACTCGCGAATTGTGGGACCCGTTGATCATTGGAATATCGCCTTCCCACGACCACAAAGCGAGCGGCTCTGCGTCTTCTTGGTGGCATCCTGGCGAGATAAACAGCGTGCCCGTTGAGCGAAAGGGCGGCCCGACTCTCGGTCGACCGAGAGCAATCACTCGGTTGACCGAGTGTGGAGAATCGACAGAAACAGCCTCTGGTCCTCTACCCTTCCCGTGACTGAATCTATTGATCAGAAAAAATTTCGATAGGCTTTTCAAGGTGAGTGAAAATGGTGAAATGGACGAAGATTTTCGAACATTTCCATTTGATTTCTACAGGGGTTTGAGAAAACAAGGTGGATGGAGAATTTGGGATGAAGGAATTGGGGAATAGGAATGAGGAGAATGAAAGAGAGGATGTTGGGTTAAATAGAAAAATGGAGTTTGAAGAAATGGAATGTGATTGGTGTAGAAAAGTTGTTGGGGATTGATGAGGTGGAAAGGTGGAATTTGAAAATTTGAATTGGGATAATAAAGAAGTTGGGAAGAGAAAAAGGTGAATGGTTGGGAAGAGGGAAAGGTGAGTGGGGATGTGTAGAAATTAATGGTGTTGACCATTTTAATAAATTTGACACATACCGTAAAATAACTACAATATATAACAGTGCCAAAATGTATTATTTCACTCTTACCGCAAAGAATTTTCTAACCAATAGGTCGTCTCAAGCATAAAAGCCACCTCATTTTTATCATAAATAAATCAAACAATCTGGTCTAAGCATTTGTAAAATAACGCATTATCATTTCCTTAATCAACAATTTTTTACAAAGATTCAATTGCAAATACTTCACTTCACATGAAAACGATTCGAATAAAAAATTTATTTTGCACATCCTTAACTCAACAGTCGTCGGAACATGGCAAAATAGAAAAAAAACTTCTTATCGTTTCATGCTACTTTTATTTAGAAAAAGAAAAATAAAAATAGAGATAAAAATAATGAAGGATAGAAATAGTTCTACAGTTTAAGTCGGTAGCTCGACTTCCCAAAATATCACTCTCTAAGAATTGTTCTTGACTTGCCAGGTCTTCACCCGACTAACCTTCACCGAAAACGTCTTGCCATTCCTTTGCACGAGTGCCTTTCCGTGGGATGTACGTCTGACGAAAAGGCAATCAAACTGTCCATCTAAACAGGCACCGACTTGCGGGATCGTTTCAGATTTCGATGAGCTTTCTTGATTTCGAACTCTACGAGTTCGCCGCTTGACTCTCCTCCTCCTATCCTTAGGTTTCGAAAACGAGGCTTCAGCATCATCCTTATTAACTACAGGTGCAGGCTGAACAGCTCTATCTCGGCTTAGGATTGTAAGGACCTCTTTCTCATCTCGATCGTCAACATTGTCATCATCACACTCCTCTGAACTTGGAATTACATCCGGTTTAGAACCAACGACTTCTATAATGTTTAAACTTACCGAATAGGGAACTCGTGGTTCTTTATCCCAAAAGTCTCAGAACCTTTAGCATCAAACAATGTGATCTCATGCCTAGTCATACGAATAAGAGCTCTAGAGGTATTAATAAAGGACCTACCCAAGATAATTGGGCTATACGGATGCTCCTCTATGTCCATTACGACCAAATCTATCTTAAACCGAAGTTGTCCGATACCAATGATCATGTTATTCATTTGTCCAGACATGATGGTTCTAGTACTATCCGCGAATCTCACTTTTAGCGGGGTGTTTGTGGGAGTCAGAATCATATTCCTATCGCAAAGGCTTTTAGGGAAAATGTTTAAGCTTGATCCAGAGTCAATTAAAGCCAATCCCAAGTGTGCTTGTTCTAGGGTAACATCTACAAGGAATGCCCCAGGTCATCTAACTTTGGCATTAACCGAGATTCATCTTCAACATATTTTGCCTCCTTAGCACAGTGACTATAGGTCGCTCCATATCTACGCTACTCTCGAACTGGACTCTATCTCCGACATGTAATACATATAATCAATATCTGAATCAAATCCGAATCCGAATCCAAGAAATCACTTCGGGATTTAAAGCACACATACCTCTTTTTACATACGCTTCACTTGCTTCCCTTGACTTCCTGGCTTCCTGAATTCGTTCTTTCATTTTTGCTATTCTCTCCTTCAGCTTTTGCGTCATCGGCTTCATTGGTGTTGTCTTGGTTCGCAAAACGTTAACATCCTCTTCCTTAACCTTGGAAAATTGTTTTGATGACATATTGTTTATCACGAACAATCTTACCTGAGTGATTTAGTTCGATTATCTCGCAACATGAGAAAAACAACAAGCGGTCAATAAACTAACGATCAAGACGATTGCTCATACTGCTTTGCTAGGCTTACAACCTCTTGACGGGAAAAACGAAGCGAAGGGAAAACAATGCCGTCATATAATATTGAACAATGAAAGGGCTCGGTCGATCGAAAGCGGCATTGTTCGATCGACGAACATACAGAACATATATATATAAATATATTTTTTTATTTATTTTACTCACTTGTAAAAGAAAACGAAAAACAAAAACGAAATAAGCAAGTAGATCATTTAAGCGGTTGGACCATTGATTCCCGGCAACGGCGCCAAAAACTTGATTGAGGTCAAGTTAAATTACTAACTCGATGCCTAAATAACCACTAGCAAGTGAACTAGGTTCAATCGCAGATAGCTAGATAGAGTCGAGGCTCGATCCCACAGAGAATCAATTTGTGGATCCTAACTTAAATAGTCAACTAGTTATTTCGTTTGACAAATACGGTCTATGACCAAATAAAGTACGAGAAAGAAAGACACACTCAAACATATAAATAACACATAAACAAATAACGTAATCAACTGCCCAATTATAACCGTGATCCTCTGGATCTAGACAATTTATATAACAACAAGACTTATCAACTATTAATCCGTCCATATTCATTTATAGTGGCTACGGGAGTCATCCTCTTTAACTTGACTTAGCACCGGTAGGTCACTGAATCAACGTGATATTGTTACGTGACTTAGCCTTTTGGTGCCTCCATCTCATATAACTCACACGCTTACGACTCTAAGGATGCCGATATTAACCGTACACCTCGTCCGAGCAACATTCCTTTGGTTAGGCGTATTTCTGAGACGATCACTCAAACTCTCGTCCAACTAACAATTACCGATTTATAGTCTCATGCTAGTTTACGATCTACGATATAAGAAGGTGCGCGCAATTCCCTAATATAACCCTACCTAGATAACGCCAAAGTCCGAAGATCAATTCATGAGCCTACCTAAGAGTTTTATACCGGTATTTCCTTTTTACACGTTTTAATTAAATCAAGTGAGTGACGTAGCCATAGCCATACCTACTGAGATAACAGATTCAATTAAGCTAACCTAATCATAAAGACGTGACTGATTAACGGATGAAAACAGGTTTGACAACTCTCGGTCGACCGAATAGGTGCTCTCGGTCGACCGAGTGACACCTCTCGGTCACCCGAGAGTCTAACTCCCCAGATTTACATCCCCGAACATATTTCTCAGCGTTTCATATACGAATCGGATTATATAGCGAATCATCAGGACATCATATAGACTAATCTAAATGCACGTAAATTAAACACACAGATTCATCCGTAGATGTTAGGTAGAGGACGTAGGGTTTGGGATCCTTATAGACAAGGTATCACCATTGCCCTAACGTCATATCCTAGATCTACATCATCTAGATATGAATACCTACTCAAACAATCAAAGCATAATTGGGAAATTGATTACTTAAAAGAAAACAAGAAGATAAACTAGGGCTTACATGTTTGCAACCCTAGCAACCTCCATGAAACCTAAAGAATCCTTATTTGCTTATTTGTAAATATGAAATAGTATTGGTGAATGCATGATAAAAATACAAAGGGCTTGTGTTTATATAGAGCCTCGGCCGTCATAGAAAACCGACTTAAAATGCCGACACTCAACCCTAACCGACTCAAATAATGTGCCGAACTTCTTCGACTCAGAGGCCCACTCGGTCGACCGAATGCATGGGCTCGGTCGACCGAGCCTTACATGCTCTCGGCTTTCTCCTCTTTCTCGCCTTGGGCCTCCCGAACTTGTCTCGTGATCCATCAAAGCTTTTCCAAGTCCATCCTTGTGCTCCCAAATGAGTTACTACAAATATAACGTGAAATATAGTCTCAGTAATATCAAATAATATAATAAAACCTCTTAATACATAATAATGAATCGTAACTCTCGACATATGTAAATTAAGCGTATTACGACTTATTATTACTCTATTATAGCTCTTTTAAACTAGAATCGGGGATAAAGGTCATAGAATAATGGGCACAAAATGACCGTTATCACTCAGCAACGTATATCAGCCGATCAAAAGGCAACCCATGCTTTGGTAAATCAATTGTATAATGCCAAAAAGGGGGAAGCTGAAGGAGAAAAGCTGAAATTACTCAAAGAAAAGAAGCAACTTGAAGACAAATTAGAAAGATATAAATCGATCCAAAGTACTTAAAGAAAGAATTAATCGACGAAGCAAATTTCATTGAGAAATATAGTCAACTGAAGATCGGAGAGCTACTCTTACAAAGGATCTGTGGTTAAAGTTTGTCAAAGATCATAATCCTATCAAAGCCAAGTACAAGGATAAGACTATTGAAGAATCCTTGAAATACTTCTTATCGATGAACTCTACAATCGTAAAATGGCGCAATATAATAAGATCAAGAAGATTGAAGACAAATCAAGATTAAAGACAAAAATTTGAACAAATGAAAGCTAATGTAGAAGAATTTGAAAAATACTACTTGAATGAATCAGCTTTACCAAAGTTAATTTTATGGAGAAAATGGAAAGAAGGAAGTCAAGTAGACTATAACAAGACCTTTTCTAAGGAAGACTCAAAACTAGAACATGATTATCGTCTACATGACAAAGAGATGAAGTATATCTCGGCTTAAACAAAAGCACACGAAAAGAAGTTTAATCTTTAGTCAAATTTATTTGAACAAAATGTAACTATTCCGCTTTTTTGCGTATTCTAATAAAATCCAGTTTTTTCGCTTTACATTGTTTTGATCTTTAAGCTTTTCTTTTAGGGAGAGTTTTGGCATCATCAAAAAGGGGGAAATTGTTGGGAATAAAATTTATGTTTTGATGATAATTCATCATATTTACTCAGAATATTATCTTAACCTCATTGATGAAGTCTTTGGCTAGTTTATTATAGTGAAAAGCTAAAAGATGTCTAGAATTGAATGTATAGGTTTTACTAGAGTCTGACATTTGTATATGTTATATCAGAAAAGCACTGTAATAGTTAGTGTGTCGTGAAACTGAAAACTAGAAGTCATTTAGAAAACTGGAAATCGTTTAAACAAACAAACAG
Organism: Gentiana macrophylla; assembly: GCA_026214975.1. Taxonomy (NCBI): domain Eukaryota; kingdom Viridiplantae; phylum Streptophyta; class Magnoliopsida; order Gentianales; family Gentianaceae; genus Gentiana; species Gentiana macrophylla. The sequence goes on along the minus strand of CM047813.1, from coordinate 77,707,289 downwards.
ACTCAGAATACACCAATATGAAACTGAAGAAGATAAGTTCGCTGAGGGACACGGACTCAGTTGGCTTATCTAGAAGATTGAAGAACTGAGGGTCACAGACTCAGTTATAGAAGATTGAAGAACTGAGGGTTCAAACTCAGTTATGAAGATTACAAGTCGAGACTATAAAGTTAGACTTCAGGCAAGTTTGTGGTGACCTGAACTGGCTTTATGGATCTTGTATGAAGACCTAAGAATCATAAGGACAATGAATTCTTAGAAGATAATTGTTTATGGTGTACTCTGATTAAGTCAATTATAATCAGATGTAAACTGGAGTACTGATATTTGAAGAAGAGTAAAATCTCAGTCAATGCTCCAAGTCAGTCAAGAAACTGACAACTGATGAACACAGTATAAAACTGATCAGGAAACTCAGTTTTTTATGTCAGCCATCCAACAAACTGATAGTATAGTCGAACGTTTTAAAGGAAGCAATTTTATTGGATGAAATATTGACACATCAGAACGGTTAGAAAATATAGCCGTTACAAGATAGACGTTGATTCAATTCGAATTCATACAAGATGAACGTTGGACCTCACACTATAAATAGAGGACTTTGCACCAAGGATCAAATACGAAGATTTAACAGAATTATTAAGATCAACAAGCATCTTGTGCACTAGTCTTAGTTATTCGAATTGCTATCATCTCTGCGCTATAACAAGATCATATCAAGAATTTTTTCAAGTGTTCAAGCTACACAGAATTTATCCAGATCCAGACACTTTGAAGAACCACAAACAAGAATCAATTTATTGATTCTCATTAACTTTGATTCTACATCAAAGGTTTAGACTGTAAAGCAAACCGGGAAGGTCTTGCCAAGGGCCAGTTGTTACAAGCGATCGGGTAGGTTTGTGTTTGTGGTGGTAGGCGGGTGAAGAGGCATACGTAACCCTTCAAGGACCAAAGTGTTCAAGCAATTGAAGAGCAACAATTCTACCTGCTCTACAAGTGTTTAGATAGTGAAGCTAGGGGATTAGCCAATGACTATTGTTTAGGACTTTTTGTAATGACTCACCTCAAGAAGTTCTAGTGGAATTTTCCTCCTACACCATAGGGAAGAGAGGGTGACAAGATTACACCACCCTGAACCTCTATAATATTTGCCTCATTTACTTTACGCATTTATTTATTTACTTAGCATTTATCTACAACATTCTGAGAATTGATTGTTATACAACTTACAACTCACAGACTGACATTCACCAGAATTCAGTTTAACACACCCTGCTTTCACTTAGAATAACAAGATCAAGAAAAAGGCTAGAATTATATCTGCTGGCGCATCTGGCGGTTGACTCAGTTTTTGGTTAAGTCAGTTTGACTTAAACTCAGCTTAGTCAACTTAACTCCACACAAGTTTTAACTGAACCGTAATTTGTTTTAAATCAAGTTTTTGGTGACAAGTTTATTCACCCCCCCTCTAAACTTGTGTTAGCCTTTCCAAGGACCAACAAACTTCAAGATTTGCAGAGAATCAATAAACGAACACGAAAGCGTAAGCTAATGATTAAGCTCCGATACCATGATCAAGTTGAATTTCTCATTGAATACAAAACAGAACTAATACATAGAAGAAAGTAGGAAGAAGATGTGAAAGATGAACTAGAGAGAATCGAAGAATATGTATTATTGATACTCAAAGTCTGAGTCTAATTGATGATGTACACTTGCTTTATATAACAACAAGTGGCAGTTACAAGAGGATGGTAATTAACTTAACTAACCCTATAACTAACTAACTAACTAACTTAAGTAAACTTCAGCTTGCAATAGAGGTCTGTGATAGGGTTTGATAGCGCTAAATGAGTCATAAATGGTCCGGTCAATCATTAAGACCGCCCGCTCTCGCTTGGTCTAAAATGACTAACCCGAATTGACAAAACATTTATGTCTCACAATTATATGGTAGTGATGCACTTCCCCACTTTCAACGTGGGATATCACGGTATACATGGCTAGATCAAACAATGCATACATGGCTAGAAAGTACAAATTAATATATGTTGACAAATGAATGACCTTTTCTATCACTTTCATTTTATAACACTAGAAGAAACTGAAAAATCTTCTAATTAACATTTGATTCTTAACTCATATAAAGAACGAAAAATTGAATTTTTGGAATTTAAAATGAACATTGACTTGCTAATTGTTTCATTATAAACTCGTATAGGACGTAAAAGTATAAATTAAGGGTTATTATTTACACACTATCAATTTTATCAGTGCACTACACAAAAAACACAAAATCAATTCTCAGAATGTCGATTTTTGAATTAACAATCATCTTTCCCAAGATCGATTTCGGAAAGTCAATTATTGAGCCAAAAATCGATTTGAAAATCGTTTTTGTATGGTGCAAATGCACTAATATTGATAATGTCACATAAGAAAACAAAACAAAAAGGTACAATATATATCAGTAATTTTCTTTTCTTCCTCATCGATCTTTCTTATAATAAACAGCAATGCTACGGGCATATCCGTGTACCTTACGGTGTCTTGTAATGGTGATCTTCATCATTGATTGATTCATGCGAGAATCTAGATGATCATCTAGATCTCTGATGCATCAACGATGAAGATCACCGCCATTATATGACACACGGATGTGCCCGTAGCACCACTCTATAATAAAATATATTATTGAAAAAGTCGTGCTTTGATGTTTACATCGATTCATTTAAAAAAGTGTTTTGAACAATCTGATATGAACACCAAATGATATTATATTGTAAATTATGCGTATTTTTCCTGAACACCAAATGATATGAACTTACAATTTTCGTAAAACAAAACGCCATTGATTCGGAAATCGGTAGGGTATCTGTATAAGATTTTGGATCGCGAAGATTACAGCTAGAATATGTGCCGGCAACACTATAAATTTGAGCTTTAATTTATGGAAAGAAGAAAAAAAAAAATTTCACATAAACTTATACTTATCAGTTTTCTTGTAGAAGAAGTAATGGCTAAGTTGGCTTTGATCGTACTTGGGATGCTGATTGTTGCACAGGTAAAGACATATATTATGGGACCAAGAAGTAATATATGTATACATGGTGAGACTTTAACGATTTTTAAATTTTATTTGTTGAAGGTTATGGAAGCGAAGAAAGGATGATTATACAACCATAGTAGGAAGGAAATTACTTGGAAGCCAAGCTTTCCGGCCAATAAGAATAATGCCGGATTTGGAGGACCCGTGTCTAGAAGATATCTGTGATGGTGGTGGCAAATGTACGAAGCCATGCAAATGCGCTAGATACAAAGACTAATTCTTGCTACATCCCTCGATCCGTCGAGCCTGATGATGAGGAACATTGATAGCGATTGATTACATATATACTTGAGGCGGAATGTGAATGCACTTGAGCCGGTTTCCAACAGACACTATGCCATAATCCTTTGTTTTCTCTCAATTTCATGTGTGTTTTTTAGGTACGTACACACTTAATAATGAGCCGATATCGATTCCACAGGCATGCATGCAGCATGCATGCGAGAGCTCTATCGTCATGTTTTACTTACATCGTTGTATGTGTTTTGTTTGATCAAATCGGTACCTTTCGATGTTTCTAATAATAAAGGAAATGATCCATGCTCGGACATAATTTTCTGTCGGTAAAACTTTTTAATTTTATTTTCTTTCTATTATATTAATTATTTATGGTTTTCTTCGATATCTTATTGAAAATCACTAGAAACTAATGAACACAACAAAACCAATCAACTTGAACCAGATCGAAAACCGAAAACCGAAAAGAAATCCTAGAAAACCAAACCCAATGAAAACCAAAGTTTTTAGTTTTGTTTTAAACCTAATACTCTATTGGTTTGGAGTGATTTTAACGGTTGTGCCACAACAAGTGACACAACCGTTGATAATAATGTATCTAAATTGGCGGATGTAAATCTAATATGATCAACGGTGTAGATCACCGTTGTGTCACTCGTTGTGACACAACTGTCACTACAAGAAAACTGGTTTAAAGGACGACATTTTGTCGTCCCTTTAAAGCCATTGTCATCCCTTCAAATGTTTAAAGGGCCGACACATCGTCCCTATAAAGACATCCCTTCTGCTTTGTCCCTTTAAACAACGGACTCCTTTGAAGGGACGACAAAATCGTCCCTTTAAAGGTATGCTGACGTGACACGTACTTTTCTAAGAAATTTCAACGTGCTGACATGACAAACTTTTAAGGGACGACATTATCATCCCTATAAACATAATTCATTTTATTTTATTAAAAAATTAATATGAGGAAAATTTTAAATTTTTTTATAAGAATATTTGAAGGGACGACATTGTCGTCCTTAAAAAGCATTTATATTTAGTTTCAATAATAAAATACAATACTTAAAAAACAATATTTTTTATCAAAAACATTTAAAGGGACGACATTGTGTCGTCCTTTAAAAGCATTTATATTTAATTTTAATAATAAAATTCAATACGAAAAAACAATATTTTTTATCGAAAAACATTTAAAGGGACAACATTGTCGTCCTTTAAAAGCATTTATATTTAGTTTTAATAATAAAATTCAATACGAAAAAACAATATTTTTTATAGAAAACATATTTAAAGGGACGACATTTGTCGTCCCTTAAAATATATTTGGGAAAATAATAATCTAATAATAATAATTTAGGAAAACATTTAAAGGGACGACACATATTTGTGGGACGATATGTCGTCTCTATATACGGAAAAATTTTCCAGAAATGCATGGCGTCCCTTTAAACAAATAAAATTTCCATAAATTAATTTAAAGGGATGACATGTCGTCCCTTTAAATATTTTTTTTAATAATTTTTTTGTTTTCGCATGGCCTCCCATGCTATTTACATCAAACCAATCCTGTTTTTTCTAAAATCAATAACAAATTATAAGAGGGAATTCATAACAAAACACTCGGTAAATATGTAAGAAAGGAACAATTAACTCGAGGAAGAATATAACAAAATAAAATTTATGAGATTTAGAAACACGTGAGCAAGAAAATGTGAAGAAAGACCAGGTAATACCATTACAAACTCAACAAAAGCTATCCTGGTAGAATGATGGTAGTCGCCAAGTAATCTCAAGCCACCACACCTGAAAAAAAAAAAAGGCATAATAACACAATTCATTACCAAGCTGCATAAGCAAAGCGACTAATCTTTTTCATAGAACTAGCTAACAACCTCTCCACACATGGTTTCAAAGAAGATCTTGATCTCTGCAGGGTTAACTTGTACATACAAGGTAATATTCCTAAGTACGACTCAATAAGACCATTTTTGACAAACAAATTAGGATGATTTTGTATTGTATTTGCATTGCCTTTACAAAAAAAAATGATTTGACTCATACCAGAAGCAAGAACAGCTTGGGTGGCAAGAGCACAATCCCACACTTGACTTTCAAAGCTCTGCAAATGAAAGAAGCTATGTAAGCTATGTCAACTTTATTTCATTCATTGTCATATATATTCCAATGAATCCAAACCTGCATTTTCATTCCATCTTCAGCAAGCCACAAGTAATCTGGCACTCTAGCTAGATGATACTTGAATTCATCACAATTAGGATCATGCGCCCACAAGCACATCATCTGCAAACTCTGCAATATTGTAAACAAGAAGATTTGCATATTTCCATGATCGTCGCTAACCCATAATTTGTTTTAAATCAAGTTTTTGGTGACAAGTTTATTCACCCCCCTCTAAACTTGTGTTAGCCTTTCCAAGGGACCAATCTGAATCTAAACCTAAGGAAATAGAAGAAGCTTTGAAAGATCCAGACTGTATATTAGCTATGAAAGAAGAATTGAATGAATTTGAAAGAAATCAAGTATGAGAATTGGTAGAAAGACCAGTTTATGTGAATATCATTGGAACCAAATGGGTTTTCAGAAACAAACTTGATTAAGATGGGAATATCATCAGAAACAAATCTAGGCTTGTAGCTAAAGGATATTCTCAAGCAGAAGGCATAGACTTTGATGAAACTTATGCACCAGTTGCAAGATTGGAGGCAATCAGGCTATTTTTTGCCTTTGCAGCTCACAAAAAGTTCAAAGTATACCAGATGGACGTTAAAAGTGCGTTTTTGAATGGAATTCTTGAAGAAGTGTTTGTTCGACAACCACCTGGATTCGAGATCCAAGATCAAGCTGATATAGTTTTCAGACTAGGAGAGCTCTTTATGGACTTAAACAAGCACCAAGAGCTTGGTATGAAACTCTATCTCAGTTTCTAGTGGATAATGGATTTATCAAAGGAACTATCGACAAAACATTATTCAGAATGAAAAATGAAGAGAACACTCTACTTGTTCAGATCTATGTTGATGACATCATTTTTGGATCAGAAAATGAATAGTTATGTGAGAAATTTGCAAGTTTAATGAAGAGAAAATTTCAGATGAGTATGATGGGAGAATTGAATTATTTTCTTGGATTACAAGTTAAACAATTAGATGATGGAATTTTCATTCACCAAACCAAGTATACAAGAGAACTTGTCAAAAGTTTGGTATGGAGAAATCAACTGAATTTCTACACCAATGGGGACCAACATCAAAGCTAGATGAAGACAAAGAAGGAAAAGATGTTGATCAAACACTTTACGAAGAATGATTGGAAGCTTACTCTTTCTCACGGCAAGTAGGCCGGATATATCTTTTCTTGTTGGTGTATGTGCAAGATTTCATCAAAACGAAAGGAAAGCCATCTCACGCTTGTAAAAGGACCTTGAAGTATCTGAAAGATACAAATGGAGTTGGAATTTGGTATTCAAGAGAAGGATAATTCAAGCTGATATCTTACTCAGACTCAGATTATGCAGGATGCAAAGTGGACAGAAAGAGAACCTCGAGGCACATGTCGGCTACTAGAAATAGACTTGTGTCTTGGTTTAGCAAAAAGCAAAACTCTATCTCAACTTCAATAAATTGAAGCAAAATATATAGCAAAGTGGAAGTTGTTGTGCTCAAGTTTTATGGATTAGACGAAGAATTAAGAGATTATATGGATAGAAGAAGGAATGATTCTCATAATGTGTGATAACACAAGCGCAATTGCAATAACGATAATCCAGCTTTACACTCAATGACTAAACACATTGATGTGCGTCCACCACTTTATAAGAGATCATGCATAGAAAAAGGATATTACAGTTCTTTATGTACCTACTGAAGATCAGTTGGCTGATATCTTTACAAAGCCATTGGACAAAGAAAGATTTGCCAAACTAAGAACTGAATTAGGGATAATTAAAGTTAGTTAAGTCAGTTAAGCCAGAGATTCGTCAAGGGGATTAATATTTGTTATCTTTGGGTGCCCTCACTTAACAGATTAGTCATTGACATCAACAATCTCAAACTGATTAACTAAAACTGAAAGACTTAATGGAACTGAAAAACTGAACCCAGAAACAGTTTTACTCTAGTCAACTTAAGTCAAAGGTTGATAAGATAAAACCGACAGCGGTTATATAGCATTTAATTAACGCAGCTCTTTTGTCGAGAATATATTGCGTGTACACCGTGATTCTTTCGAAACAATACATGTCTTGGTTACACAAACCATCATGGTATTTGAAAAGTTGTACTAATCAACCGCCAATTACATCATCCCTATATATCCAACCTCGTTCACACTCTCCTAAATTAGACGTTTCAAAATTCTTTTAAACTCAATCTTTTCTTGAAAACAAAAATTCAGATTTTTCATAACCCTTTCATCTCAAAACTTGATTTTTGTGTTCACACTCAACTCATAAATGACCACCTTAAAGAAATCACAAGAAGAAAGATTGATCACATAGTTAGATGTGTATAGATTTGAAATTTATGAAACTATGTGCAACAACACTCTCATTAGCGAGTTATATCTGCGAGAAGATTCGAAACAACCAGATTAAGAAATATCCTGAGGTCACCTTCAATGAAAAACGTGATGTGGAAGGAATTTTACGAGCTTTGGGAGAATATGCGTTTGGTAAGAGACTCTTTATTCACTACGCTTCATGGACATCCCATTATTATCAATGAAATAGTCATGAGGTCACTATTTGGTTTCACAAATTCATCTGTGACATTAATAGATTTGACTTCTACCACTTTGAAAAGGACGCCTTTCTTAGGCGATTACATTATCTAAAGAACCAAAGAGAAATTGGTATTCATGTTGATAAACTCAAGCCGTAGTTTAGATTTCTCGGCCGATGGCTCAAAGAAACATGTTATTGGAAAATCCAAAGGAATTAGTACACTATCAAATGACAATGTTTATCCGATGAACATAAGAAGGAAGGGAAGAAAGCAAGACAAAGCTGCGCATTTCTGAGAGGAAATTGCACCAAAGAAGAACAACTTCCCAACCTGAAGCCAGTCAGAAAACTGTGTCTCAACAGGAAGCTGAACACAAAGGAATCAAGCGAAAGGCTGATTCAGCAAAAGAAAGATCAGTTGTAAAATGTTTGTACCCAGGAACTTCAAGTAAGAAAGCACCAACTGAGGGGGAACAACAAGAACTGACAACTAAAGTTACAAAGGAAAATATCACTGCTGATTACACTTCTCAATCAGATCAAGAATCGCCTCGACTTTTAAGGTAGCGGAATTATCAAGCTAATGAAGATAAAACTCAAACCAGAAGATTCTCGTGATGCTATCTTACAATCAGAAGAAAAGTTACTCTTGAAGGAATTGGAAATTAGAGATCTATATACTTTGTTTCCCATGTCAGAGTTTCTTTCAAATTGCTTCAATAGATTCACTGAACTAGCTCAACGAAGATCGCCACATCATCTATTCCTCAAGATATGTCAAAGAAGAAAGATGATGATGAAGATGACAATTCAAGAAAAGAAGGCGATATGACTGCAGCTTTCTGAGCATGCACACTCAACCTCAACCTCTAGCTACGCAAATCAGAACTCGGCAAAGAAAATTTGCCGATTGGAAATCGGACAATCGACAATCAAATAAGCGACTAATGGAATTAATATTCAAAAACTTATGATCATTGAAGATATCACTCTGTCTAAAGATCAAACAGAAGCAACATATGATCCTTCTGATATCCTAACAAAGGATGAATTGTGCAAAGTTCATGAGAACTTGAAGATTGTGCTCAGTCAAAGGGATGCACACAATGGGCTTCTATCAAATATCTCTGGATATCTAGATTATAGAACTAAAACAGATATCTCAGTTCATGCAAGACTAGAGATGATCCATAAGTCAAGTTCCAGTTCTGCTTCAGAAATTTTGCTACTTAAACAGAAACTTGAAGACTCAAACGCAGTAGATATGGAAACACATGCTCAGGCTCACTGGCATATGAATCAGCACATCTACGGGTTAGAGAATCAGCTCAAAGAAGTACTTGCTTCTCAAAGAACGATATCACCGATCAAAAGGCAACCCATGCTTTGGTAAATCAATTGTATGATGCCAAAAAGGGAAAAGTCAAGGAGAAAAGCTGAAATTACTCAAAGAAAAGAAGCAACTTGAAGACAAATTAGAAAGATATAAATCGGGATCCAAAGTAGTTAAAGAAAGAATTAATCGACGAAGCGACTCATTGAGAAATATAGTCAACTCAAGATCGGAGAGCTACTCTTACAAAGGATCTGTGGTTAAAGTTTGTCAAAGATCATAATCCTATCAAAGCCAAGTACAAGGATAAGACTATTGAAGAATCCTTGAAATACTTCTTATCCGATGAACTCTACAATCGAAAAATGGCGCAATATAATAAGATCAAGAAGATTGAAGACAAATCAAGATTAAAGACAAAGTTTGAACAAATGAAAGCTAATGTAGAAGAATTTGAAAAATACTACTTGAATGAATCAGCTTTACCAAAGTTAATTTTATGGAGAAAATGGAAAGAAGGAAGTCAAGTAGACTATAACAAGACCTTTTCAAAGGAAGACTCAAAACTAGAACATGATTATCGCTCACATGACAAAGAGTTGAAGTATATCTCGATTAAACAAAAGCACAGAAAGAAGTTTAATCTTTAGTCAAATTTATTTGAACAAAATGTAACTATTCCAGTTTTTGCGTATTCTAATAAAATCCAGTTTTTCAGTTTTACATTGTTTTGATCTTTAAGCTTTTCTTTTAGGGAGAGTTTTGGCATCATCAAAAAGGGGGAAATTGTTGGGAATAAAATTTATGTTTTGATGATAATTCATCATATTTACTCAGAATATTATCTTAACCTCATTGATGAAGTGCTGAAGCTAGCTGTTATAGTGAAAAGCTAAAAGATGTCTAGAATTGAATGTATAGGTTTTACTAGAGTCTGACATTTGTATATGTTATATCAGAAAAGCACTGTAATAGTTAGTGTGTCGTGAAACTGAAAACTAGAAGTCATTTAGAAAACTGGAAATCGTTTAAACAAACAAACAGACTCAGAATACACCAATATGAAACTGAAGAAGATAAGTTCACGAGGACACGGACTCGGGCTTGGCTTATCTAGAAGATTGAAGAACCGAGGTCACAGACTCGATTATAGAAGATTGAAGAACCGAGGTTCAAACTCGCTTATGAAGATTACAAGTCGAGACTATAAAGTTAGACTTCAGGCAAGTTTGTGGTGACCTGAACTGGCTTTATGGATCTTGTATGAAGACCTAAGAATCATAAGGACAATGAATTCTTAGAAGATAATTGTTTATGGTGTACTCTGATTAAGTCAATTATAATCAGATGTAAACTGGAGTACTGATATTTGAAGAAGAGTAAAATCTCAGTCAATGCTCCAAGTCGACCAAGAAATCGACAACTCGATGAACACAATAAAACTGATCAGGAAACTCGTTTTTTATGTCAGCCATCCAACAAACTGATAGTATAGTCGAACGTTTTAAAGGAAGCAATTTTATTGGATGAAATATTGACACATCAGAACGGTTAGAAAATATAGCCGTTACAAGATAGACGTTGATTCAATTCGAATTCATACAAGATGAACGTTGGACCTCACACTATAAATAGAGGACTTTGCACCAAGGATCAAATAAGAAGATTTAACAGAATTATTAAGATCAACAAGCATCTTGTGCACTAATCTTAGTTATTCGAATTGCTATCATCTCTGCGCTATAACAAGATCATATCAAGAATTTTTTCAAGTGTTCAAGCTACACATAATTTATCCAGATCCAGACACTTTGAAGAACCACAAACAAGAATCAATTTATTGATTCTCAGCCCAACTTTGATTCTACATCAAAGGTTTAGACTGTGAAGCAAACCGGGAAGGTCTTGCCAAGGACAGTTGTTACAAGCAGTCGGGTAGGCTGTGTTTGTGGTGGTAGCTGGTGAAGAGGCATACGTAACCCTTCAAGGACCAGTGTTCAAGCAATTGAAGAGCAACAATTCTACCTGTTCTACAAGTGTTTAGATAGTGAAGCTAGGGATTAGCCAATGACTATTGTTTAGGACTTTTTGTAACAGCTCACCTCAAGAAGTTCTAGTGGAATTTTCCTCCTACACCATAGGGGAAGAGAGGACTGACAAGATTACACCACCTGGAACCTCTATAATATTTGCCTCATTTACTTTACGCATTTATTTATTTACTTAGCATTTATCTACAACATTCTGAGAATTGATTGTTATACAACTTACAACTCACAGACTGACATTCACCAGAATTCAGTTTAACACACCCTGCTTTCACTTAGAATAACAAGATCAAGAAAAAGGCTAGAATTAAATCTGCTGGCGGTTGACTCAGTTTTTGGTTAAGTCAGTTTGACTTAAACTCAGCTTAGTCAACTTAACTCCACACAAGTTTTAACTGAACCGTAATTTGTTTTAAATCAAGTTTTTGGTGACAAGTTTATTCACCCCCCCTCTAAACTTGTGTTAGCCTTTCCAAGGGACCAACAAACTTCAAGATTTGCAGAGAATCTGAATAAACGAACACGAGCAGAAGCTAATGATTAAGCTCCGATACCATGATCAAGTTGAATTTCTCATTGAATACAAAACAGAACTAATACATAGAAGAAAGTAGGAAGAAGATGTGAAAGATGAACTAGAGAGAATCGAAGAATATGTATTATTGATACTCAAAGTCTGAGTCTAATTGATGATGTACACTTGCTTTATATAACAACAAGTGGCAGTTACAAGAGGATGGTAATTAACTTAACTAACCCTATAACTAACTAACTAACTAACTTAAGTAAACTTCAGCTTGCAATAGAGGTCTGTGACAGGGTTTGATAGCGCTAAATGAGTCATAAATGGTCCGGTCAACTGTTAAGACCGCCGTTCTCGCTTGGTCTAAAATGACTAACCCGAATTGACAAAACATTTATGTCTCACAATTATATGGTAGTGATGCACTTCCCCACTTTCAACGTGGGATATCACGGTATACATGGCTAGATCAAACAATGCATACATGGCTAGAAAGTACAAATTAATATATGTTGACAAATGAATGACCTTTTCTTTTTTTTTGAGGGCGATGAATGACCTTTTCCATCACTTTCATTTTATAACACTAGAAGAAACTGAAAAATCTTCTAATTAACATTTGATTCTTAACTCATATAAAGAACGAAAAATTGAATTTTTGGAATTTAAAATGAACATTGACTTGCTAATTGTTTCATTATAAACTCGTATAGGACGTAAAAGTATAAATTAAGGGTTATTATTTACACACTATCAATTTTATCAATGCACTACACAAAAAACACACAAAATCAATTCTCGAAATGTCGATTTTGAATTAACAATCATCTTTCCCAAGATCGATTTGGAAAGTCAATTATTGGTAAAAAATCGATTTGAAAATCGTTTTGTATGGTGCAAATGCACTAATATTGATAATGTCACATAAGAAAACAAAACAAAAGGTACAATATATATCAGTAATTTTCTTTTCTTCCTCATCGATCTTTCTTATAATAAACAGCAATGCTACGGGCACATCCGTAATGTTATAACGGTGTAATTATTAACGGTGATCTTCACTGTTTGATCACATCTAAATCTAGATGATCATCTAGATCCTGCACAGATCAACGGTGAAGATCACCGTTGTGGCACACGGATGTGCCCGTAGCACCACTCTATAATAAAATATATTATTGAAAAAGTCGTGCTTTGATGTTTACATCGATTCATTTAAAAAAGTGTTTTGAACAATCTGATATGAACACCAAATGATATTATATTGTAAATTATGCGTATTTTTCCTGAACACCAAATGATATGAACTTACAATTTTCGTAAAACAAAACGCCATTGATTCGGAAATCGGTAGGGTATCTGTATAAGATTTTGGATCGCGAAGATTACAGCTAGAATATGTGCCGGCAACACTATAAATTTGAGCTTTAATTTATGGAAAGAAGAAAAAAAAAAATTTCACATAAACTTATACTTATCAGTTTTCTTGTAGAAGAAGTAATGGCTAAGTTGGCTTTGATCGTACTTGGGATGCTGATTGTTGCACAGGTAAAGACAAAGATTATGGGACCAAGAAGTAATATATGTATACATGGTGAGACTTTAACGATTTTTAAATTTTATTTGTTGAAGGTTATGGAAGCGAAGAAAGGAGAAGATGATTATACAACCATAAGTAGGAAGGAAATTACTTGGAAGCCAAGCTTTCCGGCCAATAAGAATAATGCCGGATTTGGAGGACCCGTGTCTAGAAGATATCTGTGATGGTGGTGGCAAATGTGCACGGCCATGCAAATGCGCTAGATACAAAGACTAATTCTTGCTACATCCTCGATCCGTCGAGCCTGATGATGAGGAACATTGATAGCGATTGATTACATATATACTTGAGGCGGAATGTGAATGCACTTGAGCCGGTTTCAAATGACACTATGCCATAATCCTTTGTTTTCTCTCAATTTCATGTGTGTTTTTGAATGTGCGTACACACTTAATAATGAGCCGATATCAGATTCCACAGGCATGCAGGGCATTCGCATGCATGCGAGCTCTATCGTCATGTTTTACTTACATCGTTGTATGTGTTTTGTTTGATCAAATCAATTACCTTTCGATGTTTCTAATAATAAAGGAAATGATCCATGCTCGGACATAATTTTCTGTCGGTAAAACTTTTTAATTTTATTTTCTTTCTATTATATTAATTATTTATGGTTTTCTTGATATCTTATTGAAAATCACTAGAAACTAATGAACACAACAAAACCAATCAACTTGAACCAGATCGAAAACCGAAAACCGAAAAGAAATCCTAGAAAACCAAACCCAATGAAAACCAAAGTTTTTAGTTTTGTTTTAAACCTAATACTCTATTGGTTTGGAGTGATTTTAACGGTTGTGCCACAACAAGTGACACAACCGTTGATAATAATGTATCTAAATTGAGCAGATGTAAATCTAATATGATCAACGGTGTAGATCACCGTTGTGTCACTCGTTGTGACACAACTGTCACTACAAGAAAACTGGTTTAAAGGACGACATTTTGTCGTCCCTTTAAAGCCATTGTCATCCCTTCAAATGTTTAAAGGGCCGACACGTCGTCCCTATAAAGACATCCTTCCTTTTTGTCCCTTTAAACAACGGACTTTTTGAAGGGACGACAAAATCGCCCCCTTTAAAGGTATCTTTGACGTGACACGTACTTTTCTAAGAAATTTCAACGTGCTGACATGACAAACTTTTAAGGGACGACATTATCATCCCTATAAACATAATTCATTTTATTTTATTAAAAAAATAATATGAGCAAAATTTTAAATTTTTTATAAGAATATTTGAAGGGACGACATTGTTGTCCTTCAAAAGCATTTATATTTAGTTTCAATAATAAAATACAATACTTAAAAAACAATATCTTTTATCAAAAAACATTTAAAGGGACGACATTGTCGTCCCTTAAAAGCATTTATATTTAGTTTTAATAATAAAATTCAATACGAAAAAACAATATTTTTTATCGAAAAACATTTAAAGGGACGACATTGTCGTCCTTTAAAAGCATTTATATTTAGTTTTAATAATAAAATTCAATACGAAAAAACAATATTTTTTATAGAAAAACATATTTAAAGGGACGACATTTGTCGTCCCTTAAAATATATTTGGGAAAATAATAATTTAATAATAATAATTTAGGAAAACATTTAAAGGGACGACACATATTTGTGGGACGATATGTCGTCTCTATATACGGAAAAATTTTCCAGAAATGCATGTCGTCCCTTTAAACAAATAAAATTTCCATAAATTAATTTAAAGGGATGACATGTCGTCCCTTTAAATATTTTTTTTAATAATTTTTTTGTTTTCGCATGGCCTCCCATGCTATTTACATCAAACCAATCCTGTTTTTTCTAAAATCAATAACAAATTATAAGAGGGAATTCATAACAAAACACTCGGTAAATATGTAAGAAAGGGAACAATTAACTCGAGGGAAGAATATAACAAAATAAAATTTATGAGATTTAGAAACACGTGAGCAAGAAAATGTGAAGAAAGACCAGGTAATACCATTACAAACTCAACAAAAGCTATCCTGGTAGAATGATGGTAGTCGCCAAGTAATCTCAAGCGCTGAACCTGTGAAAAAAAAAAGGCATAATAACACAATTCATTACCAATCGCATAAAGCAAGCGTAAGCTAATCTTTTTTCATAGAACTAGCTAACAACCTCTCCACACATGGTTTCAAAGAAGATCTTGATCTCTGCAGGTTAACTTGTACATACAAGGTAATATTCTAAGTACGACTCAATAAGACCATTTTTGACAAACAAATTAGGATGATTTTGTATTGTATTTGCATTGCCTTTACAAAAAAATGATTTGACTCATACCGTAAGCAAGAAAAATTTTGGGTGGCAAGAGCACAATCCCACACTTGACTTTCAAAGCTCTGCAAATGAAAGAAGCTATGTAAGCTATGTCAACTTTATTTCATTCATTGTCATATATATTCCAATGAATCCAAACTGCGCATTTTCATTCCATCTTCAAAGAAGCCACAAGTAATCTGGCACTCTAGCTAGATGATACTTGAATTCATCACAATTAGGAGATCATGCGCCCACAAGCACATCATCTCGCAAACTCTGCAATATTGTAAACAAGAAGATTTGCATATTTCCATGATCGTCGCTAACCCATAATTTGTTTTAAATCAAGTTTTGGTGACAAGTTTATTCACCCCTCTAAACTTGTGTAAGCCTTTCAAGGACCAATCTGAATCTAAACCTAAGGAAATAGAAGAAGCTTTGAAAGATCCAGATCGGATATTAGCTATGAAAGAAGAATTGAATGAATTTGAAAGAAATCAAGTATGAGAATTGGTAGAAAGACCAGGTTCATGTGAATATCATTGGAACCAAATGGGTTTTCAGAAACAAACTTGATTAAGATGGGAATATCATCAGAAACAAATCTAGGCTTGTAGCTAAAGGATATTCTCAAGCAGAAGGCATAGACTTTGATGAAACTTATGCACCAGTTGCAAGATTGGAGGCAATCAGGCTATTTTTTGCCTTTGCAGCTCACAAAAAGTTCAAAGTATACCAGATGGACGTTAAAAGTGCGTTTTTGAATGGAATTCTTGAAGAAGTGTTTGTTCGACAACCACCTGGATTCGAGATCCAAGATCAAGCTGATATAGTTTTCAGACTAGGAGAGCTCTTTATGGACTTAAACAAGCACCAAGAGCTTGGTATGAAACTCTATCTCAGTTTCTAGTGGATAATGGATTTATCAAAGGAACTATCGACAAAACATTATTCAGAATGAAAAATGAAGAGAACACTCTACTTGTTCAGATCTATGTTGATGACATCATTTTTGGATCAGAAAATGAATAGTTATGTGAGAAATTTGCAAGTTTAATGAAGAGAAAATTTCAGATGAGTATGATGGGAGAATTGAATTATTTTCTTGGATTACAAGTTAAACAATTAGATGATGGAATTTTCATTCACCAAACCAAGTATACAAGAGAACTTGTCAAAAAGTTTGGTATGGAGAAATCAACTGGAATTTCTACACCAATGGGGACCAACATCAGGCTAGATGAAGACAAAGAAGGAAAAGATGTTGATCAAACACTTTACAGAAGAATGATTGGAAGCTTACTCTTTCTCACAGCAAGTAGGCCAGATATATCTTTTACTGTTGGTGTATGTGCAAGATTTCAGTCAAAACGAAAGGAAAGCCATCTCACAGTTGTAAAAAGGACCTTGAAGTATCTGAAAGATACAAATGGAGTTGGAATTTGGTATTCAAGAGAAGGATAATTCAAGCTGATATCTTACTCAGACTCAGATTATGCAGGATGCAAAGTGGACAGAAAGAGAACCTCAGGCACATGTCAGCTACTAGGAAATAGACTTGTGTCTTGGTTTAGCAAAAAGCAAAACTCTATCTCAACTTCAACAGCTGAAGCAAAATATATAGCAGCTGGAAGTTGTTGTGCTCAAGTTTTATGGATTAGACAGCAATTAAGAGATTATGGGATAGAAGAAGGAATGATTCTCATAATGTGTGATAACACAAGCGCAATTGCAATAACTGACAATCCAGTTTTACACTCAATGACGAAACACATTGATGTGCGTCACCACTTTATAAGAGATCATGCATAGAAAAAGGATATTACAGTTCTTTATGTACCTACTGAAGATCAGTTGGCTGATATCTTTACAAAGCCATTGGACAAAGAAAGATTTGCCAAACTAAGAACTGAATTAGGGATAATTAAAGTTAGTTAAGTCAGTTAAGCCAGAGATTCGTCAAGGGGATTGAAATTTGTTATGTTGGGTGCCCTCACTTAACAGATTAGTCATTGACATCAACAATCTCAAACTGATTAACTAAAACTGAAAGACTTAATGGAACTGAAAAACTGAACCCAGAAACAGTTTTACTCTAGTCAACTTAAGTCAAAGGTTGATAAGATAAAACCGACAGCGGTTATATAGCATTTAATTAACGCAGTTCTTTTGTCAGAATATATTGCGTGTACACCGCATTACTGTCAGAACAATACATGTCTTGGTTACACAAACCATCATGGTATTTGAAAAGTTGTACTAATCAACCGCCAGTACATCATCCCTATATATCCAACCCTCGTTCACACTCTCCTAAATTAGACGTTTCAAAATTCTTTTAAACTCAATCTTTTTCTTGAAAACAAAAATTCAGATTTTTCATAACCCTTTCATCTCAAAACTTGATTTTTGTGTTCACACTCAACTCATAAATGACCACCTTAAAGAAATCACAAGAAGAAAGATTGATCACAGAGTTAGATGTGTATAGATTTGAAATTTATGAAACTATGTGCAACAACACTCTGTTAGCGAGTTATATCTCATGAAGATTCAAAACAACCAGGATTAAGAAATATCCTGGAGGTCACCTTCAATGAAAAACGTGATGTGGAAGGAATTTTACAGTTTTGGGAGAATATGCGTTTGGTAAGAGACTCTTTATTCACTACAGTTCATGGACATCGCATTATTATCAATGAAAGAGTCATGAGGTCACTATTTGGTTTCACAAATTCATCTGTGACATTAACAGATTTGACTTCTCTACCACTGAAAAGGGACGCCTTTCTTAGGCAGATTACATTATCTAAAGAACCAGTAGAAATTGGTATTCATGTTGATAAACTCAAGCCAGAGTTTAGATTTCTCAGCCGATGGCTCAGCAAACATGTTATTGGAAAATCCAAAGGAATTAGTACACTATCAAATGACAATGTTTATCTGATGAACATAAGAAGGAAGGGAAGAAAGCAAGACAAACTGCAGCTACAGAGGAAATTGCACCAGTAAGAACAACTTCCCAACCTGAAGCTAGACAGAAAATTGTGTCTCAGCAGGAAGCTGAACACAAAGGAATCAAGCAGAAGGCTGATTCAGCAAAAGAAAGATCAGTTGTAAAATGTTTGTACCCAGGAACTTCAAGTAAGAAAGCACCAACTGAGGGGGAACAACAAGAACTGACAACTAAAGTTACAAAGGAAAATATCACTGCTGATTACACTTCTCAATCAGATCAAGAATCGGATCTCGACTTTTAAGGTGACGAATTATCAAGCTAATGAAGATAAAACTCAAACCGAGGAAGATTCTCGTGATGCTATCTTACAATCAAGAAAAGTTACTCTTGAAGGAATTGGAAATTAGAGATCTATATACTTTGTTTCCCATGTCGAGTTTCTTTCAAATTGCTTCAATAGATTCAATTGAACTAGCTCAACGAAGATCGGCCACATCATCTATTCCTCAAGATATGTCAAAGAAGAAAGATGATGATGAAGATGACAATTCAAGAAAAGAAGGCGATATGACTGCAGCTTTGAGATGCACACTCAACCTCAACCTCTAGCTACATAAATCAGAACTCAAGAAAAAAATTTGCCGCTTGGAAATCGGACAAACCGACAATCGAAAAAGCGACTAATGGAATTAATATTCAACAAACTTATGATCATTGAAGATATCACTGCATCTAAAGATCAAATGAAGCAACATATGATCCTTCGATATCCTAACAAAGGATGAATTGTGCAAAGTTCATGAGAACTTGAAGATTGTGCTCGATCAAAGGATGCACACAATGGGCTTCTATCAAATATCTCTGGATATCTAGATTATAGAACTAAAACAGATATCTCAGTTCATGCAAGACTAGAGATGATCCATAAGTCAAGTTCCAGTTCTGCTTCAGAAATTTTGCTACTTAAATAGAAACTTGAAGACTCAAACGCAGTAGATATGGAAACACATGCTCAGGCTCACTGGCATATGAATCAGCACATCTACGGGTTAGAGAATCAGCTCAAAGAAGTACTTGCTTCTCAGCAACGTATATCAGCCGATCAAAAGGCAACCCATGCTTTGGTAAATCAATTGTATGATGCCTAAAAGGGGGAAGCTGAAGGAGAAAAGCTGAAATTACTCAAAGAAAAGAAGCAACTTGAAGACAAATTAGAAAGATATAAATCAGATCCAAAGTACTTAAAGAAAGAATTAACTGACGAGCAGCTCATTAAGAAATATAGTCAACCTGAAGATCGGAGAGCTACTCTTACAAAGGATCTGTGGTTAAAGTTTGTCAAAGATCATAATCCTATCAAAGCCAAGTACAAGGATAAGACTATTGAAGAATCCTTGAAATACTTCTTATCTGATGAACTCTACAATCAGAAAATGGCGCAATATAATAAGATCAAGAAGATTGAAGACAAACTGAAGATTAAAGACAAAGCTGAACAAATGAAAGCTAATGTAGAAGAATTTGAAAAATACTACTTGAATGAATCAGCTTTACCAAAGTTAATTTTATGGAGAAAATGGAAAGAAGGAAGTCAAGTAGACTATAACAAGACCTTTTCTAAGGAAGACTCAAAACTAGAACATGATTATCGTCTACATGACAAAGAGATGAAGTATATCTCAGTTAAACAAAAAGCACAGAAAGAAGTTTAATCTTTAGTCAAATTTATTTGAACAAAATGTAACTATTCCAGTTTTTGCGTATTCTAATAAAATCCAGTTTTTCAGTTTTACATTGTTTTGATCTTTAAGCTTTTCTTTTAGGGAGAGTTTTGGCATCATCAAAAAGGGGGAAATTGTTGGGAATAAAATTTATGTTTTGATGATAATTCATCATATTTACTCAGAATATTATCTTAACCTCATTGATGAAGTGCTGAAGCTAGCTGTTATAGTGAAAAGCTAAAAGATGTCTAGAATTGAATGTATAGGTTTTACTAGAGTCTGACATTTGTATATGTTACATCAGAAAAGCACTGTAATAGTTAGTGTGTCGTGAAACTGAAAACTAGAAGTCATTTAGAAAACTGGAAATCGTTTAAACAAACAAACAGACTCAGAATACACCAATATGAAACTGAAGAGAAGATAAGTTCATTTGAGGACACACGGACTCAGATTGGCTTATCTAGAAGATTGAAGAACCGAGGGTCACAGACTCGATTATAGAAGATTGAAGAACGAGGTTCAAACTCGCTTATGAAGATTACAAGTCGAGACTATAAAGTTAGACTTGAGCAAGTTTGTGGTGACTGAAATCGGCTTTATGGATCTTGTATGAAGACCTAAGAATCATAAGGACAATGAATTCTTAGAAGATAATTGTTTATGGTGTACTCACGATTAAGTCAATTATAATCGATATGTAAACTGAGTACTGATATTTGAAGAAGAGTAAAATCTCGATCAATGCTCCAAGTCACCAAGAAATCGACAAGCGATGAACACAGTATAAAGCGATCGAAACTCGCTTTTTTATGTCACCATCCAACAAACCGATAGTATAGTCGAACGCGTTTTAAAGGAAGCAATTTTATTGGATGAAATATTGACACATCGTAGCGGTTAGAAAATATAGCCGTTACAAGATAGACGTTGATTCAATTCGAATTCATACAAGATGAACGTTGGACCTCACACTATAAATAGAGGACTTTGCACCAATGATCAAATACGAAGATTTAACAGAATTCTTAAGATCAACAAGCATCTTGTGCACTAGTCTTAGTTATTCGAATTGCTATCATCTCTGCAGCTATAACAAGATCATATCAAGAATTTTTCAAGTGTTCAAGCTACACAAATTTATCCAGATCCGCACACTTTGAAGAACCACAAACAAGAATCAATTTATTGATTCTCATTAACTTTGATTCTACATCAAAGGTTTAGACTGTGAAGCAAACCGGGAAGGTCTTGCCAAGGACAGTTGTTACAAGCGATCAGGTAGGTTGTGTTTGTGGTGGTAGCTGGTGAAGAGGCATACGTAACCCTTCAAGGACCAAAGTGTTCAAGCAATTGAAGAGCAACAATTCTACCTGCTTTACAAGTGTTTAGATAGTGAAGCTAGGGATTAGCCAATGACTATTGTTTAGGACTTTTTAACAACACTCACCTCAAGAAGTTCTAGTGGAATTTTCCTCCTACACCATAGGGGAAGAGAGGACTGACAAGATTACACCACCTGGAACCTCTATAATATTTGCCTCATTTACTTTACGCATTTATTTATTTACTTAGCATTTATCTACAACATTCTGAGAATTGATTGTTATACAACTTACAACTCACAGACTGACATTCACGAATTGATTTTAACACACCTCGCTTTCACTTAGAATAACAAGATCAAGAAAAGGCTAGAATTATATCCACCGGGCGTTGACTCGATTTTGGTTAAGTCGGTTTGACTTAAACTCACTTTCGATCAACTTAACTCCACACAAGTTTTAACTGAACCGTAATTTGTTTTAAATCAAGTTTTTGGTGACAAGTTTATTCACCCCCCCTCTAAACTTGTGTTAGCCTTTCCAAGGGACCAACAAACTTCAAGATTTGCAGAGAATCTGAATAAACGAACACGAGCAGAAGCTAATGATTAAGCTCCGATACCATGATCAAGTTGAATTTCTCATTGAATACAAAACAGAACTAATACAGAGAAGAAAGTAGGAAGAAGATGTGAAAGATGAACTAGAGAGAATCGAAGAATATGTATTATTGATACTCAAAGTCTGAGTCTAATTGATGATGTACACTTGCTTTATATAACAACAAGTGGCAGTTACAAGAGGATGGTAATTAACTTAACTAACCCTATAACTAACTAACTAACTAACTTAAGTAAACTTCAGCTTGCAATAGAGGTCTATGACAGGGTTTGATAGCGCTAAATGAGTCATAAATGGTCCGGTCAACTGTTAAGACCGCCGTTCTCGCTTGGTCTAAAATGACTAACCCGAATTGACAAAACATTTATGTCTCACAATTATATGGTAGTGATGCACTTCCCACTTTCAACGTGGGATATCACGGTATACATGGCTAGATCAAACAATGCATACATGGCTAGAAAGTACAAATTAATATATGTTTCATTATAAACTCGTATAGGACGTAAAAGTATAAATTAAGGGTTATTATTTACACACTATCAATTTTATCGGTGCACTACACAAAAAACACAAAATCAATTCTCAGAATGTCGATTTTTGAATTAACAATCATCTTTCCCAAGATCGATTTCGGAAAGTCAATTATTGAGCCAAAAATCGATTTGAAAATCGTTTTTGTATGGTGCAAATGCACTAATATTGATAATGTCACATAAGAAAACAAAACAAAAAGGTACAATATATATCAGTAATTTTCTTTTCTTCCTCATCGATCTTTCTTATAATAAACAGCAATGCTACGGGCACATCCGTGTGCCACAACGGTGTGCCACAACGGTGATCTTCACCGTTGATCATGCGAGATCTAGATGATCATCTCATGCGAGAATCTAGATGATCATCTAGATCTCGCATGAGATCAATGATGAAGATCATCACTGTTGTACACTTGGATGTGCCCGTAGCACCACTCTATAATAAAATATATTATTGAAAAAGTCGTGCTTTGATGTTTACATCGATTCATTTAAAAAAGTGTTTTGAACAATCTGATATGAACACCAAATGATATTATATTGTAAATTATGCGTATTTTTCCTGAACACCAAATGATATGAACTTACAATTTTCGTAAAACAAAACGCCATTGATTCGGAAATCGGTAGGGTATCTGTATAAGATTTTGGATCGCGAAGATTACAGCTAGAATATGTGCCGGCAACACTATAAATTTGAGCTTTAATTTATGGAAAGAAGAAAAAAAAAAAATTTCACATAAACTTATACTTATCAGTTTTCTTGTAGAAGAAGTAATGGCTAAGTTGGCTTTGATCGTACTTGGGATGCTGATTGTTGCACAGGTAAAGACATATATTATGGGACCAAGAAGTAATATATGTATACATGGTGAGACTTTAACGATTTTTAAATTTTATTTGTTGAAGGTTATGGAAGCGAAGAAAGGAGAAGATGATTATACAACCATAGTAGGAAGGAAATTACTTGGAAGCCAAGCTTTCCGGCCAATAAGAATAATGCCGGATTTGGAGGACCCGTGTCTAGAAGATATCTGTGATGGTGGTGGCAAATGTACGAAGCCATGCAAATGCGCTAGATACAGCACTAATTCTTGCTACATCCCTGATCCGTCAGAGCCTGATGATGAGGAACATTGATAGCGATTGATTACATATATACTTGAGGCGGAATGTGAATGCTCTTGAGCCGGTTTCCAACAGACACTATGCCATAATCCTTTGTTTTCTCTCAATTTCATGTGTGTTTTTTAGGTACGTACACACTTAATAATGAGCCGATATCAGATTCCACAGGCATGCAGGCATTCTGCATGCATGCCAGAGCTCTATCGTCATGTTTTACTTACATCGTTGTATGTGTTTTGTTTGATCAAATCAGTACCTTTCGATGTTTCTAATAATAAAGGAAATGATCCATGCTCGGACATAATTTTCTGTCGGTAAAACTTTTTAATTTTATTTTCTTTCTATTATATTAATTATTTATGGTTTTCTTCGATATCTTATTGAAAATCACTAGAAACTAATGAACACAACAAAACCAATCAACTTGAACCAGATCGAAAACCGAAAAGAAATCCTAGAAAACCAAACCCAATGAAAACCAAAGTTTTTAGTTTTGTTTTAAACCTAATACTCTATTGGTTTGGAGTGATTTTAACGGTTGTGCCACAACAAGTGACACAACCGTTGATAATAATGTATCTAAATTGAGCAGATGTAAATCTAATACGATCAACGGTGTAGATCACCGTTGTGTCACTCGTTGTGACACAACTGTCACTACAAGAAAACTGGTTTAAAGGACGACATTTTGTCGTCCCTTTAAAGCCATTGTCATCCCTTCAAATGTTTAAAGGGCCGACACGTCGTCCCTATAAAGACATCCCTTCTGCTTTGTCCCTTTAAACAACGGACTCCTTTGAAGGGATGACAAAATCGTCCCTTTAAAGTTATGCTGACGTGACACGTACTTTTCTAAGAAATTTCAACGTGCTGACATGACAAACTTTTAAGGGACGACATTATCATCCCTATAAACATAATTCATTTTATTTTATTAAAAATATTAATATGAGGAAAATTTTAAATTTTTTTATAAGAATATTTGAAGGGACGACATTGTCGTCCCTTAAAAGCATTTATATTTAGTTTCAATAATAAAATACAAT
This sequence comes from Gentiana macrophylla, assembly GCA_026214975.1. Classification (NCBI taxonomy): domain Eukaryota; kingdom Viridiplantae; phylum Streptophyta; class Magnoliopsida; order Gentianales; family Gentianaceae; genus Gentiana; species Gentiana macrophylla. The sequence goes on along the minus strand of CM047813.1, from coordinate 77,682,069 downwards.
ACGAAAAAACAATATTTTTTATCAAAAAACATTTAAAGGGACGACATTGTAAATCCCTTAAAAGCATTTATATTTAGTTTTAATAATAAAATTCAATACGAAAAAACAATATTTTTTATCGAAAAACATTTAAAGGGGACATTGTAAATCCTTTAAAAGCATTTATATTTAGTTTTAATAATAAAATTCAATACGAAAAAACAATATTTTTTATAGAAAAACATATTTAAAGGGACGACATTTGTCGTCCCTTAAAATATATTTGGGAAAATAATAATTTAATAATAATAATTTAGGAAAACATTTAAAGGGACGACACATATTTGTGGGACGATATGTCGTCTCTATATACGGAAAATTTTTCCAGAAATGCATGTCGTCCCTTTAAACAAATAAAATTTCCATAAATTAATTTAAAGGGATGACATGTCGTCCCTTTAAATATTTTTTTTAATAATTTTTTTGTTTTCGCATGGCCTCCCATGCTATTTACATCAAACCAATCTGTTTTTCTAAAATCAATAACAAATTATAAGAGGGAATTCATAACAAAACACTCGGTAAATATGTAAGAAAGGAACAATTAACTCGAGGAAGAATATAACAAAATAAAATTTATGAGATTTAGAAACACGTGAGCAAGAAAATGTGAAGAAAGACCAGGTAATACCATTACAAACTCAACAAAAGCTATCCTGGTAGAATGATGGTAGTCGCCAAGTAATCTCAAGCGCTGAACCTGTGAAAAAAAAAAGGCATAATAACACAATTCATTACCAACTGTACAAGCAGCAGCGCTAATCTTTTTTCATAGAACTAGCTAACAACCTCTCCACACATGGTTTCAAAGAAGATCTTGATCTCTGCAGGGTTAACTTGTACATACAAGGTAATATTCCTAAGTACGACTCAATAAGACCATTTTTGACAAACAAATTAGGATGATTTTGTATTGTATTTGCATTGCCTTTACAAAAAAAAATGATTTGACTCATACCAGAAGCAAGAACAGCTTGGGTGGCAAGAGCACAATCCCACACTTGACTTTCAAAGCTCACAAAGAATGAAAGAAGCTATGTAAGCTATGTCAACTTTATTTCATTCATTGTCATATATATTCCAATGAATCCAAACCTGCATTTTCATTCCATCTTCAGCAAGCCACAAGTAATCTGGCACTCTAGCTAGATGATACTTGAATTCATCACAATTAGGATCATGCGCCCACCAGCACATCATCTGCAAACTCTGCAATATTGTAAACAAGAAGATTTGCATATTTCCATGATCGTCGCTAACCACTCAATTGCATACATGATTTGCATAAATGACTTCACTTGCCTTTTCTACACATCCAATGGTGATATATCTACTCTCTTCTGCTCCATATCTCATGTACTGAATATTAAATTTTCACGCTCGTTTCATTCACCTCGTTTAACTAGAATAACATTCAACTCATTCAAAAAATGGCACAACACACAAAATTTTCATTCATTAGAAATTGGCACAACTCAATCCAAGTCCAAATCCAAATCCAAACTACACCATACTCATACACTACTAGCATCAACTCTATACAAAAATGTCGAAACACATGTGTTTACATAAAAATTGCACAACACAACTATCTTCAACTTCTCAAAGATCCAAATCCATACACTACTATCATCAAATTATTAAAGATCATTTATGTACCATCTAATCATAGACTAGCTTATTTTCCACACAAAAATGCACAACACTTAATCTACAAAAATGGCACAACTCAATCCAAGTCCAAATCCAAATCCAAACTACACCATACTCATACACTACTAGCATCAACTCTATACAAAAATGTCACAACACATGTTTTTACATAAAAATGGCACAACACAACTATCTTCAACTTCTCAAAGATCCAAATCCATACACTACTATCATCAACTTATTAAAGATAATTTATGTACCATCTAATCATAGACTAGCTTATTTTCCATACAAAAATGCACAACACTTAATCTACAAAAATGGCACAACACAATCTCGGTTTGAACTTGTAACTTGTTACTACTATCATCTAACCGAATCGAACTCTCCCATAAACCGAACCCAACCATGTACACAAATGGCACACATCCTCACTATAGTTTTAACTACAATTGCATTTATACACACACACACCAATTTTAACTACTAACTCAAACGAAAATCGAAAATATAAACCAAAATAAATGAATCAATAACTCATTACTAATCATACTACAACTATCAAACCTAATTGTCGAACCCTCCCATATAACCGAATCGAACCCTACCATTATAACACCGAACCGAACCCTCCAATAAACCGAATCGAACCCTACCATTATAACCAAAAAGCAAAAATGGCAAATTTGAAACCGAATTGAAACTTCCTATAAACCGAATCGAACCCATTGGGTTGAACCGAATCGAGCCCATTTGAAACCTTAACCCACAACATGATAACTTCAAACTTTAACACAATAATTGCATTTACACACACACAAGCATGTTGTATTGCAAAAATAATGGAAGAAATTGACGAAAATAATAAGAAAAGATGATTCACCTTTGATTGGGATGAAATTAGACATGTTTTTCGTTGAAAATGGTGAAGAAATCACCGGAAATCACCCCAAATTCGCCCAAATCGCCGGAACTATGCCAAGGAAGAAGAAAGAGACTGAATGAGAGGAAATATTTGATGAAAATAAGATGAAAATTGGTTTACCTAAGTTTATGGATGAGATTAGAGGTGATTGGTTGTTGAAAATCGTAAACAATCGCCGGAAATTTGGTGGAATCGACGGAAATATTGGAGGAAAAACGGAGGAGAAGAAATAGAAGAAAGAGGGAAAAAATGAGGCTGCCCGATTATATTATCGAGTGTCTTGTTTAAAGGGACGACATACTCTTTAAAGGGACGATCGTCCCTTTAAACCCAAAAAAAGTTTTGGCGGTCAAATTTTCCCCTCCAAAATTTCATACAATTTTTGACTTTTTTTTTAAAGAGACGACAATTTCGTCTAAAGGGACGACAAAGTCGTCGCTTTAAGCCCAAAAAAGTTTTGGCAAAATTTCCCTCCAAAATTTCATAAAAATCCTGACTTTTTGTTTAAAGGGACGACATTGTCGTCCCTTTAAATAAACTTTTATAAAAAAATAATTTTATGAACTCTAATATTACATTTTTATGATTAAATACCTTAATATTATATTTTCGTTCATAATATATATATAACACTATTTTCTTCGATAATGATAACGATCTAACTCATTCGCTCAATAACGAACCCTTAGATTCAAATCGATCGCTCGATAACGAACCCCGAAATTCAAATCGATCGTTCAATAACGAACCCCGACACTTAACTCATTCGATCGATCGAGCCATAGTAGATACAACTATCACAATGATCGATAACGATAACGATCTAACTCATTCGCTCGATATCGAATCCCCAGATTCAAATCGATCTCTCGATAACGATCGATCGAGCCATAGTAGATAGTACTATCACAATGATCGATAACGATCTAACTCATTCGCACGATAACGATCCCTGAGATTCAAATCGATCTCTTAATAACGATCCCCGACTCTTAACTCCTTCACTCGATAACGATCGATCGAGACATAGTATATAGTACTATCACAATGATCGATAATGATCTAACTCATTCGCTCGATATCGAATCCCGAAATTCAAATCGATCGCTCGATTACGAACCACGACTGTTAACTCATTCGCTCTATAACGATCCATCGAGACATAGTAGATAGTACTATCACAATAATCGATAACGATCTAACTCATTCGCTCGATAACGATCCCGACTCTTTCACTCGATAATGATCCATCGAGACATAGTAGATAGTACTATCACAATGATCGATAACGATCTAACTCATTCGCTCGATAACGAACCCCGAGATTCAAATCGATCTCTTAATAACGATCCCCGACTCTTAACTCCTTCGCTCGATAACGATCCATTGAGACATAGTAGATAGTACTATCATAATGATCGATAACGATCTAACTCATTCGCTCGATATCGAATCCCGAGATTCAAATCGATCGCTCGATAACGTACCACGACTGTTAACTCATTCACTCGATAACGATCGATCGAGCCATAGTAGATAGTACTATCACAATGATCGATAACGATTTAACTCATTCGCTCGATAACGAACCCCGAGATTCAAATCGATCTCTTAATAAAGATCCCCGATTCTTAACTCATTCGCTCGATAACGATCCATCGAGACAATGATCGATAACGATCTAACTCATTCGCTCGATAACGAACTCCAAGATTCAAATCGATCTCTTAATAACGATCCCCGACTCTTAACTCCTTCGCTCGATAACGATACATCGAGACATAGTAGATAGTACTATCACAATGATCGATAACGATCTAACTCATTCGCTCGATAACGAACCCCGGGATTCAAATCGATCGCTCGATAACGAACCACGACTGTTAACTCATTCGCTCGATAACGATCGATCGAGCCATAGTAGATAGTACTATCACAATGCTCGATAACGATCTAACTCATTCGCTCAATAATGAACCCCGAGATTCAAATCGATCTCTTAATAACGATCCCCGACTCTTAACTCCTTCGCTCGATAACGATCCATCGAGACATAATAGATAGTACTATCATAATGATCGATAATGATCTAACTCATTCGCTCAATATCGAATCCCGAACTTCAAATCGATCGCTCGATAACGAACCACGACTGTTAAGTCATTCGTTTGATAACGATCCATCGAGACATAGTAGATAGTACTATCATAATGATCGATAACGATCTAACTCATTCGCTCGATAACGAACCCTGATATTCAAATCGATCTCTTAATAACGATCCCCGACTCTTAACTCCTTCTGTCGATAATGATCTATCGAGACATAGTAGATAGTACTATCACAATGATCGATAATGATTTAACTCATTCGCTCGATAACGAACCCCGAGATTCAAATCGATCTCTTAATAATGATCCCCGACTCTTAACTCCTTCACTCGATAACGATCCATCGAGACATTGGAGATAGTACTATCACAATGATCGATAACGATCTAACTTATTCGCTCGATATCGAATCCCGAGATTCAAATTGATTGCTCGATAACGAACCACGACTGTTAACTCATTCGCTCGATAACGATCGATCGAGCCATAGTAGATAGTACTATCACAATGATCGATAACGATTTAACTCATTCGCTCGATAACGAACCCCGAGATTCAAATCGATCTCTAAATAACGATCCCCGACTCTTAACTCATTCGCTCGATAACGATCCATCGATACAATGATCGATAACGATCTAACTCATTCGCTCGATAACAAACCCCGAGATTCAAATCGATCTCTTAATAACGATCCCCGACTCTTAACTCCTTCGCTTGATAACGATACATCGAGACATAGTAGATAGTATTATCACAATGATCGATAACGATCTAACTCATTCGCTCGATAACGAACCCCGGGATTCAAATCGATCGCTCAATAACGAACCACGACTGTTAACTCATTCGCTCGATAATGATGTCGGATCTCAGGATTGAGATCAATCGCTATTAACGAACCCCGAGATTCAAATCAATCCTCGATAACGAATCGACAATCTATTGTAGAGTATTATCGAAATCACTCAGATTATCGTTCGATAAAGGAATTTTTATAAAAAATAATGAATTTTATATTTTAACGCAATGTTTATTAGAATATGTATATTATAATTTTATAATAAACTGAATATTATTTATTAACTCAAAGTTTTATATTAAAAAAAATTAATTTCCTTTAAAGGGACGACAATTGTCGTCCCTAACAACCCAAATTTATAATTTATTATACATAACATATTATTTTCTGAAAAATGTTTAATGGGACGACATTGTCGTCCCTTTAGACGTGCATTTTATAATAAACTAACTATTATTTATTAACTCAAAGTTTTATATTAAAAAAAATTTAATTGCCTTTAAAGGGACGACAATTGTCGTCCCTAAAAACCCAAATTTTATAATTTCTTGTACATAACATATTATTTTCTGAAAATGTTTAATGGGACGACATTGCCGTCCATTTAGACGTGCATTTTATAATAAAATGAATATTATTTATTAACTCAAAGTTTTATATTAAAAAAAATTAATTGCCTTTAAAGAGACGACAATTGTCGTCCATCAAAACCCAAATTTTATAATTTCTTATACATAACATATTATTTTTTGAAAATGTTTAATGGAACGACATTGTCGGCCCTTTAAATAGTCTTGTCGTCCCTTTAAATAGTCTTGTCCACATGGAAATCCAAGCTGCCACGGTGGGGTTAATATTTTATTTTTTGGGACGACATTGTCGTCCCTTTAAAGTTTTCCTCCGAAAAATCCGCCCAAAACTTTGACTATGTTTGAATTCATTTAAAGAGACGACTTTGTCGTCCCAAAAAAAAGATATTTAAAGGGACGACTTTGTCGTCCCTTTAAAATTTGTCCCTTTAAACCAGTTTTCTTGTAGTGTGTTGTGCCCGTATCATTACCCATCAAACTAAACCAAAACCAAACTAACTCAAACACACAGATGAATATGAAGATATATGGAGAAAAGAGGAAAATGAGTTTGGTGATATGATGAAGATGAAAATAGAGAAGATGAAGATCAAGAAGATGATGAACATGGGGATTTTTTTTATAGTTTTTTTTTAATTTATAATTTTAAAAGATTGGGGGAAAGTGTAATATAAAAATATAAAAGAGATTTTTTTTTGAACAGCAATAAGAATTTTTATTAGGTCTAGTAAGGCACTAGACTCCAACAAAGTCCAAAAATAATACAACTTAAGAATAAAATCACCGAACCTAATAGAAGTACATAGTGTGATAATTAAAAGGATTACTCTTCCAACCGGCCCACTCAATGTACAAATTTCTTTTCCTACCAGTTACCCATTCAAAACTTTTGACTTGACATTCTTCAAACACCTCTTTGGTTGTACAAGATTTGGAGTTAAAGACTAGCGAATTGCGTCTAGTCCAAAGTTTCCAAAGTGCCACTTTAACAATAGCATCCCATAACCACCAATTCTCCTTTTGATCCTTAGAAAACGAATGAAAATGCAAGAGATCGTCAAAACAACTAGGCACCGGAGTTGAGATATTACACCAACAAAAGAGAAATTGCCAAATCTGCAAGGCAAAGGGACATTGAAAAAATATATGAATCTCATCTTCCTCGCTTGCTTTACACCATGGACAACTCACATCTTGGACAACAACACCCTTTTAGCAATATTAGTTAGCGTAGGTAGCCTCCCGTAAAGAGCCCTCCAACAAAAGACGTTAATTTTTGAAGATATAGAATTATTCCAAACCGTTCACAATCTTGAGCTTCGAGACTCCTCCTCGGTCCATGAGAGAATCTACTTTAGATAAGCAACCGAGAATCTACCATTGGCGTGAAGACTCCAATATGGTTTATCTTTGATTCATCAATTAGAATGAAAGTAGAGACAATGTGAAGTAAATCAATATATTCCCCACATTCCCTACCCCTTAAATCCCTTCTCCAATTCCACACCCACCCTCCAATGCCCCTCCTTTCTCTAACAACACAATTTTTTGCACAAGCAAGGGCATACAATCTAGGATAACACTCCTCTAAAGATTTCTCTCCTATCCAAACATCCTTCCAAAATTTTATAGTACCACCATCACCTAAATTCCACCTCAAAGAATCTAAAAGCTTCACACCCTTTTGCTCAATTCTAAAACTATTCTTAATGATACCCCTCCACGTTTTCCCTCTTGCCCTCCTAACCACATTACTACAAAACCCTCCTTTCTCACCATACACTGCAACAATGACACGCTTCCATAAAGAATTACTCTCCACTTCAAATCTCCACCACCACTTTCCGAGCAAAGCTTCATTTTGAACCCTTATCCCCCCAACCCCAAGACCCCCATGTTTTTTGCGTTTAATGATAGTATTCCAAGATATCCAAGAAATTTTTCTCTCACCTTGTCCCCCACCCCAAAAAAAACTAGCTCTCAATTGTTCTAGCATGTGTATCACGGCATCAGGAGCATGGAAAAGAAAGAAATAGTACAACGGAAGACTACCAAGAACCGCTTTTATCAAAGTCAACCTGCCTCCAAAGGACAATAACCGATATTTCCACCCCGCAAGTTTATTCTTAACACGATTGATAACCGGTTGCCAAGCAAAAACACGATTCATATTTTCTCCCACAGGCAATCCAAGGTAGATGAAAGGCAAGGAAGCCGTATTGCAACCAATAGAAGTAGCCCCAAACAATAACTCATTTTCATGCACATTAATCCCAAAAAGCTTACTTTTCCCCATATTGATGTTCAACCCAGAAGTTAAGGCAAAATTTTTTTAGATTCTACTCAAATTTTCAAGATTATCCTTATCCCAAACACCAAAAAAGATGGCATCATCCGCAAATTGTAAATGCGTCAAACTCACTTCCGAATCATTAATATCAATACCTTTGAGTAACTTTTTTTCCACAGCTGTATCGATCATAGCATTTAGAGATTCAACAATAAAAAAACAGAAAGGGGGAAAGAGGGTCACCTTGCCTTAAGCCCCTTTCCATTCCAAATTCCTTTGTTGGGCTACCATTAATAAGAACTGAAACTGTGGCTGAGGATTGGGTAGTAGTAACAAGGAAAGGTGGGTAAGAAACTTGATCAGTAAAGAAAAGATCGATTTGATTGCACTGCAAGAGACGAAGTTGTGGAATCTGAGTAAGCATAAATCATGATTTTTGTGGGGTTCGTTGGATGCAGACTTTCACTTTGTCGGTTCCAATGGTGCTTCCGGTGGCATGGTTTGTATCTGGAACAAAAATGTGTTCAACAAGGAGAATACGATGGAAGGTGATGGATTCATGGGTGTTTCTGGAAAATGGTCAGGTATAGAATAACCTATCCTGTATATTAATGTCTATGCACCGTAATGTCACACTCGGAGAGAAAATATGTGGAGTAACATCCTTGCTATCATTGTAAATTGGTCGGGTATTGCTTCTGTAATGGGTGATTTCAATTCTGTGTCTTTCCAACATGAGAGAAAAGGATCTGTGTTTGTTCAAAGAGATGCTGACTTGTTATTGAATTTTATTTCTGATGTTGGTCTCATCGATCTTAAATTGGAAGGCAGGAAATATACATGGGTTAATAAACATGGAAGAAAACTAAGTAGGCTTGATAGAGTGCTTATCTCTCCGGACCTCCTTGAGGTTTGGCCAAATTCTTCATTAATTTCCTTGCAAAGAGGATTATCTGATCATTGCCCACTTATTGTTAAACAGAATTGGCTGGATTTTGGTCCTTCTCCTTTTAAATTTTTTAATTACTAGATTTAATGCGGTGGTGGCAAAGGCTTGGAATGATGGCAATGTGTTTGGTAAACATGGCTGGGTGATAAAGGAAAAGTTGAAGAAAGTTAAGTATCATCTTAAAGATTGGAGTAAAAAGGTGTTCGGGAATTTAAAAGAGAATGTTGAGAAGGCAAAAGATGATGTGGAAAGGTTCGATCTCTTAGCTGAAAGAAAAGATCTATCTGATGTTGAAATTGAAGACAGAGTCAAAGCTTTGAAAAGATTGGCTGACAATGATAGGTTGTTGTATAACATGTGGAAACAAAAATCTAGGGTTAAATGGATAATGGAAGGAGATGACAATTCTAAATTTTTCCATAGTTGTGTTAGAGGCAGACAAAGTAGGAATAAGATCTCTGGTATGTTGATTAATGGCAAGTGGGTGGAAGATCCTGTGATTATCAAAGAGGAAGCTGTGAGATATTTTAAAAGTGTCTTTAATGAAAATGCGTGTTCCAGACCTACCTGTCGGTCTCCAAAATTCAGGAAAATTTCTGACTCGATGAAGACGTGGCTTGAAAAACCATTTTCAGAGGAAAAGGTTAAAGGGGCGGTGTGGAATTGTGGGAGTGAAAAAGCTCCGGGGCCTGATGGTTTCTTCAAATCACAATGGAATCTTGTTAAGCATGATGTGATGAATTTCATCCAAGATTTTGCTCGGACCGGACGCTTTGAACGAGGATGCAATTCTTCATTCATAACGCTATTCCCAAGAGGTCTAATCCTACTTCTTTCAGAGAGTACCGTCCCATTAGTCTTATTGGTTCCTTATATAAGATTGTTTCAAAAATGTTGCCAGAACGGCTTAAAAGAGTTTTGGGTGGCTTAATTGGTGATTCTCAATCAGCTTATATTTCAAACCGATAGATTCTAGATGGAGTTTTAGTTGCCAACGAGGTTGTGGACCTTTTGAATATAAATGAGATTGAATTGCTTTGATTGATAATACAGGAATACAATATTTATAGACTAATTTAGGATATAGATCTATTCAAATAAAACTCTATTTAAACCAAATAATCTATCATAAGAACTCTATCATAATCAAAGACGTAGCCATGTGTTATTGTAGGGTGGTCAAGCCCATCCGAACAAAAAAAAATTACACTAAAAAATATTTGTAGTTCCGGTTCAATCCACCAAATTAGTTTAATAGCCCACCCGATAATTTGAATATTGTCCATTAGCCCACCCGTAATTGAATTTCTGGCCCTAATAATTCATATTAAAACAATATTATTTAAACAAATTCCTAACTCAATCATGTCATTATTTATAACACGCTCCTGCAATCTCATGGTAATGCAATAAACATGGACATTGACTCGCAATGAATCGATCTTGTTTCCTTCATATGGTGCCCGCAACAAACTTTTCCATAACAATCAGCATCAACTTCTTCACAAACTGATATTGCTTGAATCTGCAATGGATGACTCAAAAGTTTGGAAGAGCCATATATAGAATAAGTGATTGAGAGGAGGAAATATTTGGAGGGAATACCATACCCTAAGAATGAAATAGAAGAAAGAAGAATTTATAGATTGGATAGAGCAAATCAAGTGAGTGAAATTATAACTGCCGACGAAAGTAGTGAATTGAGAGACATAATTTATTTTGACTACCAAAAAGAAATAATAAAATAAGTGTAGAGTGTTTGAAAACCGGAGAAAATAATTCATTCATACCAGAAGAAAAGAGAAAAAGAAATAGTTTGAGGGACTATCACCGCAAAAGAAATAATACGTATAACAACAACATTTTTTTTCTAATGCACTTTCCCGCAACTTTTTTCTTGTGTTTCTTAATAGACCACAGCTTTACACCTTCAAAGAAGGAAAAAAGAATTCTGCGGCAGCTGAAAGCCAAAAGGATTTATATTTAATATTTTTGTGAGTTTTCCGTATACTTGCTTGATTTCTTCAACCTATTCTCCATTTTTTGAAAAAGGAATCTCCAATTTTTTTAATCACCTGGAATTCATTTCAATAGTTCAAATGAAAAGTTTTGGGGGCCTTTAATCGCACCACATCAAACATATCTAAAAAGTAAAACCTACCTGTGCACCATATTCATATTCGAACATTTTTAATTCTTTATTTACACTACATTATCTACCTTTTACCACACTTTTAAACTATTTCCACACCAAATTTTTTTAATTGCAATTTAGTCCATCAATTTCATCTACTTTATATCCCACACCCCTACACACCCCATTATTTCCTCCAAGAAAACATCTTCTTCATCATAAAACCTTTAAACCCCACACCATCTTCATAATTCCATCATCTTCATCATCATAAAACCTTCAAACCCCACACCATCTTCATAATCCTCTCAAATTTTTTTTATCATAATTATCTCTACACCAAATGCACCCAAACCTTATGAAAAAAAACATGTTTTGGAGGTTGTATACCAAGCAAGATTCAATGGATGAAGGCAGGAGCGGCTGCAGGAATTCTTGGACACGGGTCGGGATCGAGAACGGCACATCGTATTACAAATGTATAAGCATTATTTTAAAAATTCAAGTATGATTGATCAAGGGTCAATGTTTAAAAAATTTAGCGGATCTGTTAGTACATATTAATCTATAATTTTTTTTAAAGTTTTGGGGGGTCAAGTGACCCATTTCATAGGCTTTGGAGCCACCCCTGGATGAAGGAGTGGAAACAAAAACCCAATTGAAGAAATTTGGATTTCAAGCAAAATCAATGATAATGTACTTTTGAAATCAATCTACTATTCTGTGTTGTTTTCATGAAATCGACATGTAGAAATGCTAAAATGTAAATGAAATTAGTGTATTGAAGAATTATTTTGGGTTTGGTGATTCAATGTGACAAAAGTTGATGCCTTTTTATTCGCCTAGATGAAAACAACCTTCGCAGAGTCGTTGTTAGGCTGAACGACTTTGCTGTGTTTGATTGTTCGACATTCAACCCTGGGGGGGTCGATTCACAGACATTCGAACCTGGGGGGTAGATTCTCAGACATTCGACCTTGGGGTGGTCGATTATCAGACATTCGACCTTGGGGGGGTCGAATCTTGAACAATGTTTCAACTAGGACATAATCGACTGTATGTGCACCTGTGCATTGCGTTTTATATGTGTGAGAATCATTTTATTGTGATGAATATCCATATATTTAACTTCTAACTTGGTGTTTTTGATGCACTAGATCGGTGGATGTATTATTTAAACAAATCAACAAGATGCAAACATCTGAGAATCACCACATGTCGATGTTATTAGACGCGACACAAAATATGAAGGCCGTGTAGGTTTTTGAATAGTTGTTTGGACAACTCTACAATAATAAGAACATATTTAAATTGTTTTGTGTGTTTCATATTGCCTTAGGTTGTTGGTGAAGACTCTCGAACAATGCAACAAATTATTTAGAATGGTTGGATTGGGCGAGCAACTTTTAAAGGAAATCAATTTTAAAGGGAAACGAGGATACTCCTCTAAGTTTTGGATGAAGACGGCGCCAATGAACTGGGTTATAGCTGAAAAGTACAATGCTATTGTGACTTTGTATTGTCTGGATTCTAAAGGCGACACTGTAACGTGCTTTCCGACAAAAAAGAAGCAGGAAACCCCGCATCCTCTGCATAAATTACTCGTTGAACTCGTAATAAATTAGTTATAGCTGCCGACAATCGCCAAGCGACCAATTTTTCCTAATTTCGATAAGCAGGACAATCGCCACTACTTATACCCTAACAATGTAGCACACCTCTCAATAATCGCTAGAGGTTTGGTGAGAACAATTGCATAACGATTGGAAAAACATAATTATAGGTATTAACGCACATCGGGTTAACTTAAACCTAGATTACTTATTTTCACAACAGGGAATCCTACAGGCTACGAACCAATCGGCAATTTGTTGTTCACCACTAAAAATCAATCTTTGTGACAATCATCTTGATTAGATTTTTGGTATTCGATTAAACAATTAAACTAAAAACCCTCCGGTAGTAATTAGTTCATTTATTTAACATTGATTCATTAAGAACATGTAACAAGTAAATACTACAAATTTAAAGAGGATAGAAACTGATTTGATCTCACACTTGCATGATTATTGGATTAATAATGGTTTACTTGGAAAAGAATAACTCAAAAAAAAAAAACTAGAAAAGAAGAATTTAGCTACTCATCCACATAATAAAAAGCATGGGAAAGAATTCAAAATACCTTATTAAATTGCAGAAAATATAAAAGATTTGAGTTGTTGGTGAAAGAGAACCCTAGAGCCAGTAAAAATATGATAGTCGACAATTCCTATGAAAACATGGATTGAATTCTGAAAGCGAATGTTTTCGTAGAAAGTTACGTTGCTTGTGTTCTCCACGTTCTGAATAATTATTTTTGGGGTTTGGGATTATTTTAAAAAATAAAAAGGTCCAATAATAAAATAAAAAGCCTAATAAAGAAAATAATCCATCTAGAAATAAAAGCCGATGAAAACTAGGAGAATTACATCCATGAAATCTAGCTCGTAAGTAGAGTCTTGTGACTTGGGCCTTGGCAGCCTTTTTGTCTTCTCACGGTAGTCGGGATCCTGTCATCATCAGAAAGTGAAAATCGTCAAACTTTAATTCTTGAATTCTTCACTTCTTCAAAATTCGTCTCTTGCAGCCAATAAATTCATCATTTCTTCAATTTCTTCTTCCAATCCCCTTAAACCTGAAAATCAACAAAAACATACCAAAAAGGCGTATCTCTCGAAAATTAGGTATAAACTACACACTAAAACATCATTAATTATTGACTTATCACCCAACTTGGTGGGTGGAGTAAGATTTTATGGCTGTTGTTCAAGCTATCAATTCCAGAAGCAACTTGGCGGCTAGTCAGGCTATCATTGAGGACATCTAGAGGATGATGAAGGTGATTGGGAAGTGCAAATCACCTCTAAGCACATAGAAGCTAATATTGTGGCTGACTATTTTGGAAGACAAGGGCACAACATGGCTATGACTGTTATTAGAGCATTCGCAGTAGAATCTGTAAATGAGTTAAATCTGTACATTTAGGATAAAAAAATACAAATGCAGTAGCATCTGTTGGGTGGATCTCTACACCACAGATTCTTAACACATTACTGTACATCTCCAGCAAAACGTAAAGAGTCTCCAGATCCATCTATACCTTCTCTCCTTCCCCCTCCTCTTTTCTCGTGATTTTCTCTCACCTCCCTTCTTTCATTTAATTTTACTCATGTCTTCTTTCTTCAATAATTTTTCCACTCCTCCTCTCATCTGATATGTCTTCCTCTATTTCTATTTTTTTTTTCTCACATTCCTCTACCGAATCTGCACCTGAATTTAGCTACAAAATAGCTTGATTCCGAAAAAAAAAACCTTTGCTTGAAGAAGCATTTCCGAAAAAGAAAAAGAAAACTTTGCTTGATTCCGTAGAAGACTTGTTTTCATTGATATTAGATAAATATTAGATGAGGGGCTGAAGGAGGGGGAGGTGGTGTGGCTTTGGAGGTGGCGGTGGTAGGGTGGATTCAGCCAATGTGTATGTGTGTTTTTTTTTTTTTTTTTAATTTAAGAACAGAAGCAGGTGGATTTTTTTTTGTTTTTTGTGTGGGACAGAGACGTGGGGTGGAGGGAGAAGAGGGAGTGCATGAGGAAAGTTTAGGGGAATCACAATATTATAAGTAATTGTTTTTTTTTTTTTTTGAGGAAAATAAATACAATTGCTATAAATATTCTACCAATTTAATGATAGTAGTAGTAGTTTTTTTAAGGGGGTATATTCCACCAATTTAATGATAGTATTTAAGAAAATTAATTGAGAATCTGTAAATATTTACAGAGATTCTGATGCAGTTGTCATGGATATAGAATCTGTAAGTAGAGATGCTGATGCAGTTGACCATTTGTAAAGATTCTGTAACATAGGTAAAAGTGGTGTTTGAGTCTGTAAAATAGAGAATCTGTTAAGAGACACTGATGCAAGTGCTCTTACCCTTGGAGACCCTCCTAATTAATACTAGAAGGCTGAAGATCTTAGGGAAGTTCATCTCCCAACGGACTAGTCTTTCCCCCTTAATAAAAAAAGTACTTGATAGTGTTCTCACTTCGATTTAATTGATGTTATCTTCCTCTTCATAGCAGACACTTTTCAAAGGAGAAATTTTAAGTGATCAACCATTCAACCTTCCCATTCTAGTTGTCAATAGATCCAACATATTGGATACGCAATATCCATAAAGTTATTACATGAGTGTCAGTACTTTAACAAGTGCATCTTATAATCTGAAAGTTAGTTTATTTCGAAGTAGCACTTGCTTCCAGTTTACGAAACTTTCGAGAATACAACATTCCTTATAAGAAAAACCCTTTCGAATATTCAAGTTTATCATTAGGAGGCACAAATTCTATAGACAACATAAATGTTACG
The DNA here is from genome assembly GCA_026214975.1 of Gentiana macrophylla. Classification (NCBI taxonomy): domain Eukaryota; kingdom Viridiplantae; phylum Streptophyta; class Magnoliopsida; order Gentianales; family Gentianaceae; genus Gentiana; species Gentiana macrophylla. Next base: position 77,666,174 of record CM047813.1, on the reverse strand, counting down.
CGTGTTTCAGTATCATATTCAATTATTACCGCATGATCTCTTTTTATGAGAAAACCTCTATAATGTCAAACACATGACAATTCACACCCGCAATATTATGAAGAAATTGGACTAGGAATTATTACACAACTGCCATTGATATGTGATGCTTATAAAGTAAGAATGCCGTCTAAAGAACCACAAACATGACACTAGAATACAAATCAAATACTAAATAAATATTATTACAAATCAAATTCAATTATAGCAGCTCTAATTTATTCAATATTTATTTATTTTTTATAAACTTTCTTGGTTTTTGCAAATTGACAGGAAAATCAAAAGAGTTGAAGTTAATTGCTCCAATGCACAGCAGTATTTTTGGTCCAAATTGTACAATATTAATTAATATAAATACAAAAGAAAAACTTAGAGGAAAATTCGAAATATACCTTAGGGTAAAAATAGTTTTTTTTTATACCCCTATTTTAAAGTCTTACAAGCATGACCCTCAGTAGGACGGGCAATTTGACATTCAGGACGGGATATAATGTCATGATGACGGGTTATTTTTCAATGAGATCGGACTAAAATAACATGTCTTCAGTAAATTTTCTCACTCGATCGTGTTAAAAAAAAAAACCATCCACAAATTTTATTTTATTTTATTTATTTTTTTGTCGGGCACCACCAAAATACAAATGAAACACCATTTCCTGAGTGGCTATGATCTTGACCTGAGTATTTTTCTTTCTTTTTCACCACCATTTTCTCATCGTTACACAAATGAACAACACCAGTTCGGAAGCCGCCGGCAAAGATTCCGTTCACCGGCAACCATCCACTCACAAGTCACCAGCATCGGAATCTACTTGGGTGTCCTCATGATCCTCATAGCCATCACATATACATTGTATTGCATATACAAATGTCTTAAAGCCAACGACGGTAACCCCCACTCCGCCTCCGGCCCTCCTTCCCGGCGGAGGCGCAACTCATATTATTCTACTGATTCCGGTGAAATTTATAATGGGCTTGATGAATCAACTATCCAATCATTTCCGAAGTTCTTGTATTCCAAGATTAAAAGTCATAAAGGTGGTTCCTCCGGCTGTTCAATTTGTTTGCAGAGTATACGGAAACGGATTGTATTAGATTGTTGCCGGAATGTACTTTTTTCACCTGAAATGTGTTGATCCTTGGTTGAGGATTCATCCCAGTTGCCCGATTTGCCGGAATCCTCCGGAGCAAAAGCCGGTTGATAAACCTCTAGCTGCAGCACAGGTGGCGGTCGTATATAATTCATGAGAAATATGATGCCAGTAACATAAGTGAGCAATGTCATTACATATTTTCATTATATTGATAATGAAAAGGGGTCAGAGTCCATAAGGACATGTTTTAAACTTAAATGGTTGAGAAGGACAATTACTACACGTGTTACTACATTTTTGTACATGTGTTACTACATGTGTTACTACATGATTGTCCTTCTCAACCATTTTAGACTAAAACATGTCCTTTACAACCTTTAACCTTAATGAAAATGTCGGACAATTGCCACACAAAAAAAAAATATCGGACAATTGCAACTAAAAAAATAAATAAATAAAAATTCAGGACGAGTTTTTTTAGATCGACCGAGTGAGAAAATTTACTGAGGACGTGTTATTTTACTCCGACCTCAATGAAAAATAACTCGTCCTCATGACATTATATCCCGTCCTGAATGTCAAATTGCCCGTCCTACTGAGGGTTATGCTTATAAGACTTAAAAATAGGGGTATACAAAAAAAAAACTATTTTTACCCAAATGTATATATTTTCAATTCCCCAAAAAACTTATGAATATCCGTTTCAACACTAATACAAGGGTGATCCATTATAAATAGCAATGTTCCACTGAATAAATATGATGTTGGAGATATAAGCCGAATCCCGAGAAATGGGGACTCGAAACATGTGTTTAACAATCAACTTTAATGCGAATTTCGGATAAGCTTTGGTGTGATTCACCGGGGGATTATTAATTACATCTAAAAATACTACTCACAGAGTAGATGATGTTTGGCTTTGGAATCACTCAATTTGGATATCGAGTGAATGAGAAATTAATGCGTAAAGTTGGTGTAAAACATGTATGGGAGAGGAGTTGAAGGTGTGATCAACTCAACTCTCCCACATTAGAAAGATGGGAGACTTGAGCTCAATATTTAAATGCTAGTGAGACAATTATGGATGTGCTTCAAGGGGCAAAGCACTTTTGTGCAGGAGGGATGACTTAGATAATTCCACACGTGCGCGCTCCACAGCCGTCCGTCCTGGCTCGGTTCGGTTCGGGTGTTGCTATTAATTTTTTGGACAAAATTTCTTTATTAAATTTACCATAAATTAATTTTGGAATGCGATTCAGTCATTTGGCCAGTCAAAATTGAAGAATTCATATGATTGAGTCATCCGAACAATCAGAATTCAGACGACACGTCATCCGACCAATCAGAATGTGGAATAAAGTCAGCTTTATTTCGAAATTAAGCAATTTCGGCCCTAATAATGTCGTTCGGCCAATCAGATTCGAGCATTGACTCATTCTCTCCACTATATAAAGAACCTTATGGATGAAGGTTTGATTATCGAATTTTCTCTTGTGTCTTCCACCACAAAGAGTCTATCATATAGATCTAGTTTCGAGTCGAAGAGAAGTCGGAGCACTCTGTAAGTTCGTCGGTGCTCGGATTTTTGAAGTGCCTCTAAATCCGAGACGTAAGCCATTGTATCTTGGGAGACAGTTGCTACTACCGTGGACAACATACCGGAGCAATTTGTCTTAAGGAAAGAGAAACTACTTGCCTCGGTTTGATTTCTAGTCCTTTATTTGATGCATCGTAATTTTCTCATCCATTGTTCGAGTTAGATCTGCACGTAATATTTGTATTGTTAGATCTGTTAGATAATAAGAATTTTCTTTCGCGTTATTTGTTTTATAATTTAATAATCCGTAATTATGTCCGTTAATTACGGATCTGTTCCGTAAATCACTCCACATATGATACACTTATCCAACAAGTTTAAGACAAATTTTCGTGTGTTATTATAGAATGGTTTTAAGCATGTTATATTAGAGATTTAGTCGAATTATTGAATAGCTGAATACCAATCTTGTATGTAACTATGGGTGGTCCGATTACGATAAATGAAATATACGCCCATTGCATATGTAATTTGAATAACAAAATAATTGGATTTGGACCTTATGATCGCTGTATCTTAATTTAATATATATTTAGTTTAGTAGAGTGCTATAGATGAGAAAATTAATCGGTTGATGTCTGGACGTATTGAAATTCCTATGCGACTTAGGAAGCTTTATATGAATAAATATCCTTATTTCTATAAAAGCAACCGAGTTTTGCAACTAAGCAGTACACGTCGCCTGTTCTCATGAATTAATTCCCGTTTGGGCTTTGCCATTATTACTATAATAAAACAAAAAAGGTCCAGGCCCCAATTTTTATTTTTTTTATGGAAAAAGTACTCTCCCATTTTCTTTCGGTATATGTTGGATAAATATATGTTGGACAAATGAAAACTTCTAGGTACGATCATTGTTTGAATGGAATGGAATGAAATGTTTTTTTTTTTCATTTTATTTTATCATTTTGGCGTGTTTGGTTGCGAGAGAATGGAATGAGATTTCATTCAATTGGAATGATTTATTTTCCATTTTCATTCTATGAAAAAAAGGATAGAATGGACGGAATGGTTTGATGGATGAAATGTAAACATAACCTAGTGATAAAAAATCAACCACCACTGCCCACCGCCTGCCCGCCCGCCCGCCTGCAACCTCCCGTGGCACCTGCCCACCCCACCGCAATCCAAAACCACAACCCTCCACCACCGGCAAAGCTCTCCGGCTGACCAGTCCATGTCCTCATCCCATTCTCGGTCTAAAAAGCAGAATACCCGATCCAAGAAAAATGGGGGAGGGCGAGGTCAATCTAGTGGTAGTCAGGGAGGTCAATCTGGATTTGGGCACCAGGGATTTGGGCAGCAGCAGCAGCACGGCGGAAGAGGTGGCGGCCAATTCCAGCACTCATGGCAACAGCCGCCGTGGTGGGCCTTGTACCCTCCACCATGGGCAATGCCTCCGACGCCGTATCCTACCGGACACTGCTTCACCATATACGGGCGGCCACCGGTGCAAAGAAGAAGATGGAAATTCTTGGTCGGCGCCCAATTCTTCCCCATCGTGCATATACGCCGCCTCCACTCCGGCGAGATATTCTTTGGCGCCGCACACAATAAGGGTTAAACCCTCCTGATCAGAACTGGTATATGGACACTGGGGCGACGTCTCACATGACGTCGTCGGCAGGTAATCTCTCGTCTTACGTTAATACGAGCACTAATTCTAATATTACTGTCGGTAGTGGCCATTCAATTCCGGTTCGTGGTTCTGGATGTGTCTCGTTGTCCCCTCCACATCCCCCGTTAATTTTAAATGATGTCCTTCATGCTCCTCATCTCATTAAAAATTTGGTGTCCACGTAAAATTCACAAATGTATAATAATGTTTTTGTTGTCTTTGATCCTTATGGTTTCTCTCCGTGCATGATATACTGACCGGACGTGTCTAATGAGGTGTAACAAAGACTTTGAGACCTTTACCCCATTTCGCCAAAAAGCTCACCCATCGTGCCTTTTACGCCACTTCTCTTTGGCACAACCGGTTGGGTCATCCGGGTGTGTCGATTTTAAATTCGCTAAAGCACAATAAATTCATTGATTGTACTAGTGCCTCTAGCTCTACTACGTGTCAATCTTGTATTCTTGGAAAACAGATTAAGTTGCCATTTGCTCGTTCGCATTCTGTTACAATTTCACCATTTGATATTATTCATAGTGATGTATGGACATCACCTATTTTAAGTTCGTCGGGTCATCATTACTATGTCTTATTCTTGGATGATTTTTCTAATTTTCTGTGGACGTTTCCTATAGCGAAAAAATCTCAAGTCATACAATGTTTTTCGAAATTAAAATCCTACATTATCACCCAATTCGAGCGCCCAATTAAGAATATACAGTGCGATAATGGGGGAGAATATGTTAGTAATCCGTTTCGAGAATTTTGTACTACTAATGGCATTAATTTTCGCCTTTCTTGTCCACACACATCATCCCAAAATGGTAAAGCTGAGCGAAAAATCCGATCGATAAATAATATCATGCGCACCCTCCTTTTACATGCCTCTGTGCCTTCGTGTTTTTGGCCCTATGCGTTACAAATGGCTACGTATCTCCTAAATATACTTCCGAGTCGCTTGTTAAATCTTAAGTCTCCTCTTAGCGTTCTTTTCCGAAAAGACCCTTCGTATGATCACCTCCGTGTCTTCGGGTGTTTGTGTTTTCCTTTGTTTCCGTCAACAACCATTCACAAACTTCAGCCTCGATCCACTCCATGTGTGTTTCTGGGTTACCCACTAGATCATCGGGGATATCTGTGCTACGATTTATCAAGTCATAAAATCATCACGAGTCGTCACGTTCGGTTTAACGAGCTCGAATTCCCCTTTTCCAAAATGCACAATTCGGTCCCAGACTCTTATGATTTCCTTGAGTTTGGGCTTCCCCCTCTTCTGGCCCACCAGATTTTTAATAACCCTCCACCCAATCAGCCCGATGTCAACCCACCGCCTAACCAGCTAGATTTCAACCCACTACCCCAACAGCCTCCTATTCAGCCCAATGAAAACCCGCCCCAAGCCCAACAGCCACTAAACGCTGACTCACCAGTCCAGACCGTGAATCCTCCCTCTCCTCCTGCCCGTCGGCCTTCTACCCGAAGCCAAAGTGGTATTTACAGGCCCAACCCGAAATACCAATCCTTTGCCACCACTGATAAAATAGCCGAACGATCTCCTCTTCCCCGTACTCCTCTCGAGGCCGCCGGATCCGAATTGGAAAATGGCCATGAACGCAGCGAGTATAATGCTCTTATTGACAATAAGACGTGGGATTTGGTACCCCGTCCGTCCGGAGTTAATATCATACGTTCTATGTGGATTTTTAATCATAAAGAAAAATCTGATGGTTCGTTTGAGCGACATAAAGCTCGTCTTGTAGGTGATGGCAACACTCAACGGGTGGGGGTTGACTGTGGAGAAACTTTTAGTCCGGTGGTCAAACCGGCTACGATTCGTACGGTTCTGAGTCTGGCACTATCTAAACGTTGGGATATCAGGCAGTTGGATGTTAAAAATGCGTTTTTACATGGCGAGTTGAACGAGGTCGTATACATGCATCAACCGATGGGTTTTCGTGATTCGGCTCGTCCTGATTTTGTATGTAGGTTACGCAAGTCTCTTTACGGCCTCAAGCAGGCCCCCCGGGCATGGTATAAACGGTTTGCAGACTATGTTCTATCTATTGGGTTTACGAACAGTATTTCCGACACATCTTTGTTTATCTACCGCCATGGGTCTGATTTGGCTTACCTACTGCTCTATGTTGACGATATTATTCTGACGACATCCTCCCCACAACTTCGGACTACACTTGTTGACCGCCTCCGGTCGGAGTTTGCTATGAAAGATTTGGGTCCTCTGAACTACTTTCTTGGCATTCGGGTCACTCGTCATCCGGACGGTATGTTTCTGTCTCAGAAAAAGTATGCTGCCGAGATTATTGACCGAGCTGGTATGAGTAACTGTAAGCCGGCGCTTACTCCAGTGGATACTAAAGGCAAGCTGAGTGCATCCTCCGGGGCTCCCTTTGAAGACCCCACACTTTATCGCAGTCTCGCTGGTGCTCTCCAATATCTCACCTTTACCCGGCCTGATATCTCGTATGCAGTCCAACAGGTTTGTTTGCACATGCATGATCCTTGGGTGGAGCACATGCAAGCTCTCAAACGTATCATATGCTATCTTCAGGGTACTCTTAAGTTTGGATTGCATCTATATTCGTTACCTGTCACGAACCTCGTGGCTTATACTGATGCAGATTGGGGCGGGTGTCCCGACACGAGATGCTCCACCTCCGGGTATTGCGTATTTCTAGGGGATAATTTGATATCATGGTCGCCCGTTTACAACCGACGTTGTCCCGCTCTAGTGCGAAGGTAATCACGAGGGTGTAGCAAATGTTGTAGCCGAGTCATGTTGGTTACGAAAATTTGCTTCAGAGCTTCATTGTCCCGTTGATAAGGCCACGCTTGTTTATTGTGATAATGTTAGTGCGGTCTATCTTTCGGAAATCCGGTCCAACATCAACATACTAAACATGTTGAGATGGACATTCATTTTGTTCGGGAACGAGTTGCCCGTGGGAGGTTCGAGTTCACCATGTTCCTTCATGATATCAGTTGCGACATTTTTACGAAAGGACTACCACTTATTCTCTTTGACGATTTTCGACCGATCTCAAATAGTCGAGGAGGACCTCCCATTTCGACTGAGGGGGTGTGATAGAATATATATGTTAATAATCTTGTATTTATTAATATATTTAGTCTAGTCAAATATTCTTGTATTTATTCTAGTCAAATAGGAGGTAATTAGTCCTTGATCTTAGCCTTACAATTAGCTGAGTAGTTATGGATTTGTAATATATATTGTAACCACAAATCAATGATAATCTACGGAAAATATTCACAAAATATTTCAATCACCACCACCACAACCACTACTATCACACACCTCACATCATCCGCCGCCACCCACCACCGCTTGCTACACTCGTTATCATGCACGCTTATCACCCATCGTGTTACTTGTCACATTTAATACAATTTTGCATATTTTATTCCATTGCATGCCAAACATATGAATGAAATCGGTTTCATTGCATTCCATTCCATCAGTTTCATTCTATTCCGTTACATTCCAGCAATCCAAACGCACCCCTAGGTTAGTTCACAAATACTTCAAATGCTATCGGCGGCGGCGGCGGCGGCGGTGAATTTTTCGTTCACCCCTCTCCCCTACGCCTCCTGGTCGATTGACGTTTACCGCCGGCATCAGCCATTTCAAATGGGCTATCTACACCTTCGTACACCTCTACACGTGTGGGATGGGTTTGATTTGACAGAAAGACACCGGCTTTCTCTCTAGGGGGAGGTGGTGGGTTCTTCCCGGCGGCTACAATTTCTTCGATCTTCTCCACACATCCAGATGGGTTTGACGTGTTGGCTGTAGCGTTGTACATCTCCAGACGTTTCTGATGCTTTCGATTTGACAAAATACGTTTGTGCTCGACCCAGTATCGATCTGTGAACGCTTCCCAGCTAAATTTCTCTGACTCTCCGGTGGTAAGTGTTCTTGAAATTGGAAAAAATAATTGAGATCAATTTCTTCAAGTCGAAAATTACTCCTGAATCAGTAAAAGCTATTTTGGTATTCGATTTTTGTGTGTCTTTGTTTCTTCCATTTGGTAATCATGTCATGTTCGATCTATGCTATTTTTGTGAATTTTGTGTTTTGGAGTTTTAATTGATGCATGCAGGATCAATTCAGGGGTCACTTTTTTTCAAAGTTACTTTCCTTTTACCTTTATTATTTATTCTTGTTTGTTTGTTTGTATTTAACTAGGAAAGGTACTTGTTATTTTTACTGGTAATATTTGAAAGCGTTTCATCTCTTGTTTGAATGACCTTGTCTATTTTCTGCTTGATTTTATTTTGCTGTTTTTTTGGCTCCTTAGTTTCATGTCTTATTAACTCAAGAATCTTACTTTCCCATTTCATTTTCATCATCTTTGTAATTTTTAATGCTAAATTTTCCGCTGGTTAGCTTCAATTTAATCCCAGTTTCTTAATTGATTTCTACTTGAAAAACGAAGTCTAGGAGGTACTTGTAAAGCAGTTGTACATTTTTTTTTCTTTCAAATTAGCTTGCTTGATGTCAATTGTAAGGAAGTAGTACATTTTTGGGGAAACTCAAAAAATACCTTGTTTGGGTAAATATAATTTTTGTCTACATCCTTTTTTTTTTCAAAATTTTATTCCTACCTTCCGCCTTAAGCATCTACGGTATCGCTGAAAAGTTGGACGGTACCGCTTTCATCTTGGACGGTACCGCTGAAAAGTTGGACGGTACCGTTTTCATCTTGAAAAATGAAAAATATCACAGGTTGGCGGAATCTTCCATTGATCAGTGGTAAGGAAGGCGGTACCGTCGAAAATTAGAACGGTATCGTCGATGATTTCAAAGGTAAGGAAGGCGGATAGAGCGGTACCGTCGAATTTTAGGGCGATGGGTATGAAAAAAAGTTTGAAAAATAGGGATGTATAGGAAAATATGTTTTATGCAAATAGGGTATTTTTTTGAGTTTCCCCTACATATTTCCCCCGCAAAATTAGCTTGCTTGATGTAAAATTATCTCTTGAAATAAGTTCTTTAATTTCACCATATGGCTTCGGATAGAAGGTTATAGTAATTTGTTTTCCTCCTTATCCATTCGCAATTCGTTCATTGTGCATATTTCAGTTTGAAGATCCTCGTGATGCTGATGATGCCATTTGTGGACGAGACGGCTATAATTTGGATGGGAATCGATTACGTGTTCGTTTATTTCTCCTGATTCAGTATTTAGATTTAAGCATTTAATACCGAATAATGTGTTGCGTTGCATTACTTGGGGTCATATGTTTAAGAATATTTTTTTCTTTCTACTGTTTACATGGTGGGATGTGAATTTTCATGCAGGACAAGTTGTAAACCTAAAGGCATGCCCTCTTGCAGATGCCTAGATGACTATAACAATCCTCGACCTTGTCCAACAAGCTGCCAATTACAAACAACTCGAAAAAGACGCTAACGAAGGTTTCTCATTTATTTCTCCTGCCCCATTCACAAACTCAAAAAAAAAAAAAGGATTTTTATTGAGAAAAAGATTAATGTCAATTTAAGTTTATATTTGTTCAGTTTAATTAATAACTTTGGCTCGTTGATTTTCAGCAACAACGACTCTAAACAGTGGAATATCTGAGTTCGTGGTTTTAGCCATTCGAGATCCTTCTCCATCTTCCGCTTCTTGGCGAAGATAAGGTATACCCTGCTCATGTATTTTGGTTTTAAAAGCCTCTCTGCTTATGTAGATGTGATGATTCAATAAAATAGAATGACTACATGAATATTTCATAATAGAGATATGGCTGAATAGTTGAAATTTAGACCGCTGCAACACAAGGTTGTTTATTTGCTTCAATTGGTATTATAGACCCCTTTTCACGTTGTCATCTGAACTTGAATAATGAGAGCTTCTGCGATGTTATTATGTAGTACTTGAAAAGATAACCTCCAACAGTCTGAAGTAGCTCAAAATGATAAAAAGGAGATTATTATAATGGTGATGAGAATAATAATAATTCCAATTTGTTTGGTTTAATCAATAATATTGAACAACAACAAGAAGTTTGTGATGATGCTGAAGATCTCATACGTTTTGTTGATTTTTGGCTTCTTTATTATGCCCAGTTTTTGGGATCTGGATTACAACTTCTTCACAAGGGTTGATACATATAGATGAAGTTATACTAATGTTTGCATTACCAGAAGTTACTTGCATATAGCTTCTTTTTTTTATTTATTTTCTTTTCTGCGTCGTTGTGTTGATACCGTAATATTTCAGATGATGAGTATATAGAGCATGAGGAGACATGGGAAAAGTTACTAGAGGATGCATATTTCTTTTCTGGTATTTTGATACTTTTGGTGATTTTGTAGTTGGATTGTGGAATGTTATGGATATGTTTCTGGTAACTTTGGAGTAAGTAGTTAGTCCGGAAAGATTATTTCTAACGTTGATTCTTATCTTTAAAAGATTACATTATTACGAGGCACGAGCCATACCCCAGAATGCAACATTTTGTTGTTTTGTAACAATACACTATTCTACTTCCTTGACCCTTTTATTTATGTAATCTGCTAAAAACTGATGCTTTTCGATTGTATTCCATAAGCCATTCTACCTTTTGTAGGTGTTGTTTGATGGATAACTTTGATTTATTTGTAATGATCTATTTCATCAACCCAAATTCAAGACTATCATCCCGGGGCTGTTATTCGCCGTGCATTGCACGGCAAGTTCCCCTAGTTATATTGAGTGTTGTAGCTTCCATTGGATTGTTGGTAGGAATACAACTCTTACTACTACTTGGGAAGATTGGTTAAATAAACCATTTTAGTTGGTATTGCAATAATACTTGGAGTATCACTTTAATGTTTGTAAGATGCTAACACTTTTGAATCTAGACTTGATGTAATGGTTGACTTCCAAGATGTTGGGGTCATTTGGTTGGTTTTGTAACGCTTGACTTACATCAAAATATTAATATCCTGCATTGACCACGTTGGGTTGTCAATGCTTCAGCTTGCTAGTTGGATGTTTTGTTCCAGGTATTTGTATATCATTAAGATCTTAACATATGCGATTTTGTAACTTAAATATACTGGTACCAATTTTATATCCGATCTATATGCTTCTGTTAATAATATGTTGGATGCAGGTGCAATCTAGTTTGGTACTTTTGTTTTGTTATGAAGTATAGGAACTATGCTATGCTTGTTTGGACACTTTATTTAATGTTTTAAGCTGTCCATTTTTCTTTTACCGGTATGAGTAAAATAAATGAAGTTTGGTGTTTTAGGTTCTCCACTACAAGTCGCATGTAATGAAAAGAAAGAATAATGGGAAACAGAATGTGGACATAGTTTTCCTTACTACTTTCTAAAAGGAAAAATCGTAATTTTAATTACCTTGATTGGGAGCATTGTTTACGCCTTGTGCACTAGAAACATATTTGGTATTGTTGTTTCTTCAAACTTACTGGGTAAATGCTCTTTGGTTAGAATCCTAGATCTAAAGTATGTGGTGTGACGTAAACTTGGTTATGTGGATTATTAAAATTCTAAGGTTGCACTTGCTCACATCAATATTCTACTTTATGTTGAGGATTATATGAGAACAAACTGGGTATGGTAACTTTGTTGATCTTCTATAATGAGAAGATACACCGAGGTGTATGCAAATAAAAATGTGTCTATTATGACACAAGTGTACGTGATGTTGTAGCACTAGACGTAGCACTAGTGACCGGTTAATCTCATCCTTTGGATGGAGAAATTCGGTGGTGCAACAAACGATGTTTTGAATGAACAAACCGGATTGATCAGTGTGTTGACAGTGAAACTGTCTGTTGAGCACAAAAGTGATGCTCCGTAAAGAGCCAGTGAGGTTGGCTTTAACATATGGTTACATGCTTGAGTAATATTGCTTGTGACACTATGACGATTTGGCATGTGATTCAAATTCGTTCATTCCATTGATGAACATGGTGTTGTTACCAAATTTGAAATTTGATCCTAATCACACGTGTCTAGTATGTGATGAAGCCATGTTGGCTAATTCACCGTTTGACCGGTAGAAAGGAACGCAAACCTCTTGATTCATGTAAATTAGAGGTGATAAAAGTATTATGTTACTTTTATTGAGTATAGCACCAAATATTGCGATTTTTAAATTAGGCTCGTGATGCCTTAAGGGTTGTTAGAATGAAGGTGGGAATAAACATAGCAAACGGATGAGATGTATCCGTAGTGATTGTGGTTGTGGATATGATGTATTTTTCATGCGTCTTGCTAAGGGCCCGACATCATTCATCAAACAACTACACCATACACACCTCACCCAAGTGGTTTTACTGAATTCAAGAACCGAACTCTTAAAAAGTTGATGAATGCTATGTTGATAAGTTCGAGTTTACCTCAGAACTTGTGGCGGGGCTTCCCTCTCAGCAAAATTCATTCTAAACAAGATCCCTTCAAAGAAGAAGGATGACACCCCGTATGAGTTGTGGAAAGACCGAGGTCTAGCTACAAATTCTGGAAATGTGGGGGTGTTTGGCTAAGGTAGAAGTACCTAAACCAAAGCAAGTGGAAATATGACCTAAAACGATTGATTGTATATTCATCGGATATACTCTCAAGAGTAGTGCCTATTGGTTTCTGGTGCATAAAACCGACATGATGATGTCATCACCGAGTCTATGAATGTTGTGTTCTTTAACGATCTTTTTCCATAGAAGGAAATTGATAAGGACAAGCAAGCAAGAGTAAGCGGACATATGACTCAAAGTCGAAAGTCATCCTCAAGAAATTGAGGAACCACGCCGTTGTAAGAGGGCTAGGACTTGAAAGTCTTTTGGTCCCGATTTTCCGACTGTATGGTTGAAAACTAGCCCAAGACATAGGTCGAGGCAATGTCAACTACAAAAGCTCCTTTTCTGGAAAGAAGCTATAAGTAGTAAAATAGAGTCCATCATGTAAAACCACACTTGGGAGTTGGTTGGTCTTCCACCAGGAAATAAACCACTCGGAAGTAAGTGGATCTTTAAGAGGAAGTTAAAGGTTGATGGATTTATTGATAATTGTAAGGCATTGTTGGTAGCCTGAGGGTATCGACAGAAAGAAGGCCTTGACTTCTTACTCATCAGTTACAAGAATCACTCATATAAGGGTTCTCATTGGTATAGTTGGAGTCTATAACCTTGAAATCCATCAAATGATGAGTTAAAAGAAGAGATTTACTTGGAGCAAACGGGGGTGTTCATAGTTCCAAGACAAGAGAGTAAGGTGTGTAGACTTGTTAAGTCGAATATTAGCCAGAGCAATGGCATATCTAGTTTGACAATGTTATGTTGTCAAGTGGGTAGGACATATATATTTCTACATTAAGAACGCATTTTTGTGATAGTATATCTATGACATGCTGATAATGGGAAGCACTCATGAGAGTATCATGAATAGGAAAAAAGATGCTGACAAGGAACTTCGATATGAAGGACCTAGAGTTGCAGATGTGATGCTAGGGATTAAGATCTCTAGAATATTTGTTTGAAATGGTGGTTTTAACCCAATCGGGTTGTACCGGATCCGACCGGGTAGGGTCTTTTACAGTCTATTTTGGTTCATGTAATAATTTTATTATGATTAATAAAAAAAACTTTTGTTATTATATATCTTGTTTATCTTCATGTTATTGAATATATATATAGTAACGTTCTTAGTATTAAACTGTGATAGAGAAACCACGATAGTGATTATGGTTGATGAGATCTCTAATCACTTTAATAAGTTTGATACTTAAATGTCTCTAGTCGTATGTATTGTCAAGCGGGACATTGATAGTATGATTAGACTAGCACGTATTGGATGTCTTCTATCTTATTGAAGGTAGGGATAGATCTTATCTATCGAAGTGCAGAGTCACTTAGACTGTACGTGGACGTGTATTAGAGAATGCGTACGTTAGACTGACCCACTTACATTAAGTGTCGCAGTATGTGGCAGTTGTGTAATTATCCTGAGACCGGAGTCTTCATTGTGTCACGGTGTGGAAAGTCATGCTTTGACACTATTGAGTTTTCCCTAGCCACGGGGCGTTCATGCGGTAATGCTCGGGTGTGATATTGAAGCATGCGTAGGATACATGTTTGTTCGTCCAGGAATCGCGTATCCTATGATTAGGAGTGAATATCCAAAATGGCCTTCTTTTAAGGAATGTCTAGCTCTCGTGAATCTTTGAAAAGTGGGAGTAAATGAGTTATTCCGAGAGAGCATGATATCCAGATTATAAGATACGATCGTTAATGTACTGACACTCAAGATACGATTGTATGGATATTATTACAAATGGTAGGATTCTATTTACTCGTAATCAAGCTTTCACATGAAAGGTAGTAGTCATTGCTTTTGACTCTTCCGATGAGTGAGTGTCACAGTGTGTTGCTAGACGCTATCCCGTGATCGTTAGGTACGCATGGCATTTTCGTATTTGCACTTTGTGTCTACGGCCAACATATTCAGAAGCCTATTGGGTCACACACATAAGAACATCTAGCCGGATTAAAATGCGGTTATAGTGATAACCAAATAAGGAAAGTTTATCTCGACTATAAAGTGTTATAGTGATTAAATTAATATGGTCGTATTTATTTATTATGAATAAATAAAATACAAGATATTAATTATATTGATTAATTAAAGAATATTCCGGATGCCAAATTAATGGTGTTTGGGGCGCCACTTTTGAGTGTATAGGATACACATGGATTGTGCAATTTAATTAATAAGATTACCATTTATTAATATTGGATATTAATTGATTTTAGAAAAATAGAATTATGGTAATAAGTAAAAGATATTCAATATAAGATATTGGCAATATCTCAGATTTATTTAATATAAGATATTAAAATAAAAGAGATAAATCAATCAAATTGATTTTCCTTATTTTATTAGGAAAATGTTTTTCTTTCTCATCAAACTTCTAGAAGCTTCTCCTAATCAGATTAGGAGGCATTTGGGCGCCACCTACCCTTGTATAAGCAAGGGGTTGGCTAACTCTTTTGTACATCACAATTCCAAGAGCTAATAGTTCTTGTGAAAAATAGAGAGATTATTTTAGAGAGTTTTAGAGAGAGAAGAAGACCGGTCTAGCAACCGGATTTTTCTAGTAGCAATCCAAGGAGGATTCCAACGAGGAGTTCGTGTGGATATCGATAGAGGCCGGACATGTGGATGGCTCGCGCCCACTACTTCTCTCCGTGGCGATGAAAGCGTCGATCTTTTAGATCAACCAATGTAATCACCGTCAACTACTTAATGTGTTCATTGTATTAAACGAAGTCGATCTTGGAATCGGAAATCAATTTTTTAAAATCCGCTGCGTAGACTAGTTTATTTCCTAATAGTGGTAGCAGAGCCAACATCGAGCTTAAGCAATAAGCAATAATTAAATTGCGTAGTAATTTATTATGATAGATGCAAGATCTAAAATCACGAAACAAAAAAAAATATCGATTGGGGGGCTCGGCCGAAGAGGCGCCCCCCTCAACGGCGGCAACCGCCGGCAGCGTCGGCGGCTCTCGGGCTTCCGGTGTCGGCCGGCCAAACCATGGGGAGATCGATTTCGTTTTTGTTTTTGTGATATTTTATTGTGCATTAATGATATCTCCTTTGTTTAGTTGTGTCATGTTGCTAACCAATGGTTCGAATAGTTTGGACAATTGGGATGCCACATGGCATTAAAATAATATTGGCATTTCCAAACTTTGTTTGGAATAGGCCTAGGCTCTTCCCAAATTTGATTTGGGAAAAGGACTTGGCCTAGGCCCCATTTCAAAATTCTGATTTTGGAAAGGGGCCAGACAATCAACCAAATCTTGTGTGGAAAAATGTCTTTTGGTTTAGGAAACCAAAGACATCCCTTTTGGTTAAGAACCAAAAGGAAAGGAAACAAAAGAGACCTTTTAATTTTGATTTTAATTTTAAATAGTTCCAAATTAATAAAATTGAAATTAGAATCGATTTAAAATTAAATGTTAATTTTATTTTCGACTTAAGTCATTTAATTAATTAAAGGTTAATTTATTATTTGATGTGATAAAATAAGATGCATAAGTAGTTAAATTTTAATTTGATCTTTTTCATAAGATTAAAATTGTATGAATTAGATGTGTATATATAATGTGATTATATGGACCCCGATTGATCATGGACTCTACAATAGGATAGATTGGAGTGATTTTTTTTATGTTGGTTTTTCAAATTGTCCTAGGCCGTTATGAAGAACGTGACCTAGTTTACTTTCTGCATTTATCTCATTCCCGTTAGCTCCACCCGTGTGCGACGGGTGTATTTATTTATTAGATAGATAATTATGTAACAAGAATGGAGCAAGAAGATGGAGGCCAAAGAGAGACAAAGATCCCATTGGTGGTGACGAATTAAAGATCCTATTGGAGGTTTCAGCTATCCTTAGATTGTGACCCACGATTTCGTCAGTTTGTATTCGAGACCGCACATAGGAAAAGTCCATGATCATACCGGTTGTTTTGTGCACGGAATGTTGTGTATGTTTTACTTTATACGATATCGTAGTAATATGCACGTAGTAGATGAGACCGTAATTAAATAAAAATTAAATTAACTGAATTAATTTAAATTTACTCCCACCTCAAAAGAGTCAAGTCAAAATTGCCTCCCATATTATAATGTCGGTGAAGAGCCTTTTCGGATCCAACTCATTAGCCAAATCGTGGGGTTGACCTACCTCGGGTATATCGTCATTATCGAGATATGATCGTATGAGATCTCATGAATATTGGGGTTATGACTTAAGTAAGAATTCTCTCGCCACCACCAAAGTGGGGTCGCTTGGATTTTAGAGGCAAGGGTTGGACTATTTCATAAGATGAAATTGTCAAATAGTTGACTAGTCAAACAACACATGAGTCGTATAAGATACGATTGACAAAGATTTGCTACCTATTAGACTATTTTCGGTCCACCACCCAAACCAGGGGTCGCGGTAGTTTAATGAGATCTTGTCCACTAAAGAAATTAATTTTTCTTGAAAGCCAATTGGGAGTAGTCAAGTGGGAGCAAAGCCTCATAAATTTTTAAGTGCAAATTTTTGGTTTTGAATGCATGAACTTTTACTTATTCTATCTTTATTTACTATTGTAGAAATGTCAAACAAATTGAACATTCGCTTTATCAACGACAATAAGCTTGACGAAACCAACTTTCTCGATCGGGAAAGAAATCTCAAAATCGCTTTGAGGCATGAGAAGATTGGCTATGTCTTGGACGAACCCATACCTCAAAAGCCCGTAGAAGCGCGTGGTCGCAGATGTCGCCGAGAAGTACAACAAGCAATCGCTCGACAAGATCGATTCTACATGTCTCATGCTTGCTTCCATGACACCGAATCGCAGAAACAAAGATGAGTCTATGGACGCCTACTCGATCATTGGTCACCTAAAGGAGCTCTATGTTTCTCGCCCTCGCATTGAGAGGTACGAGGCCTGGAATGCCCTATTTGGTTGTAAGATGGCATCTGGGATGCTGTGGGGTTGCAGGTGTTAGGAAATCTACGTGGGAACGTAGCGGAATTCAAAATTTTATTTCCTTTAACCAGGATCGACTTCGTTTAAGCAACAAACAAAATAAGTTAGTAGACGGTGGTTACCTCGCTTGATCTAAAAGATCGACGCTTTGACCGTCTAAGGAGAGTAGTGGTGCACGGAGCCGCCTGCCGCTCGCCTCTACCGCTAGTCCACACGAACAACCCGGCGGAACCCACCATGGATTGGTACCAGAAAAACTCGGTTGCTAGACTGACCTTTTCTCTCTCTCAAATCCCTCTCTAAGAAACTCTCTATTTTTCACAAGAAACTATTAGTCTCTTGGAATTGTGATGTACAAAAGAGCTAGCCAACCTGTGGAAATATTACTCAAGAGACTCACTCTGAGAGGCTTTCACAGGTGCTCAAGCAGATTGCTGAGCCTTAGGATTTCGTGCATAATATTTTTGTACACTTTATTTAATTATAAAAGACATATTAATTGTGATACATATAAACAATTAATATGTCAAACTCTAGTTTACTTTATGTCATAGACACAATTAATATGTCATAGACATAGCTTTTACTTTTACTTTTACTTTTGCATGCTTGCCGCCCACATCTACATACTCAAGTGGCCGCCCAAGCTAGTGCTAGTCTCTCTCAATTGTATCTATTTATACACCTCTCATATCAATGAATAAACTAAGTTGAAGTTTACTCTTGTGTTTATCACATTCTCAAACTCTCTTCATGGTATCGGAGCCTTACTGAGTTCTAAAAATCCGCTGCAAAACTCAGTTCTTTTTCAGAAAAATGTCAACATTATCTGATGTTTCATCTTCTTCAGTAGACTCACAAATTGCCTCAAAGCAGATCGATAATCGAACACTCTTCTTTTACAAATCATAAACTTGATGGTAACAATTACTTGCTATGGTCAAGGTCTATGAAAATGTATATCTCCGGCCAGGGCAAGATGGGATATCTGTCTGGTTCCAAACTCCGCCTCACTCTGAATCGACCCCAAGTTTGAAGCATGGGACACAGAAATAACCAAGTCATGACCATCCTCACGAGGTCTATGACAAAAGAGATCGCTGAGAACTTCATGATGTATGACATCGCTAAGGAAATCAGGACAATGCCGTAGACCTTTACTCAAAAAGGACAATACATCCAAGTCTATGAACTCAAGCTCAGATTCAAAATTGCGCATAAGGGGATATGTCTCAGAATCAATACTTTAATCAACTATCTAAGGCATGGCAACACCTAGATATGTTGGAAACTCACCCTGGAATGATGTTAAAGATGTCGCACTTTTAAAGACATCATCGAGAAGAAGAGAGTATTCAAATTCCTTACTGGATCGAATCTACTTTGATGATGTCGAGGTAGAATTCTTGCTACTAAACCTCTTCCAAATCTCAAATCCATGTTTGCCGAGGTCAAACATGAGGAAAGCAGGAGGAAAGTGATGTCGCTTGAACCCCTCGCCGACAACCCTACCGAAAGTGCCACCGCTAATCGTCAGGAACCTCATTGAGGCTACCGAGGCTTACAGGAAGCCCGCCGATAAAATCTGAAGCTGTTCGTGACCACCGCAAACGCACTAATCACACCAAGGACACTTGCTTGGAAGCTACATGGCAAGCCTAACTCCTCCAAGTCCTCCGCACTGCCAAGGAAAGTCGTAAGGCATACATAAGTGAGGAAGAAGATGACAACAGTTGAATGCTCACTTTGTCGCATTCAAAGCCTTTCTAACTCAACAAAAGGGAGGTAGTCACTCTACCGACATAGCCTCTCATGCCAAGATGCAAAATTCTACTCATCTATTAGTAATGAAACCTGGATTGTTGACTCTGGGGCCTCTTCCCATATGACTGTAATAAAATCTCATTACTCAACTTAAGCCATGTCCCCAAATTCACAATATTAAGACTGGCATGGATCTATCTCTAGTGCAAAAGGTTTTGGTCAAAAAGCAACTTACTAATAAGATATGCCTCAGAGAATGTCCTATTTGTTCCAAAATTAGATTGCAATCTCATATCTCACAAGAAACTTACTAAAGATTTGAACTGGATCGTTGTTTTTAATGAGAATCAGTGCACATTCCAGATCATTCCTCAAAGGCAAGTGATTGGGACCGCTAAACCTTGCTCAGTCTGCTTTTGTGGTCAACCTCGCCAAGACAAAGATCAAGACTGAATCGCCTCAAGAAACTGCACTCAAAACCTAGACAATATCATGTTATGGCATTATAGACTAGACATCCTGGCTTTTTAGTTATTTAAAGTCTATAGATCCCGAATTGTTTAAAGGTTGTAATTTGAATGATCTTCAATGTGATATTTGTCGCTTGCTAAACTCACCAAATCTGGTATGCAAAATTACCTTACTTACCATCCACACCATTCACCTTAATTCACAAAGTGACGTATGGGGACCCTCAAGAGTAAAAAGCATAACAGAAAGAGGTGGTTTGTTACCTTCATAGATGACCACACCGTAACCACTTGGTTATTTTTAATGAAGGATAAGTCCAAGTTGGACCCATCTTTCAAGAATTTTACAACATGGTCTCCACTCGCTTTGACACTAAGATCAAAATCTTGAAGACTCGACAATGCTCTTGAATATTATGAGTCTCATCTCGCAATTTCTTGATGGATAAAGGGATTGTCCATATCAAGAGTTGTGTTGAAACCCCTCAAAGAAAATGGGGTTGCTTGAGAAAGAACAGTGCATCCGCTTGAAATGGCTAGGTCTATTATGTTTACCACAAATGTTCCAAAATATATGTGGGGTGAAGCCATATTGACTTCCACATACTTAATCAATGACTTCCCAAAGCAGGTACTAGGCTTCAAAACTCCTATCAAAACCCTACCGACACACACTCCTCGCCCCATCTTATTTCCCGCTACCTCCAAAAATCTTTGGGTGTACTGTGTTTGTCTATATCCATGCCCAACACGTAGCAAACTTGATCCCAAAGCTCACAAGTGCATATTCCTAGGATATGCAAAGGACAGAAAGGTTACAAGTGCTACTCTCTTCCTCAAAAAAGATTTTACAATTCTATGGATGTAAAATTTTTTGAAAGGACTCCTACTACAAAGAAGTCCACCGAGGCAATCACCGATGGAAACCGATAGAAATTGACCTAAACCCTTCCTTCAAGAAACTCTTAACCCTCAAAGAACCCATCGATCCTCAAAGAGATCGAACCCCAAGCACCTCTATCGACTCACAAAGAAACCTCATCGATCCTCAAAGAACTAACCGACTCGAGCCTCACCGACCCTGAGCCTCGCCGACACTCAAAGAATCTGCAGATCCTCGCAGCTTCATCGACATTGATGACGCACTATTGCTCTAAGGAAAGGAAAAGATCATGCACCGATCATTCTATTCATACTTATTTATCTTATGATCGCTTGTCTCCTGCCTTTGCCATGTTTACACAGACCTGATTCTCACTCTATCCCTAGAAATATTCAGTGAGGCCCTTCAAAATGATAAGTGGAAGGTCATTGTTAAAACGAGATGATCGCTTCTCCGGATAATCATACTTGGGACCTCACAACTCTTCCCAAAGGCAAGAAGACAAGCTTAGCATGCAGATGGTTATTCACTATTAAATACAATGCCGATGGTACAATTGACAAGTACAAAGCCGATCGGTAGCAAGGGGATTCACTCAAACTTATGGTATTGACTATAAGGAAACTTTTGCACCAAAGGCAAAACTCAACACCGCTGGGTTCTCGCTTTCTCTAGCTGTCCAACTGGACTGGCCTCTACACCAATTGGATATCAAAAATGCTTTTCTCAATGGTGATCTCACCGAGGAAGTCTATATGAATGTACCTCCCGGTTTTGTCAATCCCAACACTCAGGCAAGGTATGCAAACTCAGAAATCTCTATATGGCCTGGAAGCAATCCCCAAGAGCCTGGTTTGGAAAACTCACTACCGTGGTTAAAGCCGCTGGATATCATCAATGCAACTCGATCACACCATGTTTGTCAAGACAACCAACCGCAGGAGGTCCATTCTAATTGTATATGTGGATGATATCATCCTTACTCGGGAAGACTCTACAAATCCGTAACTTGAAGACTCTACCGCAAAGGTGTTCCAAGTTAAAGATCCGGGCTACCTCAAGTACTTTCTTGGTATGGAAGTAGCTAGAAACACCAATGGCATTTCGCCTCCCAAAGGAAGTATGTCCCGACTCATCAAGGAAATCGCATGCCGGGATGCAAACTCGCCAGATCTCCAAGAGACCCAAGTCATACCTCATCGCATAGTGACATTGCCGTCGTGAAAGAACAATATCAAAGGCTAGTAGGCAAACTCATATACCTTTCTCACACAAGACCCGATATTGCATACGGGGTCGGGCCTGTCAATAATTCATGCATTGCCCTACCGAGCAACATTGGGATGCAAAGTGAATAGGATACCGAGGTATTTAAAATCCACTCCTGCCAAGGCCTGCACTTCACCAAGTCTCCCGATAGATCAATCAAGGTCTACACCGATGTCGATTGGGCCGATGTCACATTGACAGGAGGTCTACCACAGCTATTGCTCATATATACTGGGAACCTGGTTACTTGGAGGAGCAAGAAACAACCTCATCGTGGTCAAGAAGCAAGCACGTTTCAACTAAGGGCACTTGTACTTGGCATTTGTGAAGCTCTATGGCTAAAAAGGGTACTCGATCCGAACTTCAAAGAATCAGACAAGAACCTATCACACTCACAGTGATAATAATTCACCTTATGCATGGCGGAAGATCCACCATCATGATAAAACCAAGCATGTGGACATTGATGCACACTTTCTCGAAGGAGAAGATTGATGCCAAGATTATTCAACTCCAAAGATGTTCCTCAAAGCAGATCGTAATGTCGATATTCTTACCAAGGCTATTCCACCTCTTATGTTCAAATAGATTATAGTAGCAAACTTGGTCGCATCAACATATACAAACCCTTCGCTTGAGGGGGTGTGGAAATATTACTCAATAGAGACTCAAATTTACCGAGAGGCTTACAGGTGTGCTCACAGATTGTCGAGCCTTAGGATTTCGTGCATAATATTTTTGTACACTTTATTTAATTATAAAAGACATATTAATTGTGATACATATAAACAATTAATATGTCAAACTCTAGTTTACTTTATGTCATAGACACAATTAATATGTCATAGACATAGCTTTTACTTTTACTTTTACTTTTGCATGCTTGCCGCCCACATCTACATACTCAAGTGGCCGCCCAAGCTAGTGCTAGTCTCTCTCAATTGTATCTATTTATACACCTCTCATATCAATGAATAAACTAAGTTGAAGTTTACTCTTGTGTTTATCACATTCTCAAACTCTCTTCACAACCCCTTTCTTATACAGGTGTTGGGGCGCCCCTCATGTCTCATAATCTGATTGGGATTAGCTTTCTAGTAGATTGAGGAGAAAGAAAACATTTTCCTAATAAAATAAGAAAATTATATTTGATTGATTTATCTCATTAACATTCAATATCTTATATTAAATATTTTTCCAAGATATATATTGACAATATCGACTATATCTTTATCTTATTACCATAATTCTATATTCTCAAAAATCAATTAATATCCAATATTAATATTATGGTAATCTTATTAATTAAATTGTACAATCCAAGTGTATCATATACACTTTACATCTTATACCTATATTGCCAAAAATTGGCATCCGGAATATTCTTTAAGGGGACTGAGGGAGAAGGACAGTCTTTTGAATCTTTTGCATAAATGTCAAAACTATTTATTTACTATCGAAATTCACTTGTGTTCGAAATTCACTGTCGAAATTCACTAATTTTCAAAATTCATTGTCGAAATTCACTGATTTTCGGGATTCACTGTCGAAATTCACTGATTTCGGGATTCACTGATTTTCAGGATTCACTGTTTGTCCTTCTCGCTATAAAAATTATGCTGTTCTCCTTCTCCCTATAAAAAATATATAGCTGTCATGTTACTTAAAAATATTCCAGATTGTGTCCTTATCCCTAATTTCCCATATTCTTTAATTAATATAATACTATGATTAATTAATTTACAAAATACATGTATATCATATATACATATATATATTTCAAAATATATGTATCTATATACATATTTAATTAATCAACATAATTAATATCTTGTATTATATTTATTCATAATAAATAAATACCACCATATTAATTTACCACTATAACCTTTAGAGTATGAGATAAATTCTTTCATTATTTGGTTATCAACTATAACCACATTTTAATCCGGCTAGATGTTCTTATGTGTGTGACCCGATAGACTTCCGGAGGCACAAAGTGCAAATTATGAAAATGCCCTTCATACGTAACGATCACGGAATAGAGTCTAGCAACACACCATGACCCCCAATCATTGGAAGAGTCAAATGCAATGACTACTACCTTTCATGTGAAAAAATTACTGTGTAAATAGAATCCTTTCGCTGTAATAATATACATACGGTCGTACGTCGAGTGTCAAACATCAACAACCGTATATAATAATCTAGATATCCTATTCTCTCGAAGTAACTCATTTACTTCCACTTTGCAAATATTCACGAGTAAGACATTCCTTATAAGAAGGCCCTTTCGGATATTCACTTCTACTGATAGGGTACGCGATTCCCGGACGGCCAAACATGTATACTCCGCATGCTTCAACACACACCCAAGCACTGCCGCATGATCACCCCATGGCTAGGGCAAACGTCAATAATGCCAAAGCATGACAATCCACACCGTGATGCCATGAAGACTCCGGTCTTAGGATAATTACACAACCATCACATAGTGTGACACTTAATAGTGTAAGTGGGTCGACCTAACGATGCATTCTCTAATACACGCCCACGCATACCCAAGTGTCTTTACACTTTGAAAGACGAGATCTATCCATGACCTTAAAAACAGAAGACATCTAATACGTGCTAGCCTGTTTGTACTATCAATGCCCTGTTTAATAGTACATAAGCCTAGAGACATTTAAGTATCAAACTTATTAAAGTGATTAGAGATCTCATCAACCATAATCGCCATCGTGGTTTCTCTATCACGCTTTAATACTAAGGACGTTATCATATAACAATTCATAATTAGTTCTTTAAAAGAACAACATATGACAACATAAAATCCATTTATTAGATATGTATAATAATAAACAAATAGTAGAAATGATACGACCCGGTCGGATCCGGTCAACCCCAATTGGGTTTAGGACACTATTCCAACAGCTTCCTACTTGGCCTAAAGCCAATCACTGCATACACAAGACCAATTTGAAACACAAGAATCTCATTCAATACTCACAACCAACCCCAAGGTTGAACGGATCACTATCCGTGGGGACTCAAACTATCTTCATATCATGATCCAAATGATCAAGTCAAAGGACCCGCCTCAACACACACATGAATCTATGACGAGACCCTAGTCCTTGCTTCAAGCAATAAATCCACTTACTATATCACCTATATAAAAGGTGGAAGAACTGTATAAGGTTCTGTGAATGAACCTTCTACATCCATGTATCGCTCCCTCACGCACATCCACTACACTCATGTGTTTTGGCCTAGTTGTAGAATCTCCAAAGATTTCTAGCTAAGAACATTTCCCGCCCACCGTATCACTCAATCAAAGTGACTTCAAACCTGCATCAGTAGCTCCCGCCACCTTAATAAGACTCGGATATACGCCTCAGATATCTATATTTCTCTCGATTCCAAGTTTCGATAAACTAGAAACCATCCTTAACTTGTTTAAGGATATTCTCGACATTCACCGATTTACTTTCATACTTGCTCATGACTCTTCATGGACTATGAATATCTGGCATTACTTTTATGATGGTTCCTATAGCAATAGCAAATGAAACCTTCCATAAGCATCATCTTTCACCTTATCTTTAAGACTAACGGCCTAACATAGATAGATCTTGAGAACACCGGCTAGCAGTATATCCTATCGCGATCTATGCTAAACTCTTATAGCATCACATCTATATAGGTAAACTATAAACTAACAACAAGCTTAAACCTATCACTATAGATTCTTATTTCAAAAATAAGAACTTCTAATCCAAGTGCTTTCATAAAGACCTTGAACTACCATACATTAATTAATCAGAATACATGGGGTTATAATTCCTAGAGAGATATCCAAACCTTACTAAAAATTGTAACACACTCCCACTATCCTCTTGCACATTGGGCATATCCTTCTTTGACTAAATCAAACTCCTTTGTAAATCAAACAAAGAAATCGCTCAGAGAAACATATTTGAGTCCATACATGGATCTCGTGGGCTCACATATCATGTTATCGCCTATGAACATCGATCCGTCTCGCCTAACGCGTCTTCAACACTATCATATAGCCATGATACGGGTTATAACAAGCATAGTCCGAATAGAATCGGCTCACCGGGCAAAGATAAAGACAATTACACGGTTTACACCCTGCACTTTCAAATTGTCCACTATTGCCTTATGGTAATCATATTACTATCCATGTCGCCTTTTTCAGGGACATTCCTCTAGGTAAGACAGACTAGGTTCACAACCTGGTTGTCACTGATGGAATCTAATTCAGATATTATAGCTCCTGGCCATATCTCTCAATCTTGCCTTTCAAACATTCCTTCATAAGTCGCGAGATATTCATTCTTCAAGATGAACATACCAGCAGCCTTTTCAGGCTTGAGGTTATCCACAGACTCTTAGAATATTTGTGTGCACTGAGCAATGTTCTGCAACTCATCGCTATGCGGCGCCTGCTCGTGTTCCAATGGTTGAATATCTCTTTGTGGTTCTCAAACTCTTTGAGATCTAAATTTACTCCTCACTGCTTCTTCCGAAGGACACTTCCTCTGAAGATGGCATGTTTGGAGAAAACAGCTTTGGTTCGTGGGTAAGTAAATAAGATCTAGCGTACATGCTAAGATATCCAACAAAGTTGCATATGTCATACTTGGCTCTAAGCCTTTCTGACTTCGCCTGCTTGCTAGAAGCATGACAACCCTAAATCATTGGTTAAGACTTATTTGATGTCATCGATTCCATATCTGATATGGAATTTATTCAACGTTTATTCTTTGGAACTCGGTTAAGTATATGTATCATATAAGGGAACTATCCCGAAACATGCAAGGGGTACTTCGCATGGCTTACGTCACACCTTTATCATTTAAAGTGTTGTTTCCATTTTAGGAACACAATCTAATTACGTATCCTAAAGATGGTATCCTTCAAGGGAGAACCTGATTCTATTTCAGACGACTTCTGAAACACCCTTCAGGTGTACTTGCTTCAATCCAATTGGAGATTAATTCCTAAATAGCTCATCAATCTCATATTCGTATTAGTTCGAACATTTTGGGCTTTCCGAATTGTTGTACTTCACCAAGTACATTCAACTATTCAAAATAGTCATAGAGATTAATAAACAATTATTCGTGGCATTAATTGTCATAAGCCAACAAACATCGGTTTGTTTAGGCTTTAGGCAACTTTCTTGATTTTATATACATTTTATAAAAGGGTAATTTAGTCATCTTTAGATAAGATACGCAATACCCACATGATTCATAATCACGCGTTCGTACATCATCGTAATGACATTTGATTATACGATTCTCTTCCACAGAGACTATGTCTCAAACAATCACAAAATATCAAGGATAAGATCCATATAAACATTTAGTTGAGATTTCATCACATATATCAACTATATTGTGACACCAATCTAGTATGTCGATTCATTGACCGCTCAACTTTATCGATAACATTTATTCCTTACAATTGAATTTGTCCATTAAATCCTAAGATCTAATCAAAAATATGTTCTTCATAAGAACCGAACATGATAACATTTATTTAGTTCCTATATCGCTTTATTAGACTCAATACAAAACCTAAAATGTCGCAACGCTTGCTTCACTTTTCCGTATCTTTGTGTATTCCGTATTTAATCCTTCTAATTTAATCATACTCGTAAGATATCATATATCTAAGACTTGACTTGAACTTAGATGGATTTATCTCAACACACTTGCCTAGAATAAAGACTTCGATAAGATCTCTTATTTTAAGCACATGCCCGAACTTCCTTTTTAATCCTTCAAGCACTTGTAAATATTTCTTAGTGTAGTCTTAAGAAAGATCACAAGAGCTATGTCTTTAATTTCCTTTATAAAGAAAATCTAAAGTTTATTAAATAGTTTATTTAATATTTTGAATCGTATTCAAAACATTGACAATTTAATTAAACTTTTAGCAATGATTAAAAATTAAGTCAAGATTTAAATCTTACAATTTTGAAAACAACAATTCCAAAATTCGATGCGTCATTCTCATTCAACGCTTGAATTAATTATCATTGTATGACAAAATGATCGCTTTTGGATCGTATCCAATATATGATTAATTCGCTGAAACTTATTTCAAGTGATTCAATCTTATCATGGGCTTCTTTTTCATTAATAATTAAAGTCTTGGAGCACTCGCATCAAATGTGTAGCATCATTGTCTCTAACATTGCGTATTTAATAGGATTAAAATTACTTAACTATATTTGAGAACGTTTCTCCAAAGGTAACAGTCATAATTTGGTTTTACTAATCGAGAATAAAAACATAAATATAAAAGTTTGCTAAAAACTACAACATAAAATAAAGATAAAAGAGTGTTGTTGTTTATACATTGCAAAATCAAAAATGGTCTTATGGTTTATGATTTTAGTCAACTATTCCCAATTGACTTTCAAGAATCTTTTCAAAATTCTTTAGTGGACAAGATCTCATTAAACTACCGCGACCCTCTGCTTCTCCGTCGATGAGTTGTTTGACTAGTCAACTCTTTGAGAATTTTCATCTTATGAAATAGTCAAACCCTTGCCTCTAAAAATCCAAGCGACCCCGCTTTGGATGGTGGCCGAGAGAATTCTTAGTCAAGTCATAACCCCAAAGGTTCATGAGATCTCTTATGATCATATCTCAATAATGACGATATACCCGAGGCGCAGTCAACCCCTCGCTTTGGTTGATGAGTTGGATCCGAACAATGGCTCTTCACCGCCATTATAATACGAGGAGGCAATATTTCGACTTGATTTTTGTTGTGGAAGTATTTATGTATATTAATTCACTTAATTAATTTTAATTATGCTCTCATCAAAAATATATCTATCTCTATAGACATACATCCTACACAATTATCTAGATCGTGTCTAGTCATGGATCTATCGTATCATATAAAATAAATATAAGCACAAAATAAATGAATGAGTAAAGTAACCGTATGATCATGGACTTTTCCTAAGTGTGTTTTCGAATACAAACCGATTTAAACCGCTGGTCACAATCTAAGGGTAGAGCTGCAACCACCAATAGGATCTTGAATGCTCCATTCTCCAATGGGATTTTTATTTCTGTCTTTCTTTGGTCACCATCTTCCGCTCCATTCTTGTTACATAAATTTTATCTAATAAAATAAATACACCTGCCGCACATGGGGGGAGCTAACGAGAATGGGATAATGCTGAAAATAAACTAGGTCGCTGCTTCTTCATAACGGCTCAGAGACAATTTTTAAACCAACAGAAAAATTAAATCATACACATCTATCCTATCGGTCGAGTCCATGATCAATCGGGTCCATATAATCATATTATATCTACACATCTAATTCATACAATAATATCTTATGAAAAATACAAATTAAAATTTAACTACTTATGCCTTAATTAATCGATTAACGCTTAATCAATCAAATAACTTTATCCAATCAATTAACTAATTAACATTTAATTAATTAAATGATTTTAATCAAAATAAAATTAACGGTTAATTTTAAACGATTTCAATTTTAATTTTAATCAATTAGAACTATTCTAAAAATAAATCAAAATTAAAATTAAGTCTCTTTTGTTTCTTTCCTTTTGATTCATAATCAAAAGGATGTCTTTGGTTTCCTAAACCAAAAGGATTAACCTTTGCCCTTTCCAAAATTAAAATTTTGAAAAACTGTGCCTTTTCCAAAATCAAATATTTTGAAAGTGCTTTGTGCCTATTCCAAACAAAATTTGGAATGGCCTAGATTATTTAAAGGCAAATCATATTTACCAAATAATGTCATGTGGCATCCCAATGGTCCAAACTATTTAAACTATTAGTTAGCCACATGACACAAACTAAACAAATAAATATCAATCACAATTATGAACCATATTGAAAACACAAAATACACAAAATAAAAATTTGAGATCAACCACCTTTGACAAGTCAACCGACGCCGGGTAAAGAGTTGCCCCGCCGCCACTAGTCGGCCGAGCACCACGCGATCCCTTTTTTTTTTTTCATGTATCGCTTATAATCAAAAATCTTTCATCATTTAATTACGTGATTTAAACGATAAAATTAACTACGCAAATTAACATGCTTATTGCTTAAGCTCAAACTCGTCTCGATACTATCGTTAGGAAATCTACGTGGGAACGCAACGGAATTCAAAAATTTATTTCCTTTAACCATGATCGACTTTGTTTAAGCAACAAACATAATAAGCTAGTAGACGGTGGTTACCTCGCTTGATCTAAAAGATCGACGCTATGACCGCCTAAGGAGAGTAGTGGTGCACGGAGCCGCCTGCCGTCGCGCCTCTACCGCTAGTCCACACGAACAACCCGCCGAACCCGCCATGGATTACTACCAGAAAAAACTCGGTTGCTAGATTGCACCTTTGCTCTCTCTCAAATCACTCTCTAAGAAGCTTTTATTTTTCACAAGAAACTATTAGTCTCTTGGAATTATGATGTACAAAAGATCTAGCTAACCCCTTTCTTATATATAGTGTTGGGGCGCCCATGTCTCCCAACTGATTGGGATAGCTTCCTAGTAGATTGAGGAGAAAGAAAATATTTTCCTAATAAAATAAGGAAAATATATTTGATTCATTTATCTCATTAACATTCAATATTTTATATTAAATATTTTTCCAAGATATATATTGACAATATCTTATATTAAATATATCTTTACCTTATTACCATAATTCCATTTTACCAAAATCAATTAATATCCAATATTAATATTATGATAATCTTATTAATTAAATGGAACAATCCAAGTGTATCATATACACTTTACAACGTGCACCCCATATTGCCAAAAATTGGCATCCGGAATATTCTTTAATTAATATAATACTATGATTAATTAATTTGCAAAATACATGTATATCATATATACATATTTATATTTCGAAATATTAGAAGGAATCAAATATCACACAGTTAAGTACTCTATGGGTACGAAAAAAAGTACGAAAAAAAACGTTTGTTATTCTCTTTGAAGTACTGATGTGGTATCGACTAGAACGATAAATAAGGTACGCCAGCGCAAACGGCAAGCAAAACGGAGGTCAGAATGGCCTTGTACAAGGAACCAAAAATCACACCGTTATACTCTATGGGTACAAAACAAAGTACTAAAAACGCTTGTAATTCTCATTGAAGTATCGATGTGTTATCGACTGAAACGATAATAAAACGCTTGTAATTCTCTTTGAGGTATCGATGTGATATCGACCCAACGATAAAAAGGCACGCCGCGCAAATGTAAAGCAAAACGGAGGCCATAATGGCCTTGTACAAGGAATCAATATCACACGCTTAAGTACTCTATGGGTACGAAAAAAGTACGAAAAAACGCTTGTAATATTCTTTATGTATCACGTGGTATCGACTGTAACGATAAATAAGGTACGCCAAGCAAACGGCAATCAAAACGGAGGCCAGAATGGCCTTGTACAAGAAATCAAAATTCACACCGTTAAGTACTTACGGCACGGATTTTTTTCAAAAACACTCACAAAATAATCCAGAAACGAAACTGAATTGTTGATAGGATGGCTTCACAATGCTTGTTCCAAAAGCCTTTAGCCTCTAAACATTACTTGAACAACTCGAATTGCTTCTATGTAGTGCATAAAAGTAATGGATCTAATTTAAGAATTAAAAAGCATAAAAATTGAAGAAGAAAGGTGCAAACCACAAGGAAATCGCCCCTTAGGGTTCTTGTGGCCGCCTAGATAAATTAGGGTCTGAATAATGTGTTTAGGGTATCTATATACATATTTAATTAAACAACATAATTACTATTTTGTATTATATTTATTCATAATAAATAACTACCTTTATAGTATGAGATAAATTCTTTCATTATTTGGTTATCAACTATAACCACATTTTAATCTGGCTAGATGTTCTTATGTGTGTGACCCGATAGGCTTCCGAATATGTTGGCCATAGGCACAAATGAAAATTACGAAAATGCCCATCATACCTAACGATCACGGAATAGCGTCTAGCAACACACCGTCACCCCCAATCATTGGAAGAGTCAAATGCAATGACTACTACCTTTCATGTGAAACAATTACCGTGTAAATAGAATCCTTTCGTTGTAATATTATCCATACGGATGTACGCCGAGTGTCAAACATCAACGATCGTATATTATAATCTGATATCCTATTCTCTCAAGTAGCTCATTTACTTCCACTTTGCAAATATTCACGAGAGTAAGACTTTCCATATAAGAAGGCCCTTTCGGATATTCACTCCTACTGATAGGGTACGCGATTCCCGGATGACCAAACATGTATACTCTGCATGCTTCAGTATCATACCAAAGCACTACCGCATGATCGCCTGTAGCTGTGGAAACCTCAATAGTGTCAAAGCATGACAATCCACACCGTGATGCCATGAAGACTCCGGTCTCGTGGATAATTACACAACCGTCACATAGTGTGTCACTTAATGCTGTAAGGGGCCGCCTAACGATGCATACTCTAATATACATCCACGCATACCCAAGTGTCTCTACACTTCAATAGACGAGATCTATCCTCGCCTTAAAGACAGTAAGACATATAATACGTGCTAGCCTGCTTGTACTACCAATGCCCTGCTTAATAGTACATAAGCCTGTAGGGTGGCATCGGGTCGGGACCCGACCCGTAACCTCATACCCGACTTCCGACCCGACAAAATTCGGGATTCTATTTTTCTTCCTCGAGCCCGCACTGATAAAATCGATCTCGACAATCGGGATCCCGAATATTTGGGATCCCGTCGGATCGGGAATGAACTTCCCGAATATTTGATCTTAAAAAATATTCATGTTTAAATAAAAAAAATAACAACAATTATTTGATCATAGTTCATAGCCATACACCATAACTAAAACAATAGTTCATACAATGTCATTGCCATACACCATAACTAAAACAATAGTTCATACTTCATACTTCATACTTCATACACCATAATCAAAAGTCAAAACAACATGTTATAGTTCATAGTTCATACACCATAATCAAAACGAAATTACAATAATAATAATTCAAAGTCAACCACAAGAGTTTGATCAACAATCTTCAGAGTTACGGTGCACGCCACAACTCCAATGTGGTGTAGAAAGTAGAAACTCAATCGCCCAAACTCCGGCTTACATGTTTGAAAGATGCATCGATTTCATGGGTTTATAATGGTACCTATAAATAATTGAAATCATGTAAGCATTATCATAGTGTGATTATATAATGTGGCAAGAACATTCAATCGAAATTGCAACTTTCAATGAGAAATAAACCTACTATAATGATACTTATTCCACTATAATGATATAAAACAAACGCTTGTTACAGATAGAAATGCAAATAATAAAAACATAAATCCACAAAATGAATGACGAGCATCTCATGTCATTCCCTCGTATGAATACGAGTTACAAACTTTAAGATCAAAACAAATGCTTCAAAGATATGCAAGATATCCACCCACATATACACAATTAGCTTACTTATATAACAAACTTGAACAAATCAAGAAACTTGCAAAGAACTCCATTAAATAGCGACCTTTCATTCTTTTGTTAATTGCTACAAGGTGAAAAACCATAGCACACACCAAGGTCAAACCTTCAACTCACAAGATTTCTACAGAATTCACACTTTGATTAAATACAAGAAATAAACCAAATCAATACACAATGTAAACGTAATTTCACTTCAGAGTGCACAGGATCGATCAAGAAGGTCAAGGATTTGCTTAGATTCACCAAAAGTATAGCAGATTCAGGATGTATTGTATGCACAAAAGATGATGCAAATGGTGTTGCTAAGGCACAAAATATGCAAAGAAAAGTTCAACAGATTTATTAGCTTGACTCAACCAAAATGGATCAACCAAGGATATCACACAGCAGATTTTATGCACAAAAAGGTTCCGCACTTAGAGATGTGATCAACCACAAAATCAACCAACAAAACACAAATAGAATCAGAGAAGGATTTCACTGATGTTAAACTGAATAACAAAAATATGATTCAACAAATATAAATAGTGACTTACCTGTGATATTTTCGCATTCCTTATAAAAATTGATTGCATCTTCTGTCGGTTCCTCGTATAAGTTGAAGGCATCCGCCCTTAACCAATCACTAGTACACACAAGTGCCTCCACCATGTTGGGATGCAATGATGCTCTAAATGGATCCACAACTCTCCTTCCAAGGCTAAAAGCATTCTCACTAGCAACAGTAGATGAAGGAATTGCAAAAACATCCTTAGCAATTTTTGAAAGAATTGGAAATATGGATGCATTCACTTTCCACCACTCCAAAATATCGAAGGTTGAGCAAAGTTTCACAAAAGGATCTTGAAAGTACTTATCCACTTCATTGGCTATTTCTGCTTGATTTTCATTTTTTCTATGTTTATTCACCGTCAAAAGGTATTTCATTGTAAAGGGGTCATCCTTAAAAGGTTCCAACCACTCACTGTCTTCATCCATGTTGTCACACCTTCGTACGGGCTCCAAAGAAGAATTCCCTTTATATTCTTCATACAACTCATAGAGGCAATGCTTTATACCATCTAAGAATGTTGTTATTCTATAAGTATTCCATTTCATATCCTTCAAATTGAATTCAATCACTTGAAGCTTAAAACGCGGGTCTAGAATGTTACATATGAACATTAGTTTGTTCACCTTATCAAGATCACCGTAATACTTATTGAACTTATCATCCATTTTCTTAGCAACTTCTTGCAACAAAGGATCTCAGAATGTCATCCATTGTACCATCAATAAGCAATTTTATTGCAACTATTTCTCGCCAAATCAAGGGTGACGCTGATGTTTTGCTAGCACTAAGACGCAACGTTGATTCGTAAAACCTCTTGAGAAAATTCATGAAGACTTCGCTTTCACCCAATCATTTTCAATAGGAGGCCCTACCCTCTTTCTCCTCACTTGACCTACAACAACAAGCTCTTCAAAATATTCAAGAAAATTCACATTCTCTTCCATCCTACCAAATACTTTCTTAAACTTGGATGCAACAGAAAGCATTGTATATGTTGCATTCCACCTTGTAGGAACATCCATTGGAACAGTTGACATTTTATCCATTTTCAACAAAATAGCATACTCCCTGAATTTGTCCAACCTCGCCTCCGTAAGAGTGAATATATTTCACACAATTTCGAATGGACTCAACCGACTCATCAAGAAATTTCAGCCCACTTTTCACAATCAAATTTATAACATGGCAACAACATCTCAATGTAAATACTTACCATCAAGTAATAGGGTGCCCAATTCCTTTAGCCTCTTCACCATATACTCTACCGCTTTATCATTTGTGCTAGCATTATCGACTGTGATAGTGAAAACTTTATCAATCCCCAATTGCTCAAACATGTTTCCAAAACTTTGCCGATGTCATCTCCTTTGTGGGATGTGATCTTAGTGAAATTGATTATCCTCTTATGCATCTTCCAAATATTGTCCAAGAAATGTGCGGTGATCACCATATAATTGATATTCGAATCGATGTCCAAGTATCGGTGGTGATACTTACCTCCGACTTTAAATTACCTTTTTTATCTTAGTTGTCTCCTTGAAAATAAATCCCATACACCTAATGCAACTTTTCTTCCTGCTCGAATCTTAAATCGAGGTTCAAATTTCGCTTCATCAAAGAATATAAACCCTTCTTTTTCCACAACTTTGAACGAATGCTCATCCTTAATAACAAATTCTACGCTTCTTTCTTCAAGTTTTTTTGGCTAAATACGTGGATACCCGATGGATTACTCGGGAAGAATCGCAATAGTTGGTTGAGAAGAACCAAACCACCGAATTATAAGGATTCTTTGAGCATTTCAAAGACATGACCTCGCAATACCATTATTCCCATGGTTTTTGGGATGGGCTAGAACTTCTTCACGCAAAATAATTGCAAATAGCAACAAATGTAAATGACCTCATTCTTATCGCTTCTTTTACAACCTTCTTAGCACGTGACCACACCTCACCGTGTTTTTCCGCTTTTTAGTAATGGTTGGAGGTGGTGTGTCAAAGAAAGTTGAGTGACGGAAGGAAAATTATCACCGATGCTAGCACCATCCATGGCCATGTTCACCTAATTCACAACAATAGAAAAAAATGTACCAAAGATTAAAAAGTTGAAATTCAAATGTAATCAAGATTAAAAAGTTGAAATAAAGCACAATGACCCATGTTTGAATCATTTGAGCTCAAGTGTTTAAGTTCACCAACTAGTAATGTTCAAAATCATGAAATTTCAAGGAGAAACCAAATTGAACCCTAAAACACGACAGAACAGAAGAATTGTCGAGTTCCTATTCAATTGGTGTGCATATTGTCGAGTTCCTATTCAACTGATTAAGCACAACAAGAAGAAGAAGAAATTGAACCCTAAAACAAAAGGAAAATCAACACCAAATGAAAGCCTAGCTTTATGCCCAAACCACAAAACACAAAAGATTAGAAAACACGACAGAACAGGAAAGTCGTGAAGAGGAGAAACGAAGGGAAAAATATATTGGAAAGGCTACTGCACTCAATTTTGTCTGGGTAAAGAGTTGAACGCACGAGCCGATCTTCTTTCTTTGAAGTCCGAACTACAAGCCGCCACAGAGAAAAGGTGAAAATGAGAATGGGAATTGAGGAGTCATTAGGGTTTTTAGAAATATATATCATATATAATAGAATTCGGGTCGGGATCGGGTACCCGACGGGATTTGGGTTTCATACCCGATCCCAATCCCGCATTGTTTCGGGTCGGGCAAAATCCCGAATTTTCGGGTCGGGAAGATTTCGGGTCGGTGAAAAATCGGGGTCGGGGTCGGTCCGGGATTCGGGTCGGGTCGGGATAAGCGGGATTTTTACCACCCCTACATAAGCCTAGAGACATTTAAGTATCAAACGTATAAAGTGATTAGAGATCTCATCAACCATAATCGCTTATCATGGTTTCTCTATCACGCTTTAATACTAAGGACGTTATCATATAATAATTCATAATTGGTTCTTTAAAAGAACAAATATATGACAATATAAAAGCCATTTATTATATATGTATAATAATAAAGAAATAGTAAAATGATCCGACCCGGTCGGATCCGGTCCAACCCGATTGGGTTTAGGACACTATTCCAACAATCACCCACTTGGCCTAAAGCCAATCACTCGCATACAAGACCAATTTGAAACACAAGAATCTTATGCAATACTCGCAACCACTTTTGGATTTTCGGAATAAAATGGCTTGTTTTCAAGGTAAGGTAAGAAGGGATTGTTCGAGAATCCGCACTTTCGTGTTTGAAGGCGTACGCGCCTAGGATATTTGTGCGGATCCAATATTGTTAGACGTGGCTCCAAGAGGAACACCGGAGCTTGTAATTGGATCACCAAGTTTTTGGAATGCTCCAAATTCGACTTGAGCACCCAAATCCGGATCAATACCGGCAAAAACATCTCTCCAAGCATGAACATATCATTATCCATGGGGACTCAGACTATATGCATATCATGCTCCAAATGATCAACTCAAAGGACCCGCCTCAACACACACATGAATCTCCAACGACCCCTGGTCCTTGCTTCAAGCAATGAATCCACTTACTATATCAGCTATATAGAAAAGGTGGAAGAACCGTACAAAGTTCATGAATGAACCTTCTACATCCATGTACTGCTCCCGCTGCGCCTCCAAGGCACTACTGTGTTTTGGCCTAGTTGTGAATTCTTCAGTTATTTCTAGCTAAGAACATTTCCCGCCCACTGTATCACTCAATCAAAGTGACTGCAAACCCAGACTGTAGCTACCACTCGCCTTCATAAGGCTCAGGATATACGTCTGTATATCTATATGTCTCTGATTCCAAGTTTCGATAAACTAGGAAACCATCCTTAACTTGTTTAAGGATATTCTCGACATTCACCGATTTACTTTCATACTTGCTCATGACTCTTCATGGACTTTGAACATCCGGCATTAATTTTATGATGGTTCCTATTGTAGTAGCAAAGGAAACCTTCCATAAGCATCATCTTTCACCTTATCTTTAGACTAACGCCCTAACATAGATAGATCTTGAGAACACCGCTAACAATATCTTCTCATCACGATCTATGCTAAACTATTTTAGCATAACATCTATATAGGTAAACTATAAACTAACAAAGCAGCTTAAACCTATCACAATAGATTCAAATTTCAAAATAAGAACCGCTAATCCAATTGCTTTCGTAAAGGCCTTGAACTACCAAAAATTAATTGATCAGTGACATGGGGTGATAATCCCTGAGAGAGATATCAATACCTTACTCAAAAATCGTAACACACTCCCACTATCCCTTTTGCACATTAGGCATATCCTTCTTTTGATCGAATCAAACTCCTTTGATTAACAAACAAAGAAATTGTCTAGAGAAACTTGTTTGAGTCCATAATTGATCTCGTGGGCTCACATATCATGTTATCGCCTATGAACATCGAGTTGTGTCCGCCTAATGACTTCAACACTATCATATAACCATGATACGAAGTTTAACAAGCATAGTCTAAATAGAACTTGACTCACCGGCAAAGATAAAGATAATTACAAGGTTTACACCCCATACCCTTCAAATTAATTGTTACTATAGCCTTATGGTAATCATGTTACTATCCATGTCAGCCTTTTAGGGACATTCCCTCTAGGTAAGACAGACTAGGTTCACAACCTGGTTGTCATTGATGGAATCTAATTCAGATATATGGCTCCTGGCCATATCTCTCAATCTTGCCTTCCAAACATTCCTTCATAAGTCGTGAGATATTCATTCTTCAAGATGAACATACCAAAGAAATTTTTTCGTGCTTGAGGTTATCCATGCACTTATTGAACATTTAGTGTGCACTGAGCAAAGTTGTTTTGCACCTTATCGCCGCGGCGCACCGCCGTGTTCCAATGGTTGAATATCTCTTTGTGGTTCTCAAACTCTTTGAGAGCTAAATTTACTCCCACTGCTTTTTTTGGAATGGACATTTCTCTGTAAGACGGCATGTTTGGAGAAAATAGTTTTGTTCACAGTAAGTAAATAACATCTAGCGACTTGCTAAGATATCCACAAAGTTTCACATGTCATACTGGGTTCCAAGCCTTTCAGACATCGTGATGCTTGCTAAAAGCATGACAACCCTAAATTATTGGTTAAGATGGATTTGATGTCATCGATTCCATATCTCGATATGGAATTTATTCAACCTTTATTCTTTGGAACTCGGTTAAGTATATGTATCACATAATGGCACTATCCCGAAACATGTAAGGATACTTCATGGCTTACGCCACACCTTTATCATATAATGTGTTGTTACCATTTTAGAAACACAATTTAACCTGTATCCTCAAAGATGGTATCCTTCAAGGGAGAATCGATTCTATTTCGCATTTACTTCAAACACCCTTAAAGTATTACTTGCTTCAATCCAATTTTTGATTAATTCCTAAATAGCTCATCAATCTCATATTCGTATTAGCTCAAAATTTTCGGGCTTTCCAAATTTTTGTACTTCACTAAGTACATTCAACTATTCCAAAATAGTCATAGAGATTAATAAACAATTATTCATGGCATTAATTGTCATAAGCCAACAAATCGGTATGTTTAGGCTTTAGACAACTTTCTAGATTTTATAACCTTTTCATAAAATGGTATTTTAGTCATCTTTAGATAAGATACGCATTACCCACATGATTCATAATCACGCGTTCGAGATATTATCGTAATGACATTTGATTATATGATTCTCTTCCATAGAGACTATGTCTAGAACATTCACAAAATATCAAGGATAACATCCATATAAACATTTAGTTGAGATTTCATCACATATATCACTTTGACAATCCTAAGGAGAGTAGTGGTGCACGGAGCGCCTGCAAGCCGCTCGCCTCTACCGCTAGTCCACACGAACAACCCGCCGGAACCCACCATGGATTGCAACCATAAAAACTCGGTTGCTAGACCAACCTTTTCTCTCTCTCAAATCCCTCTCTAAGAAACTCTCTATTTTTCACAAGAAACTATTAGTCTCTTAGAATTGTGATATACAAAAGAGCTCGCCAACCCCTTTCTTATATAGTCTGAGGCGCCTCTCATGTCTCCCAAACTGATTAGATTAGCTTCCCAGTAGATTAAGGAGAAAGAAAAC
The DNA here is from genome assembly GCA_026214975.1 of Gentiana macrophylla. Taxonomy (NCBI): domain Eukaryota; kingdom Viridiplantae; phylum Streptophyta; class Magnoliopsida; order Gentianales; family Gentianaceae; genus Gentiana; species Gentiana macrophylla. The sequence continues at coordinate 77,625,616 of CM047813.1, read as the reverse complement.
ATTTTCCTAATAAAATAAGGAAAATTTATTTGATTGATTTATCTCATTAACATTCATTATCTTATATTAAATATTTTTCCAACATATATATCGAGAATATCTTATATTGAATATATCTTTATCTTATTACCATAATTCTATTTTCCCAAAAATCAATTAATATCCAATATTAATATTATGGCAATCTTATTAATTAAATTGCACAATCCAAGTGTATCATATACACTTTACAACTTGCTTCCCCATATTGCCAAAAATTTGCATCCGGGATATTCTTTAATTAATATAATACTATGACTAATTAATTTGCAAAATACATGTTTATCATATATACATATATATATTTCAAATATATGTATCTATATACATATTAATTAATCAACATAATTAATATCTTGTATTATATTTATTCATAATCAATAAATACCACAATTTTAATTTACCACTATAACCTTTGTGAGTACGAGATAAATTCTTTCGTTATTTGGTTATCAACTATAACCATATTTTAATCCGCTAGATGTTCTTATGTGTGGACCCGATAGGCTTCCGAATATGTTAAGCCGAGGCACAAAATGTAAATTACGAAAATGCCCTTCATACCTAACGATCACGGAATAGCGTCTAGCAACACACCGTAACCCCCAATCATCAGAAGAGTCAAATGCAATGACTACTACCTTTCATGTGAAATAATTACCGTGTAAATAGAATCCTTCGCTATAATAATATCCATACGGTCGTACGTCGAGTGTCAAACATCAATGACCGTATCTTTTAATCTGGATATCCTATTCTCTCGAAGTAACTCATTTGTTCCATTTGCAAAGATTCATGAGAGTAAGACATTCCTTATAAGAAGGCCCTTTCGGATATTCACTCCTACTGATAGGGTACGCGATTCCCGGACGACCAAACATGTATACCCCGCGATGCTTCAAAGATCACACCCAAGCACTACCGCATGATCGCCCGTGGCTGTGGAAACCTCAATAGTGTCAAAGCATAACAATCCACACCGTGATGCCATGAAGACTCCGGTCTCGTGGATAATTACACAACCGCTTATATAGTGTGACACTTAGCAGTGTAAGTGGGTCGCCAATAATATACGATTCTCTAATACACGCCCACGCACACTCCAAGTGTCTCTACACTTCTATGTATTTAGATCTATCCTCGCCTTTAAAGACGTAAGACATCTAATACGTGGCCTGCTTGTACTACAAAGGCCTGCTTAATAGTACATAAGACTAGAGACATTTAAGTATCAAACTTATTAAAGTGATTAGAGATCTCATCAACCATAATCGCCTATCATGGTTTCTCTATCCTAGTTTAATAATAAGGACTTTATCATATAACAATGCATAATTGGTTCTTTAAAAGAAAAAATATATGACAACATAATAGCCATTTATTATATATGTATAATCATAAAGAAATAGTAGAAATGATCCGACCCATTCACATCCGGTCCAACCCGATTGGGTTTAGGACATTATTCCAACAGCACGTGCTTAAAATGACCGGGTACATAGAGAGGCTTGAGAAGCTTGGCCACAAGTTGGAACGTGAGTTAAGTATTGACTTGATTCTCGCAATCTCTACCTGATTCACACTCAGCTTGTGATGAACTATCACATGAACAAGATAGATTGTTCTCATGCGAGTTATTGAACATGTGGAAAACTGCTGATGGCACTATGGAGAAAAGAAATCAAGTTTTTCTTATCACTTTTAACAAGGGCAAGACAAAGGCCCAAAATAAGTCCAAGACGGCAAAGACTGCCCCTAAGCCAACACCCAAGATAGCCAAAGATAAATCCAAGGATGCTTGCTTCAATTGCGCTGAGACCGGCCATTGGAGGAGAAACTGCAAGGGGTTCTTGAGTACAAAGAAGAACAAGAATAATGATGCTTCGACTTCAGGTATGTTTATGAATGAGATCAATATTGCTTCTTCTAAGTCTAACCACTATTAGATACTGGTTGTGGTTCTCATATTTGTACGAATGTGTAAACGCTAAGAAGAACTAGAGAACTGAGGAAAGAAGAGGTGGACCTACGTGTTGTAAATAGAGCAAGTGTTTCTGCACTAGCCGTAGGAGTTTATTTTCTTTCATTGCCCAGTGGGCTAGTACTAGAACTGAATAACTATTATTTTGTTCCTCGCTTTCTACAAAGAGCATTGTTTCTATTTATGCATTAGATGTTGAAGGATTTTCTTTTACATTTAAGAATAAATGTTGTTCTTTTTCACGTGATGGAATATTTTATGGTACTGGCATGCTTAACAATGGTCTCTACATATGAATGTTGACGTACATAATATAAACAACAAGAAATCCAAAATAAATGACTTGAATGAATCCTACTTATGGCATTGTAGACTTGGCCATATAAATAAGAATCGTATTTCCAAACTCCATAAAGATGGATTATTGGATCATTTCGATTACGAATCGTTTGATACATGCGAAGCATGTTTACTTGGCAGAATGACAAAATCACCATTTAGTGGCAAAGGGATAAGATCCAATGAATTACATGAGCTTATACATATTGATGTGTGCGGCCCAATGTCAATTCAAGCCAAAGGAGGATACTCTTATTTTATCACCTTCACTGATGACCATTCACGCTATGGTATAAGTCTGAGGCCTTTGAAAAGTTCATAGAAAACGCATCCTATAAACTTAAAAGAGTTCTATCAAAGACGGTTGATTCTACGCCATTCGAGGTATGAACTAAGAATAAACCAAGTCTGGGTCATCTAAAACCTTGGGGTTGTCCGACTTACGTGAAACGGATGATGCTTGACAAATTAGAACCTAGATCAGACAAATGTTTGTTTGTGGGTTATCCTAAGGAAACCAAGGGGGACCAATTTTACCACCCTGAGAAAACAAAAGGTGTTTGTTTCCAGGACTGGCCACTTTCTAGAGAAAGTGTTTATTCTGGAAAGGGTCAGTGGGAGTAAGATTGATCTTGAAGAAATTCAAGAACCACTTACGGATAACAGTCGGTTGATGGAAGTAGAGGAGACGCCACACATAGATGTGACGCCAACCTCTAACGTAGACACACTAGCACCTTGAAGGTCCACCAGGAACGTTAGAACCCGAAAGATACACAAAGGTACCTCATGGAAGATGAGGATCCTAAAACGTATGAGCAGATGTTATTCAGGCATGACAAAGAGAAATGGCTGGAAGCCATGAATTCTGAATGGAATCCATGAAAGAGAACCAAGTTTGGAACTTGGTTGATCTGCCTATAGGAATGGTTCCTATAGGATGAAAATGGGTCTTTAAGAGAAATACCAACATAGACGGTAATGTAGTCACTTACAAGGCTAGGTTAGTGGCAATAGGTTATAAGCAAAGACAAGGAGTTGACTATGACGAAACCTTTTTGCCCGTTCCTATGTTAAAATCCATTAGAATTTTGCTCGCTATTGCAGCATACATGATTACAAAATTTGGCAGCTGGATGTGAAAATAGCTTTCCTTAACGAGAATCTGTCTGAGGAATTGTACATGACACAACTTGAGGGTTTCACAACCGATGATGTTAGGATGGTTTGCAAACCGCAAATATTCATTTCTCGGATTAAAGCAAGCTTCGAGTTGGAATCTTCGCTTGATGAGATAATCAAACAAATTGATTTCATCAAGAATGAAGATGAGCCTTGTGTTTACAAGAAGGTTAGTGGGAATGCCATTGTGTTCTTAGTGCTTTATGTAGACGACATATTGCTCATAGGGAATGATGTGCCTATGTTACAGTTAGTCAAAGCTTGGTTATCCAAGAACTTCTCTATGAAGGACTTGGGAGAAGCAAAGCTATATTCTCGGGGGATCAAGATCTATAGAGATAGATCTAGAGGTTGCTTGGTCTCACACAATCCATGTATATAAACAAGATATTGAAGAGATTCAAAGATGGAGCACCCAAGAGAGGATTGCGCCCATGTCACACACGGGTCTACTCACAAAGGAAATGTATCCTAAGACAGAGGAGGATAGGGCACATATATGAGTAGGATCCCTTATGCTTCGCTATCGGGTCCATCATGTATGCCATGATGTGCACTGCACTGTATGTCTCGCACTCTCTTAGTATGACTAGTAGGTACCAAGCAAATCCAGTGATGGTCACTAGATTGCAAATAAGAATATTCTCAAGTACATAAGACGACTAGTGGATATGTTCTTGGTGTTCGGGAATGATGATTTAGTACTACGAGGCTCCATAGATGCCGCCAAATTGATAATGATGACTTGAAGTCACAAATCCTGATTTGTTTTCATGCTTAACGGCGGAGCAGTTGAACTGGAAGAGTTCCAAGCAGAGACTCATCAGAGATTCTACATCGGAAGCCGAATACATCGCAGCCTTGGAGGTGACAAAGGAAGTAGTTTGGATGAAGAAGTTCATTACTAAACTTGGTGTGGTTCCCACCATTGAAGGTCCAAATTCCACCAGCATCGTGATAACAATGGGGCAATTGCTCACCAAAGGAATCAAGGTCTTATCGTAAGTCCAAACATTTACTACGGCGCTATCACTTGATTAGTAGAGATAGTAGATAGAGGAGATGTAAAGATAGAGAAAGTCCACACGGATGATAACATAGCTAATCCATTAACTAAGGCGCTTGTCTCAAGCAAAAGCATGAGAAACATGTTCACGCAATGGGCTTAGGCATATGGGTGATTGTCTTTAGGCCAAGTGGGAGATTGTGGAAATGGTGTCTAAAACCCAATCGGGTGGGACTGATCCGACCGGTCGGGTCATTTACAGCTATTTTGGTTCATGTAATAACATTATTATGATTAATAAAAGCACTTTTGTTTTTATATATCTTGTTTATCTTCTTGTTATTGAATTTATATATATATATATATATATATATATATATATATATATATATATATATATATATAGTAATGTCCTTATTACTAAACCGTGATAGAGAAACAATGATAGTGATTACGGTTGATGAGATCTCAGTAATCACTTTAATAAGTTTGATACTTAAATGTCTCTAGTTGTATGTATTGTCAAGTCGGACATTGATAGTATGATTAGACTAGCATGTATTGATGTCTTCTATCTTATTGAAGGTAGGATAGATCTTATATATCGAAGTGTAGAGTCACTTGGACTCAGACGTGGACGTGTATTAGAGAATGCGACGTTAGACTTACCCACTTACATTAAGTGTCGCAAAGATATGAAAGTTGTGTAATTATCTTGAGACCGAGTCTTCATGGCATCACGGTGTGATTGTCATGCTTTGACACTATTGAGGTTTCCCCAGCCACGAGGCGATCATGCGGTAGTGCTCAGTGTGATATTGAAGCATGCATAGGATACATGTTTGTTCGTCCAGAATCACATATCCTATGATTAGGAGTGAATATCCAAAATGGCTTTCTTATAAGGAATGTCAAGCTCTCAGAATCTTTGCAAAGTGGGAGTAAATGAGTTATTATGAGAGAGCATGATATCCAGATTATAAGATACGATCGTTAATGTACTGATACTCAAGATACGATAGTATGGATATTATTACAGCGATATGATTCTATTTACATGATAACTGGTTCACATGAAAGGTAGTAGTCATTGCTTTTGACTCTTTCGATGATTGGGGGATACGGTGTGTTGCTAGACGTTATCCCGTGATCGTTAGGTACGAAGGGCATTTTAGTAATTGCACTTTATGTCTACGGCCAACATAATCGGAAACCTATTGGGTCACACATATAAGAACATCTAGCCGGATTAAAATACGGTTATAGTGATAACCAAATAAGGAAAGTTTATCTCGACTATAAAGTGTTATAGTGATTAAATTAATATGGTAGTATTTATTTATTATGAATAAATAAAATACACGATATTAATTATATTGATTAATTAAGGAATATTCGATGCCAAATTAAAGGTGTTTGGGTGTCACTTTTGAGTGTATAGATACACTTGGATTGTACAATTTAATTGATAAGATTACCATATATTAATATTGATATTAATTGATTTTAGAAAAATAGAATTATGGTAATAAGATAAAGATATTCAATATAAGATATTGGCAATATCTTAGATTTATTTAATATAAGATATTAAAATAAAAGAGATAAATCAATCAAAGTGATTTTCCTTATTTTATTAGAAAAGGTTTTTCTTCTCATCAATACACTGTAAGTCGCTTCCTAATCGACAGAGGCATTGGGCGCCACCTACCACTATATATGCAAGGGGTTGGCTAGCTCTTTTGTACATCACAATTCCAAGAGCTAATAGTTCTTGTGAAAATAGAGAGCTTCTTCTGAGAGTTTTAGAGAAAGAAGAAGGCCGGGTCTAGCAACCGGATTTTTCTAGTAGCAATCCAAGGAGGATTCCGTGTGAGGTACGGTGGATATAGATAGAGGCCGGACAAGTGGATGGCTCACAAGACGCTACTACTCTCCGCTGATGGTCAAAGCGCCGATCTTTTAGATCAACCAAGGTAATCACCGCCAACTACTTATTGTGTTCATTGTATTAAATGGTCGATCTGGGATCGGAAATCAATTTTTAAAATTCCGCTATGTGAGACTAGTTGATTTCCTAACAATTTGTTGGACTTGTGTTGCCACAAACTCATTATATTGAGTCCGCTTTGAAAAGATTTAATGTATTTGAGAACTTCACTTGACCTAAGTATGCACTTGGTCAAGAATTGAGGTGAACTCAGTGAATCAATTGAGATACTCTCATATGATTGGAAGTTTGATATGCATAACCAATCAGACGCGACCATACTTATCATGTCCAAAGATTAAATCAAGCAAAGTTCACGATTAATCCGCACTCATAATCATTGAATAGCCTTAAATAGGTTGTGAGGTATATGAGGTATAGTATGAGTCCGATTACGATATACAAAAGATATCCAACAAGATTAGAAGGATACCGTGATGAGTACAGATATCATATATGAAATATTCAAAGTCCACCAAAGGATACTTATTCACGATTGGCGGTGTTGCTGTCCTCGAAGTCCATAAGACAAACGTGGCATAGCTCATTCCGTAATGAAAGATGAGTTTATAGCCTTAGATAAGGCCGAGAAGAAGTCAATGGTTTAGAAATTTCCTGGGGTATTTCATGTCGTCAAGCCTAAACTAGTGGTCGCTATCAAGATACACCGCGATAGTCACCAACTATACGAAGGGCACATAGTAGTGTGTATAATGGTAAGTCTCGACACAAACGCCATGTAGACACAATACCATTGAATAATTGATCTCTAATGGTGTGATTTCCATCGATTGTGTAAGATCGAAGGAGATTCTCTATGGATCTACTTATAAAAGGTTTAATGAGATCGATGTCAATATTGACAACCGGAATGGGATCAAGCCTATTACGCATGTTTCCTTATAGTGGCAACCTAACCATGTTGACCGAGATCCCAAGATCATGGTTCAAAAGGGACAACTAAGCTATGAGGAAAAGTCTAGCACTTACCTATTCGAGAGAATAAAAGTGTTGTCTCACAAAGGTGTGAGGTTAAGCTTGGCTTTTAATAATTCCTATATCTTGATATTCAAGTGGGGTAGGGTGTACACCCTAGATAGGAGGTCACCTATTGATGACGCTTAAAATATTCTATCCTACGGCATCAACATTCTATCCATTATGAGCTAAAAATAGTTGTTTCGACTATAATTATGAACCATTTGAGTTGAATATCATATGTCGTTCGTGAGTCGAGTAATCTGCACTTAACGCTTATTTTCCCTATTTCGATATTATTTCATGCTTTATTTGATTATTTTTAGGATACGAGATATTAGGCCGAGCATGGTGGTCGAATACGGAGTGGATCAATGAAAGGATTGGGCCTAGGTATTCCCCGCTGGTCCCAGAGAAGCGGTAAAAGTATAGTCGACAGAGGGGTGAATGACTATTCTTGAGTTTCAAAACTTTTCGGGACCAACAGAATACCCTAGGCCCAATCCTTTCGCTCACCCACTCCAGATTCGATGGAGGGTGAATGACTATTTTGGATTTTTAAAAATTTCTCAATATAAAAGCTTTTGGGTAGCGGATAAGTCCCTACCTAAAATCGGGTTCAAAGTAGATTACGCAAAACACGTATATAGAACGCAAGAAATAAAGTCCTCAGAAAGAAAATTGCTAAAAGTAAATTGACACAAAGGCTTATAGTGGTTCTGTGGTGTAATCCCTTAATCCACTCTTCTTCCGTGATGATTGGAGGAATTCACTATTGTCTTTCACCAATACAATAGTAAGATTGTCCTTGGCTATACAAGCTTCACAATCTACAAGACTATCACTCCTTTGCTTCAATAGCTTCAGTGACTTAGTCTTCAACACCGCTCATTGGGAACAAATCCTTCAAAGCCTATCACAAACACAACTCCTTCTCGATGGCTCGATTCAGCTTTCTTGACCGGTGTGAATTGATTCACAGATTCGCTGATCAATCAGTGCTTGATATGCAATTTTAGCTCTGATTGCTGAGTTGATCTCTGGATATGTCCTTTAAGTTCAGATAGAAAGCTTTTCAAATTGATAGAGTTTCTGCTTGTTCTTATGTAATTCAATCGTTGTTCTTCATGTCTGTCAATGCCTTCTACTTATAGCCTTTGTTAATCCTTGATTTGAATTTCAGTCCGTCGGCTATTTAATGTGGAATCCTTTATTTAATTCTTGATTCCCTTGATTATATTCTCCTTTGATTTCATGATCTCGATTTTATTCAAACGCCTATAAAAAATATGTCCTTGATTGATTATGCATTTAATGCTTGATCCTTGAATCTTCCTTAATTCTTCACGCTCAATAAGTTTGAATTGCTTTGTTGTTCCTTTGTTTGATCAAGTAATTGTTCCTATTGAATTAGCCGATTAGATCTTCCTTCATCGCTTTTTCTTTACTCACCGGTAGACAAATTACTTTGCCGGTTCATCGCTTTCTGATTTCTTTGATCTTCAAGAGTACTTGTACTTCACCGATCCTTGATTTGTGTGAGATCGTGGTACACCATATTTGAACAATGAGTTTCATCACTTGTAATATAACTTAGACTTATCCAAGGTCATCACTGCACTTCCTCGGTTATAAGTCAATCCATATGTCTTCATGCTTCTATTGGTACTTGGCTACCTTTACTCTACCAAAATTGCTTTACTTAGCCATCCTACCAACTAGTACAATACTTGTCTGACTCAACTTATACAACATGTCGACTCTAAGTAATACTTATACAGAGATTTCTATCTTATTTCAAAGCTTGCTATAATAAATTAGTACGGCCATCATCAAAACATAATAGAATGTTCCTAACACCCCAACCTTCCAAGCTAAGTCGGTAGAGAGAAATGACAAAAATACCCCGGTAAATCGGGAGTCAGAGCGACTTTACCGAGAGTCTAGAATCTTCCGGCGTGTTTTCTTGGACGAGGGGTAGATCTAGGTGTTTCTAATTCGGTTTATGTAGCTATAAATAAGAGGCATCGCCTCAGAATTCAGTGTGTCCACTTTTTGAGTTCATTGTAACTCAAAACTTACAATTATTATGCAATAAAAGTTCTTTATTTTATTTTATGAGTTCTGGTCAGAGAGACGACGGAGTCGCCGCCTAAGAAGAGATCTCGAGGAGATCTACACTGTATTCGAGGGTATGATTTTCTCTGCCTTTTACAAGATGTAGACCGTCGTTGTTATACTTGACTAGTATAAAAGCAATTGCTTATTTAGTTTAATTATGTTGTAGTTAGTTTATTTTACCCCATGTATGTATGATCTATCTAATTGCTGGTGAAGAAATCAAGAAATAGTGGTTATGCGGTCTTCGCATCCGTGATGGTCTATATCGTTAGATCTCGAATACCTTAGTAAATTACTAGTTCTTGATAATCGGCGCCAATACGCTTGATCGATGCATATAATTTACATGTTAGTAGCTCAACAACTATTTGCATGTCATCATAAATTAGCATGAAGAATCATAGTGAAGTGTTAATTTGGACTTAGTCTTGATGGACCTTAGAACGTGCTACCAAGGTCGATAGTCGCCTTAGGCGGGTTAGCGGTACGAGTTAATGCTCAATACCGAAACTCTAGAACTTATTACGTATGGGCTATTACGGACCAATTAAGGAGGGTAGATTATGATAGATTATCTACTACCGTGGTCGGAGTAGATAGGGTTAGTGAGTTGCATCCGTGAGTGACAATGAATTAAAATTTACCAACGGGAGGACTATTGCATGTGTGGTGGAATAACTAATCGCTTCATAATTAGGCTAATACCTTAAAAACTCTTGTTTACTCCGTGTGAACTAGCGTGAGTATTGGTAGTTTGTGGCACCAATTTACTGCCTATATTTTAGTTGGTCGAGACCTTATTTATGACAAGCTCAATCTCGAGAATTTGAAGTTCTTACGAAGTCTCGTCGGTGGATCGACCTTGACTCACTAGGCACTGCATCACGATAGACCCAGTCCTATTGCTAGTAAGTGCTTTGCATGCGATTAAGATTTTCCGGCACCGCTGCCGGGACTCGTGTTTGAGAATACTTTTTCTTTGAGATTGAGTGTTTGTATATATTTGAGTTTGTTTTATTGAATCTGCTTTATAATCTTTTATATTGATGTCATACATGTATTCGGGCTTCTATTGAATCGAAAATTGCATCCGGTTTATCGGGCGCGGAATCGGGGTCCCAGCATTCGGTAGAATCGGTTCTATCGCCAAAGATCAAGTCAGTCGAGTTTGTATTTTTGAGTCTTCCAGCATGTGTAACAGCCAAGCAGGCTAGTCACTAACTTTTTATTTTCTTTTTGTGTCTTGTAGCACGCTACACTAAGTTCAAGCAGCCAAACTCGAGAGATTCATACCGAGATCAAAAAGTTTGCTGTGACAAAAGTGAAATGAAGCTCGAGAGAATACTCATAGGGTCGGGTAGACGATGTGAGTTTGCATGAAATAGATCCCACACGAGAAGGAGGAGAAAATTCCACTTTGAAGGATGTAAAACAACATGGCACGGAATGGGACAAGAACGGTGTCAACGTAAAGAAAACGGAGAAGGAGTTTGGTACAAGCAGACAGTAAGAACTCTACAGAGTTATGTGGATGCCAACAATTGAGGAGTTTGTGCCAAATGATTGTTCAAATGCAGAATGCGGCTAAGGTCTTTCACCTAAAGCCAAACGTGATACAAACGGTGACTAATTACACTACCTTCCATAGAGTACCGAAAGAAGATCCTTGTGTACACATCATAAACTTCTTGAGATAGTCAAGACAGATACCAAACCAAAGCAGGAGTGCTTGAAGATAACATTAAGCTAAAGTTGTTTTCATTCACTCAAAAGACAATGCGAAAAATATGGTTATTGTCTCTAAGACCGTGATCGATCCAAACTTGGACCAATCTATCGCATAAATTTATGAACAAGTACTCGTCACGGGAAGTCACTACAGAGGAGACAAGACATCATGAATTTCAAGCAAAACCACCGAAACTTTCAAGAAGCTTGGGAAAGATTTAAGGAAGCACAAAGGAGATGCTATCACTAAGATATCACTATGCCCGTATGAATGCATAGTTTCTATCATGGATTACGCCAAGTGAACAAACGAGAGTTGATGCATCGAGCAACGGATGTTTTATGCTGCTATCACTTGTAGACGCCGAAGAGAAATTGGATCAAATAGCACTAACAACCCAATGGG